>CM017801.1:18567660-19135355 GCA_008086715.1 Sitobion miscanthi | reverse complement strand
AACTGTGCTAGAAGCTATACATATGGTGGTTAATGCTTGGAATAAGGTGAATTGTTTAAGAAAAGCTGGGTTTTCACAAATTGAGTCAGACGAAGAATTACAGGAGGTTGAATTCATAGATACAAACTTTGAAAATTGGATTTCAATTAATCGAGATTTACCTACTTTTGGAGTATTATCAGATAACTGATTTGCAAATAAAATATCAATAAGAAATGAATATTGATGATGGCGATGATGATGATGATGATGATGATGACGATAACAAAGAGACCAATGAGGAAATAACTCAAAAATATACAAGAATTATTTTGGAAAAGTTAAAAGGAGCTGTTCAAAAATACGGCCATAACGATAGTTTTCATTTGTTTCAAAAGTTACAGGTATGTACTATGTATATGTTGTAAACAAATAAACAAAAAAAAGATGAATATGAATTTTAACTTCATTGCATTTAATTTCAGGCTATTATGGAAATGAAATTAGTAGACTGTCAGTACAATCAAAAATAGATAGCTTCTTTAATTTGTTTTAAATGTATTTATTTAATTTTAATTTTAATTTAATTATAAATGTATACTGAAATATAGAACCATTAAACAAATAATTGTATGTGTTATAAATTATTAAGTATGTAATTATAAATAAAAATTTTATTGTCTTAAAATATTGAATTATGAAAAAAATTTTGTAAATGTTTTATAGAATCAACCGATTAATAGAATAAAAATTACCTGCACCAAAATGATCACATCAAGCGGAACCCACTGTGTAACTTATAATATTATATAATATGTCTACAGAAATTTATCATATCGACCCTCTCAATGTACTAGTAGAAGAGCGCCAAAATTTTTAATAGAGTTTATACTTTATATCCTAATTTAAAAAGAAGTGAAAAAACCAAAATAAAAAAGAAAGGTAGCAAAATTGCAAAAGCTAAAGCTTTTTAAAATTGTTGCACATTTTTGTGAAGCAGAGATATCGATAAAATATATATTTATCTCATTTACTTATATAGATTACAGCCCTCTAAGACGTAACATAGGTACACGAACGACGTACACATTATGCGAGTGCAGTACTGACTGCAAGCACAACTATTGTATGGTGACAGTGTGCCACCTTCAAGAGTAGATTTACAAATTATCATGTACTTCCTCAGAATACAAATTATTTAATTTTTATTACCTTATGTTTGAAAATCTAATACTAAATTCATTCAAAAGTTATTTACTGAAAATGTTATTGTTAAATTTATCATAGTGATTTATCCTTAAGCGATTTTTGTTAATATTCTACAAATATCGATGGTAGAATCTTGAAATATTATACTGTTACTTAAATTATAATTTTCTATACTCAATTTAAGTATTTAAATAATTTTTAACATATTTATAAGTATTTTTGGAGTGTTTATAAAAAAATTTAGGCTCGCTAAGATACTTTAAAATTTGATACAAGATCTGACATTGATTTTTTTCAATGTAATTGAAATTTATTTAAAATATAATATTTATTTTGGTGTACTTAGGACTTGCCAATGAAATACCAAGTTCCTCTTAAATAGTTCATACTGGAACCAAAAGTAAATTAAATAAACATTGAAGTATACAACATTAGATATTTAAACGGAGAATAACAGTTTTTTTATTTTATTGTTCTTAATTCAAAAATATTGTTGTTTTGGACTCAAAGCTTTTATGTATAAAATTATATTTTAATACATAATGACGTTTTCAATATATTTTTATTAATTTTAAGCTAAATATTTTAAGTTTATTTATACGTTGGGTATAAGCCAAACTTCACACCGTTCACCAATCTATGGAAAGTTTAAGTTGACCAAAAGTTAATAATAATATTAAACATATAAATATAAAGATACAAGACGGTATTATAAAATTAATGCGATTATAATAATGAATAATAATATAGTTGAATAAATGTAATGTTTTCACCAAGAATGAATTGAACTTTACAGCAGAGCAGTTACCAGATACCTAATTTCTCGCTTTTTACATTTCTACTAGTACTTAAAGTCCCACCTCTCAGCTGAATTATATTTAATTTAATAATATATAAATATATATATGTATATGAAGCATCTCTTATGGTCACCCGTGGGGGGGGGGTGCTAAGGGTGCTATTGGCTTGGGTGGGATTTTATTCTGAGGGCAAACTTTGTAGCTTTCGTACATATACATGATTGGAATTTAGCGCTACTTTACAATGACAAAATAAACAGGTGCCTGACAACAATAGCACAAACACGGTGGATGCTTTCTCCGTTTATCAAATTCATTGCTCTATAGTTATTTTGATATTAACTATCATAATATTCATAGAAATTTTTACGAAATATATTGTACCACCTGGCATCCACCCCTTAAATTAATAATTAGGCGCTAATGTGTATATAATTTATATACACACACATTCGTAATTTTGCCAATCAAGACAACTCCTAACCTCCACAATCTTTTTTTCACCAAATAATCACGACACCAGCTGCATTTTATACTTAAAATAGGCCACCATGGACTTACTTGGGGCCGTCGACTAACATCCGGTCGCCCTTGCAGCACCTGCGGACGCATGTTTCACGGGAGCACAAATAAGGATAGCACCTCCCGCCCACCAGCTCACCGTATGGCGACAGATCCAAGCAGAGTATATCAGGAAACTCTTGTGGTTCCCTTTCCATCAGCAAACTCATGGCGGGCCTAAATCTTAGGTCGTATGGGTATTCGCATGGTATCTGCTCATAATTGTAACCCACCATCACCACATCGAATACCGCCTCTTCGACGTTCAGTAACTGTATCATCCGCTGCAAGTGCTCGTCGCCGTCCCTCCCACCTGGTACGCATGTATCACTGAAATAGCTGAACGTCTGGCCCAGAGGACAGCACTTCCGGATCGACACAGCCGTACTGTTGTCATCACACATGCCACGCTTGAGTGCCTGGACCGTGTGGAACGTCCGATTTTTGTTTTGGCATGACGCGACGACGTCTCCACCACCACTCGCGATTGAACTACTGTTGCAACAGACCTTAGCAGCGGCGTGGCACATCCGCGCCACCAGGTTATCGGATGGCGTGAGGTCGAAGCAGTAGCCCGGCGGTATATTGAAGACCGAAAAGACCGATGTCGTCAGCCACCATACATCCCCGATGATTACGTCGACTAGCACGTCCCCGGCGTCGCACAGTGGCTGCTCATTATAATTGTAACCCACCATCACTTTCTCGCCCACAGCTCGGAAAACAGACATTATTTTCTGCTGCAGGTGCTCGACGCCATCCATCCCGGCCAGTCGGCATAAGTTTAAATTCGGATCGTACAACTGGCCCAGTGGACAGCACTTTCGGATCGACACAGCCGTACTGTTGTCATCGCACGTGGCACCACCGAATACCTGGACTATGTGGAACGTCCGATTTTTATTCTGGCATGACGCGATGACGTCTCCGCCGCCACTCGTGACTGAACTACTGTTGCAACAGACAGCAGCAGCGTGGCACATCCGCATCACCAGGTAAAAATTCGGAATGTAGTCGATGCAGTAGCCCGGCGGTATATCGATGACCAACGAGAACAATGTCTTTAGCTTCCATGCATTCCCGATGGTTACGTCGACTAGCATGTCCCCAGCGTCGCAGAGTGGCTGTTCATTATAATTGTAACCCACCATCACTCCCCAGCGCACATCTTTGAAAATAGCCTTCATTTGGGACACCATATTATGCAGGTGCTTGACGCCATCCATCCTGGCCTGTCGGCATAAGTTCAAATTCGGATCGTAAAATTGGCCCAGCGGACAGCACTTCTGGATCGACACAGCCGTACTGTTGTCATCGCACTTGCCATCATCGATTGTCTCGATCATGTGGAACGTCCGATTTTTGTTCTGGCATGACGCGACGGCGTCTCCGCCGCCACTCTCGACTGAACTACTGTTGCAACAGACCTCAGCGTCGGCGGCCCACCAGCCGATCGCGACCACGAGAAACGCGATGGTGGTAGCGAAATACGAACGGACGGTATTCATCGTGTGCGCACACTGTTGGGTGGCGTCGGCACATTCACTATCGCGACTGTCGGTTGCCTCGAATTCAGCAATGCGGACTATTCGACTATTGGCGCCACCACCGCCGACTGCCACGCTCTTATATAATACTACAAAATGTAATAGGTATACTGGTTTTCGTTGCCTTTATATTATTATATTACCATGCAATGAATTACGATTATTATTTATATCATGCAAGGTTTTACGAATTGTCAATATTATTGTTAAATATATTATGTCCAGGCGGGTTATGACGTAAATTTAATCACAATAAAATACTTCATCAAACACCGTGTAAAAACAGCTAAGTAAAAAAAACAGATCTTTAAGCAGTATAAAGATGTGATATCAAAAATAAATGCTAAGCAAATTAAATTAAAGTACATTTATTTTGATTTATTAATTTATTTACTTGGGGAGAAATCATTTAAAATTATAATAAACTTCTATGACGGTCTGTCGGCCTATGATATTGGTTATTACTAAGTATATCTGGTAATATTATTGTGAATAAATTAATTTATATAATATAACCTATTTATGTGGAACCTTGATTTGAATTTTTAATCCTTAGGTATAAAATGTGAACATTTTATACATTTTTAACTACAAAATATTTATTAAATTTTAGATTTGATAAATTTTGTCAAAATTCGTACTTAAAATGCTTATTAAAAAAAATTGTGCCTATGTATTTTTAATAGTTTTCTACTGCCACTGTAAAAATATATCAGGAGCCTTGCATTAAATTGTCATGCTTTTTTACCTTACGAATAAAATTTTATTGATATGTATAGAAAAGAAAACGAAAAAAATTGAAAATTGACAATGTTCGTGAACAGCTCAGAATATAACAAACTTATAATTTTTTTGATTTTTTTTTTTGTGTGTTTTAAAGCACTGAATACAAAAGTATAATTCAAAAATTCTCGCAAATTATTATTTTGAGAGTTACCTATATCTTTCCAAAGTTTACGATTTTGCGTATTTACGCACGCACTTTTTCAATTTATCATTATGATAATATTATCCAAACCAATGAAAAATAGCGAAAGACATTGTCAATTAATATTCAATTTTTTTAGTTTTTTTTTCTATGTTTTCTTTTATATGTTTATATTAGCATTTTCTATAAAATGTAGATACTTTAAGTTATGAAACCTTCAAGGATCGAAGCAGAAATTTACCTAGATCATTTGCCAGCCAGTATCAGTTATTTTATTTTAATATATATATAATATTTTAAGTAGGTAAATTACGTGTTCAAAAGTTTGAATAATTCAAAAAAAAAATTGGTGGAAATTTTTGTTTTGCTAATTTCTCAAACGTAAACACAAGATGTGGTTTTTTCTTAGAACATAAATTTGATCTAAAGGTGTCACTGCGTTGAACTTCGAAGATAACAAGGCGATACAACCCATATAGAAGGAACTAGTACTTCAAAATGTACATCCAATTTTGTGTTGTTAGCTCAAATATATATATTAAAGTGAATTGAACTATTATTTTATAGGTTTAAATTGTTATTCTTATATACCTATCAATTTATATTGATAAATAATGAGCTACACGCCTCCTAAAATAAATAGGAAAAAAAAGTTCAAAATATTTATTACTTAAAACGTTATATAGACGTATACCATAAGGAAACGTCTGGTTATACCTACGAATAATCACTCAATGTATTTTTCAACTTTTTGCCACTCCGATTACGGATGAAACAATGGTCGTAAGTATTTCGAACACAAACCATTTTTTAATGCTCGTACATCAAAAGACCAGAATCTCGAGTTTCGTAGTGATCAAACGAAAACCTAAAATCCAAAATACACATAATAACGTAATTTTCTAAGAACAAAAAACTCACGAAAAATCATAACTCCCAAACCAAAAGTCGGATAACTTCAATCTCGGTACCCATTGATACGCCATAAAGTTCTCTATAACATACGACTTCAAAAACGGCTCGCCTCATCCAAAATCAAAGTGTCCGGGCTGGAAAACGCAAATTTTAACTTTTGAAGCGCCAAAATACGGAGAAATACGTGTCCTATGGTCTCGATATAATACGCCAAATTTGATAACCGACCTCCAAACTATACAAATCTCGAGTTTTAGAAATGTCATATAAAAACTAAACCTTTTCCAAAATACACCGAGGGGGGTGGTCGAGGACCCCCGACTCCGGGAGTACGTTTTAGAAGAGCCTAAACCGAAACGTTTTAAAAGTATAATACTATCTTATGTGAACGTCATCTACAACTTAAAAATGATTTATAGAACTTTAAAAACTGTTAGGTATACATACTTACATACGTTTCTTCGAATTTGGCAATTATGCCAGTAGTTTTCCTAAAAGTAGTTACCTATTCATATAATCACATTGATAATAAATCTATTTAAGGGTGTTGAACATGAACAATTGTTTAAATAATTGATGAACTTTAAATTTCAATCACCAAGGTTAATGATGTATACGTCTCGAAAATGATTATAATTAAATGTATTTTGTTATAATAATATAATATGACATGTCTTGAAATTTACAAACGCTGGACAATAGGTATAAACGTATTGTAAATTAGTAAATGGCAGATGTATATTATATTATTAGGTATATGTACATTGTACTCTATTCAGAACTATTGTGGTCGTCTGTTTGTGGATGAGATTAATCCCACATAAGAGAACGAGAAATGGTGAAATCTAAAGTTTATCGATAGAGAACTTTATGGAGATTTTATTTAAATGGTCGGTGTAATGAGTTTTCCAGTAGTTAAATAAATAGCTTTCAAAAAGCATAAAAAACCGTACAAAATTCGCTTTATGAATTAATCTTAGATTGTAAATTATGATAACGAATCATTAATTAGGTTAACCTCGGTTCAGGTTTTAGATGGTTGCCACTTAAAATGTCAGCAAACAATAATTAAGGTTATGTTCAATTCAAATGTAAATAATAATGATTATTCGATAATATTTTGATATTTTTTATTTAATTTTTTACTTTTTAAGTAGGTTTTTTACAATATGTTCAGTATTCACTATCATGTGCAGTATACAAATTAAAAATTTAAACAGTTTACCTCAAATTTTCGTAAGTCGTACATAGTTTTTGGCTACTAACCTGCTTGCGTATTATGTAAATTTTATGTTACACGACAATGTATTATTTCTAGGTAGAATATGTATATACAAAGAAATAAAACCATTTCAAAAACCCAGTTAAACTTAATATGTTATTTACAAGCTACATCAACCACATTCAAACCTTCATAACTGAAACCATGTAAGTTCTGTATATAGTATTAAAATTCCTATAATGTATTACTTATTGGTTATGATACATCTGAAACAACTAGATACATTAGAACAAAAATTATTTTTCTTACAATGTTGCAGTTAGATGGGGATTTAACACCTGGCTTTTTGTAATTGTTTGAGGCAGTATTCATAGGCGGTGCTTAAGTCATATCTACTTACGACTGAAATGAGATTCATAAACGAGACCTTGTTTTGGCCTATGAAATTCATAGCTATATACTTAAACTGAAAATAGTCGAAACCTAGTTTAAGCATTGCTTTTAGTTCCTATCACAATTTTTTATTTTTTAAATTACCAAAATTAACTTAAGCAATACTTATTCTTAAGCATCAACTATGAATACGGTCCTTTCCTGTTATATTTTATAGTAATGGTAAATGGTGATAGAGTTACTAATTATTCATAACATTAAAAAGTTTATATGTTTATATTGTTATTTTTTTATGTTATTTTAAATAATACAAGTATATACGCTAGGTTCACAACTATAACATAAGGATTTTTGCTATATTGTATTGGAACAAACCATGTGTTGGGACTATGAATAATGATGATTGGTTACTATTTTACTACATTGATTTTTAATATGATATTGAGCCTTTAAATTAATACAGTTTTCAAAATAATTTAATTAATATTGTTGTTTTTTTTTCAATTTTAGTCAGCAAGATAGAGGAACTGGTGTATGCATGTACCCAAGTCATTTAGGAGATTATTCTGTTTGGAAAAACTTCTTCTGGAAAAACGGTTTCCACATGGTGGTTTACGAGTAATGAACTAAATGGGCATCTAACTTCAACTTCTAGGTTCACCTTTGAAAAAATGTCATTAAGTTGTAAATACAGTTATACATATGATCACAATAATTACGTAGTTGATATTTTCAAATTTTAGGTTACAATGAATGTCAATTAGAATAACTCGTTTCACCGAAAAGTTAGAATTTTAATATAATTATTACAATATGCAATAAACAATAAACAATATATAACAATATACAATAAATTTTAAGTACGAATTTTGACAAAATTTATCAAATCTAAAATTTAATAAATATTTTGTAGTTAAAAATGTATAAAATGTTCACATTTTATACCTAAGGATTAAAAATTCAAATCAAGGTTCCACATAAATAGGTTATATTATATAAATTAATTTATTCACAATAATATTACCAGATATACTTAGTAATAACCAATATCATAGGCCGACAGACCGTCATAGAAGTTTATTATAATTTTAAATGATTTCTCCCCAAGTAAATAAATTAATAAATCAAAATAAATGTACTTTAATTTAATTTGCTTAGCATTTATTTTGATATCACATCTTTATACTGCTTAAAGATCTGTTTTTTTTACTTAGCTGTTTTTTACACGGTGTTTGATGAAGTATTTTATTGTGATTAAATTTACGTCATAACCCGCCTGGACATAATATATTTAACAATAATATTGACAATTCGTAAAACCTTGCATGATATAAATAATAATCGTAATTCATTGCATGGTAATATAATAATATAAAGGCAACGAAAACCAGTATACCTATTACATTTTGTAGTATTATATAAGAGCGTGGCAGTCGGCGGTGGTGGCGCCAATAGTCGAATAGTCCGCATTGCTGAATTCGAGGCAACCGACAGTCGCGATAGTGAATGTGCCGACGCCACCCAACAGTGTGCGCACACGATGAATACCGTCCGTTCGTATTTCGCTACCACCATCGCGTTTCTCGTGGTCGCGATCGGCTGGTGGGCCGCCGACGCTGAGGTCTGTTGCAACAGTAGTTCAGTCGAGAGTGGCGGCGGAGACGCCGTCGCGTCATGCCAGAACAAAAATCGGACGTTCCACATGATCGAGACAATCGATGATGGCAAGTGCGATGACAACAGTACGGCTGTGTCGATCCAGAAGTGCTGTCCGCTGGGCCAATTTTACGATCCGAATTTGAACTTATGCCGACAGGCCAGGATGGATGGCGTCAAGCACCTGCATAATATGGTGTCCCAAATGAAGGCTATTTTCAAAGATGTGCGCTGGGGAGTGATGGTGGGTTACAATTATAATGAACAGCCACTCTGCGACGCTGGGGACATGCTAGTCGACGTAACCATCGGGAATGCATGGAAGCTAAAGACATTGTTCTCGTTGGTCATCGATATACCGCCGGGCTACTGCATCGACTACATTCCGAATTTTTACCTGGTGATGCGGATGTGCCACGCTGCTGCTGTCTGTTGCAACAGTAGTTCAGTCACGAGTGGCGGCGGAGACGTCATCGCGTCATGCCAGAATAAAAATCGGACGTTCCACATAGTCCAGGTATTCGGTGGTGCCACGTGCGATGACAACAGTACGGCTGTGTCGATCCGAAAGTGCTGTCCACTGGGCCAGTTGTACGATCCGAATTTAAACTTATGCCGACTGGCCGGGATGGATGGCGTCGAGCACCTGCAGCAGAAAATAATGTCTGTTTTCCGAGCTGTGGGCGAGAAAGTGATGGTGGGTTACAATTATAATGAGCAGCCACTGTGCGACGCCGGGGACGTGCTAGTCGACGTAATCATCGGGGATGTATGGTGGCTGACGACATCGGTCTTTTCGGTCTTCAATATACCGCCGGGCTACTGCTTCGACCTCACGCCATCCGATAACCTGGTGGCGCGGATGTGCCACGCCGCTGCTAAGGTCTGTTGCAACAGTAGTTCAATCGCGAGTGGTGGTGGAGACGTCGTCGCGTCATGCCAAAACAAAAATCGGACGTTCCACACGGTCCAGGCACTCAAGCGTGGCATGTGTGATGACAACAGTACGGCTGTGTCGATCCGGAAGTGCTGTCCTCTGGGCCAGACGTTCAGCTATTTCAGTGATACATGCGTACCAGGTGGGAGGGACGGCGACGAGCACTTGCAGCGGATGATACAGTTACTGAACGTCGAAGAGGCGGTATTCGATGTGGTGATGGTGGGTTACAATTATGAGCAGATACCATGCGAATACCCATACGACCTAAGATTTAGGCCCGCCATGAGTTTGCTGATGGAAAGGGAACCACAAGAGTTTCCTGATATACTCTGCTTGGATCTGTCGCCATACGGTGAACAATACGAAATTTGTTATATGTTCCCTGGTTTTGATGCACATTAAATTAATTTTACCGTTCTGGTACACGATAAAAATAGTTCGCGAAACGTTCTAGAAATACCGTCCTTCTACGTTATTTGAGAACGTACCGGCATTATATTATTCGCAGCAGTGTGCAAGCGCTCATTTAATCCCACGTAAAATGTTTTAAACTGTATCCATCAAGGTGGATTGATAGATCCAATCCACCTCGATAGCCTTATTATAAGTCCATGACAGTGCTGTACAGAGAATATCAGCGGGCGTACCGTCGATCGGACCGGTAATATCGCGTATCGATGTGATTGATGCCATTTTATAAAACTATGCGCTCAATTTTATCGTTACCCTCATCATATCGGTACCATACCGTTTACCGCCGCAGGGTAAGCTGACTGTGGACCTTAACGTGTTGCAATAAATTATTACATCACGCATATTGATTTAATATCAATAGAATTTTACAAAGTGATTCAAATGTTACCTTATCATCTGGTTTGTTCTTTAAAGAAAATGGATGTATTTCGACCAGGGACTGGAACCTTTTGAATTTATCGGTATTGTTCTCTAAAAATAAAACAACGGTTCCGGTTCGGTTCTGGTTCCTTAATGAAAAAAAATAAAGGTACCGGTTCCAAATAATTTCGGTTCCGGTACCAATTAATTTTTAGTAGGAACATTAAATAAATATTATTATTATTTAATTTCTATTTATAGATAATATATATGTAATATGAATGTAATTTTCTTACAAAAATACGGAAAAAGAAATATAACCTAAAATTTTTGTCTGAGAACTCTAAAAAATGTTATACATGTTGCTTAATAAAAATAACTGAAAAACTTTTTAAAAATGTTTAATGAATGCAAATATCAGTCAGTGGTCCGATATAGACCACTCTCTGATTTCATCATCATCAATGATAGATTTATCAATCTCCAAACTAAAAAAAAAATATTTACATATAATAACAATAATACCTAATTAGTAAAATATTTTATTTTGAATTTTATATTTAATGGATTATACTCCACATCGAGTAAATTAGAAAAAAACATGCATTTTATTTAATAATATTAACCTATTAGTTTCACTGTCAGCTCTGGAATCACTGTAATGATCATCTAACAAAATATCTGGACCTGAGATTTCACCAGAATTTATTTGGTTTTCAGGTTCACAATCTTTTTAAGACTCTAGCAATATTTCAATTTCATTTTCAATTAATTGTACAGCTTTTACTATATTTGCTCCATTATCGGTGGTAATTATATTATACAGCTGATTTGGTTTAACTTTGAATTTTTTTAATGTGTTAAGAATAATTTCTTTCAAATATACTCCTGAAAAAAATATTATAAATGTATAAAGTATACTTAAATTGTGTGAAACCACTCATACATAATTATATTTATTTAGTTAGTTACCTGTATGAGACTATGTTAGTTCAACAAGACTAACTGTTCTTAATTGAATACATTCATTAGCTTTGTAGTGAATATTTAATCCCAAAAAACTTCTATTTAATCTAGTAACTGCATCAATTTTCAATGATATCAATTTGTTCTGTATTTCATTTGAAATCTGATTAAGTACTATAGATTCTTCATGAACATGCCTTCTAGTAATATTAAAACCTAATATTAGTCCTATTTTGTTCAAAATAACTGTTACAGAACTGAGTATATGAAAGGTATTATGTAATAAATCTTTTTTCTCTGCAATTGGAGTTAAAAACAAATCCCAATTTTAAAATTATTGTTTTACAACAAGAAACTCTAAAATCTAAATATGTTTTTGAAGCATGATTTATATAAATAAATATGAATAAATGAATTAACATCTACTTCCTAGTTCTAGCTTTATAGGAAACATTTTCAATATTCGGTAAAATTTGAAAATGCTTATAATATTATATATAGGAAATTATGTTTTTTTACCTGATAGAAGTTGAATTCAGAATTATTTTGTTTTTAAATCCATTTAAGATTGGATTAAGTATGTTCTTAAAACCACTATCGTTCAATATACTATAAGAACGTCCATTTACCGTAACAAGTTCTACACATGCATCGATTACTTTTTTGGGGGTAATGTTTACTTTAACTTCATAGCTTGAACTAAGTAGTGTATCTATTTTCACTTGAGATTTATTTGAATTATGAGTAATTTGACTTTGACTATCTATAAATTCATCAAATAATTCCGCGTGTTGTTTCAAATGTTTTTTTTAAATTTGACGCATGATTACCCTAAAATATTTGTAAACATTAATGATACACTCAAGCTAGTATAGTCTAATATAATACTATAATTACTAATTAGTATAAAGTTACATACAATTTGCTTACTTGTAATCCTTTTGAACATTCTTTGCATGTCGATATATCAGACGGTCCACAGTAATCAAAATATTTATTTACTGACGATTTAGTTCGACCCATTATTAGCAAATAAAGTCGAGATCAAACGTTAAAAAATGTGAAAACAAACCCACAATTCAACAATTAATCGATTAGAAAACAGAACGATAGAAAAATATCGTATATCAAATATAAATATGTCCGTTTAAGGTAGTCAGATAGTTGGTTGATACTTAGTGTTGTTTCATAGAAACACTTATAAATAGGTAAACCCAAATCGTTATAATAAATTGGAAGTTAGTAACGGTATATTTTAAAACAAATTAAATGATATGATATCTATCGTTCCGTAGAAGCAGTAAAATCATTAATCATATGATTTAATGACACAAACTGAAACTTCTATACTACAATGTAGACGGTGTATAGTGTATACTGTATTTAGGTATATAGAGATTTGGGTTTAAAGTATAATAACTGAGAGCGTATCATAAAACTAGCTATAGATTAATATGAAATATTAAATGCTTATTCTAGAAAACATGAAGTATTGAGATTTATTTGATTTGTTTAAATAAATTTTATTCATAGATTAAACAATTGTCAATTAAATCAAGAGCTGTTAAGTATTAAATTAATATATAGTTCACATTTTATATCAGCCGGGTCACATACTTACTACCATTTAAAAGTAGTTTACAACATTTTATAGAAAGTGAACCATTGAAAAAATAAATATACAATTAAATTAAACAGTAATATGACTTGATTATTGACCTATGGTCTGTTGTTTTACACCTAACCAGACTGATTATGAGTAGGTACTATAAATATAACGCATTCCACATTCAGAAACAACTAGTTGTTTGGCTTACTATTTCCAATGCTACTAATTAATGGCCATTTAAAAAAGTGTATTTTTAAAATATTGTCACATCAGTTAATGGCAGATAAGTTTTCGTTTTCATAACATTAGTTTGCAAATATAACTAAAAATATTTTAATAATTATTTCCAAAATGATTGATTTTGATACTGGCAACATTTTATGAGTACCTACCTATATTTGGGCACCGTTTATTTCAAAAGTTTTCGCAAACGTATATTTTCAACATGCTCGTGTGACATATTATTACCTATAGCTGTAACTTATATTTCATTTTTAGCTCGCAATCACTAATTTTTTTCATTCATGTATATTGTACAAGTATAACAATTAAACTAATTTTACATCCTTGAGTAATTCATGTTTAAGAATAATAAATGTATACCTAATTATCTATTTCGTTGATAGTCTGGCTGCGATAATGATAATCCGAAATTTGAATAAATTTAACGTTTGAAGTACAAACCAATCTTGTTTGAACTGATGAACATATATAAATAAGTGAAAATTAACTAAACAATCATCCGTGCTATTTCTAGAAATACGTGAAACGTTAAAGTTCTACTTTGAACCAAAAATCCAGTCGGCTCCACAGTATATGAAATATCAATTAAGCCTATACACTTGCATAAAATTAAAATAGGTCTTAAGGTTTTTGAAACACAGTCGTCATTTCGATAACTTTTTTCCAAAACTGAAAAAAGACTAAACTAAAGAATAAATATTAGTTATTTTATGATAAACATTGCTGGCATCAAATAATGATGGCGCACTAATTAAGCGACCGTAAAATTATCACACAAATCATTGTTTCTTCGTAATTGGAAAATATTTAGCATGATGCAATTGAAAGGTATTAAAAATATTTTAGATAAAATATTGTATAAGTCATAGCAATTCATTATTTTAAACAAAATATAATATGCTTACATGCACATTCCATGGGAGGTAGAGAATGTTATGTAAATATTGACTGTGGCAAATAAAATATTTCAAACGTGGCATTTATGTTGATGGTTAATCGAGTACACACATTATGAAGGCATTTTGTAGTTCTAAACCAATACAATCAAAATAGGTCACGCGTACAATTAATATGTTTTGTGTTTTTAATTAAAATTCTATTTTGTCGTCTCAGAATGAAAAGGTTTCAACTTAATTTGTGTATTTCTTTAGGGAAACGTTTTGTTTTTAAATAACTTTTTCCCAGGGCTTAGATCGTTATAAACCGTCACCTAACCTGACCAGTTATTTTATTTTTGGAGATTCAGTACCGGAACCGATAACGACAAATTCAAAATGTTAAACCTTGACCCCACATAGCCTCGCTTCGGCCACTGCCCTCGGCCAGGGGGGTGGGAGACTCTCATCGGGAGCAAAAACAGAATACGCCTTCCAAACGCCTCTCCTCTCAGTAGAGTCGATTCGCATCATCTGTGTACGTGGAACTACGTGTATTGCTAGTGTTCCCCTGGTCCAACCAGCCAACCAAGTCCCCAAAGCTGTTTCTGACCTCAGTTCCCTTGGCCAGGGTAGCGTACTCTTTCTCGTAACGTTGCGTACCCACCACCGCATGCTCACCCTTTTTTATGCTTAAATTATACGTATATGAAAATAATTAATTTTTGAATTTAAAAATACGCTTGAAGACCCTATTGTTGTACCACTTAAGGATCATCCTATGACAATACAAAGTTCTGATTATTAGGAACCCCTTTTCACTTCTAATTATTCAGAAGATATTTTTTTGTAAAATATTGAAATATCTAATTCAAACTATTAACGAGTAGTTTTTGAGATGTATAAAAATAACTTTTTGTAGGTACTCCATACTAAGGATAAAATTTTTAGTAATACCATTATAAATTGTTAAGTAGATATGGGGACTTGGGTAATCTAAAAATATTAGTAATTACTATATTATTTTGATTTATCAATAATAATATTTTTTTTAAATAAGTAATAAATATTATATCTAATATCATTTATACTTCATATTATAATTGATAAACAATATTTAAGGATTATTATTCTTAGTATAAACATTTTAATATCTCAGAAACTACTTCGTAGAATTTTGATTTAAATACATCAAAATAAATGTTTAAGACAATCATCCGCTAAATATTTAATAGTAAAAAAGGGGGTTTCTCGTTTAAAATGGAAGTGTGTAATACAACAGGACTCTCCTAATAATATATAACATTTTAAGAATTTGAAAATATGGTCTTTACTTTAGGTATACTTGAAAATTATAAAAATCAGAATTTGAATAAAAAAATTATGAATTGGTAAAATAGATGTGAACATATTTAAAAGGTAATAATATAATTTATAGTTTAATAAGTAGATACTCAAACTACTGAAGGTATATGAGTTGAGTGCAAGAAAAGGTACAATTTAAAACTGGATATATGAATTATAAAAATTATACAAAGTGAAAAAAACTATAATTATAGTTTTAAACAGTTATGACTGTTACAAAAAATCGTTGTGAGTTAAATTTAAACATTCGAAATCTTTTCTACCTTATTACTTAGGGGCATTAAGTTATTGGTTGTAGCTTCTACTACATAACTATGATAGCTCAACAACTAGAGTAATACAATCAAAATAATGGCACAAAGTAAATATTCAATACATTTTTAAGCTATAATCAATATTAATATAATATAAATAGAAAGGTCGATTAAATTTGAGAAATTGGAGAAACAACAAGACAAATTCGAATGTCAAATACAAAGATATCATATACATGGAGATGTCTGGATATTATTCAAATACAACAATTAAACAGCACCAAGTAATTATTTTTGGTTTTAATATCATACAAATTTGATTTTGACAATCTGTCACTATTATACAAAATTAAGTTAGAATTAAATATATGTTTGGTTAATTTTTAAAATTATTGTTTAATTTTAGAGATATTTTTATGTGTTTCATTTTTATTAATTTAAATGTCTTATTGTTGGTCTCAAGTCTTCAGATGTACGGGGGAAATAGTTCTTATACATAATACAATAGTAAATAATTAGTGATTTTCATAATATTATAATAATATTATGTAATGATATTATAGATAAGTAATAAGTAATTTATGGTATACAAAGTTTGCGGTTTGGTAAGGAGTAAAATTTATCAATGTATTGATTAAAGCTGAGATGTTAAAAAGAAATGTAGGTAAAAGTATGATAATAGTCGATCGTATGTTTTAAGTATCAATATTGCATACACTAAACGCCGTGTTACATTATCGATATCATATAATTAAAGATATCTGGATTTTATTTTATTGAAACAATTAGATGGTACCAAGTTGTATTTAAGAGTGGAGCGATAAATGTATAAATTTTGCAATAATAAGTTTTTTTTTAAATTTATTTTTGTGTCTGTCATCACCGATTGGAGTAGAAGCCCTGCATTTTAACGCAAAATCGGTTTACGACAAAATTGATTTAGATTATTAGTGTGACTCTAAAACAAATGACTGTAGATACATGAGCTTGATACTGAATTTTTATATTAGTTGCATAAATATTATTGTTATTATAATATTATTATGGGGGTAATAGTATGATAAAAGTCGATCGTAAGTAATAAGTATCAAAATTGCATACACTATACGCCGTGTTACATTCAAGATAAATACTGAGTGAGACAAACGTGCTAAATCTAATACATAATATTATATTTCATTATTTTTTGTATAAAACGTCTCTCTGTGGTTTAGACAACATAAACGAACATTGTATTATATAATATTGGCTAAAGTGAGGGTTATTAAAATAATGTTTTAACAACTTTTTGGTAAAGTAACCAAACATATTATGCGTTTAATGTATGTGTTATAATTATTATATATTGGTCCAAAAATTTACAATATACTACCATTAGAAATTAAACACAGCAATACTTTTAAGATTGTTAAAAAAAAAATGCACTTTGGCCATTACAAGAACAAAATATAGACAGACTCAGAACAAACGTATAGGATTACTGCATTATTTGTCATATTAGTTGTACGACTTTCGTAATGATTGTTCATTTTAGTTTTATAAAACCATATTATATTGTATAAATAAAGAGAAGAAAATATATATTTATTTATATTAATAATATAGTTATGTGAGAAATGTATACAACAAATTGTAATTATTTAATTTATATGAACTATTTAATGAATTTATATTTCAAATTTTAACTCATGGGCCCCCACATGAACATGATCAGTGGGAACCATTATCTTCTTAAAGAATAAATAAAAATAAAATAATAAAATAATGGTAGATGGTACATGGTTTGGTGCACAAAATAATAATAATAAAGCATTTACAATTTTTGTAACAGAATAATAATGTTTGTTTGCAAATTATGATAAAAAAATATGGTTTCGCAATTTACAATAAAATAATGACAATGGCATGGCAACAGCATAAAGGAAAGTTTTATTATACAAAGGATAATATCAGACCCGTCGCAAGCTATGTGTTTATTAAATAATAATTGTTTTACTCGTCCGAAGACGCATGTTTTGACTTTTTTTTTTTAAAATAATAATGAAATCTCGGCCCACGGGAGAAGGCAGACATATTGCTCGTTAATGGTCTCGCAGGGTTACCGGTCAAAGCGTCTCTTAATAAAATTAACAATCGCCAAAGTGACAGGTGACTTGCGACAGTCGGCATTTTAATAGGAGAACAAAAAAAGGGGGAAAAAAGGGGACCCGCGTCTTGCGACGCATCTTATTACGTGCTTGGAAAGAGGAGAGGACAACGGGTAAATGTATACAATTCGACATCACGACAAATGACGACCAGGGTTTTGAGCTGTGTTTGACCTTGCATTGGTTGGTAACGACTTCGCCCGGCCCGCAGGTTTGACTTAGCCCATCACGGTTCGGTAGCATTACGTCGTGAAATACAAAATGGCACAAAATGAACGGTGATTTTCTTTGACGTGTTAGCCACGAGGTTTTTTGTGCAGCAGAGACTTGACACGGTAAACGTGGATGCGGTCAGCGGTCCGGAAAAAGAGTGATGATCGTTCGGCGACGGAGCTTCATATTTGTCTTTGTAGTGAGGCTGGTCAGTGTCATCGTATGGATTTTTTGGTACAATGATAATAGTTTGGGGTACATGATTGTACCCCAAACAGGGCATATACGGATGGCGAGGAACCACGACTTGTAGACGTCAGATACTGCGTGGTGTGGGGGTCGGAGGATGGTATTACATAATATTGTTGTTGTTGTTTCGTAATAAACGCGAAATAACTTAATAATAGTATTAATTAATGATAAGTAATATAAAAGGTATGTTCAGGGAATATATTATTTTAATAATAATAATGACGAAAAATTCTGTAATCTTACAAATTATATTATATAATTAAATTCAACTTCAACACAATCCATCACTGTTACCCATTTGTTACTGTTTTGAATTTATTATTTAGTTTTAACAAATATAGTATTATATTTTAATATAGTAATAATTAAATAATGTAATATAATATAATATCGGTTAATTAATTAAAAAATATATTTAGTTTTAAACAATTAAGTGCACAAAAAATACAAACTAAAAATAATCTAAAATACATATCTTCTTTGAAGTATTATGTTAAATATTCCATTGATAAGAAATCGCACCAGTTAGTGTCATAAAATAATCACATAGTGATTATTGGGCGTGTGAAGTTGCTCTTGATTGCTTACTTTTTATTATTTAAAAAAAATTATAATGGCATTTTGAACCACAATATTATAATTATTATAATATTTATACATTAATTGTTATTTTATATCTGCACTAAAAATAACATTACGAATATTAGGTACATATGGACATATGGCGTTAAATCACTATTCAGCTCAACCGTCGTTTTAGGATTTTTGACATAATAAAAATAATAGTAAGATTAACTATATATTTTTAAAAAATGAATTTGATACGTAATAATACATTGTCATAAGAAAATTATATTTGTATAATGTGTTTACTTTTAAATTTAAAATATTTTGACGTTTACAGAGCATAATTTGTTACTACACCAATATTACTTAATATATTATATTTTATATGTCTATTATTGTTTATGAAATTCTGTATTTTTCTCTAGTAATATTGTTTTACAAAAATAAATGTATAAAGATTTAGCAACATCAAATTTACAGTGGATTCCATATTTGTTGCAAATACCATCTAAACCATAATATAATGTACATATATATATACTATATAGTTGCATAATATATTATAGCCGTAAAAACAAGATTTAAAAAACCTTCAAATTTTCTCGTTACATTCTCTTAAACATTTTAAAAATATGCAAAAATATTCAATAAACATTAATATATGCTTATATGCTAATATGTATTTTTATATTTTTTTTTTGTCCACTATTAAAACAATGTTTTTTTTATTAAATGATTCTATCCTTTGTGTTGATAGATTTTTTAAAATTGACTGATTTTTTCATTTGCACGGCGACTTATAATACTATAATTACGTGTTTTCATTTTATCAAAATGATAAAAAATAAATTGCTAATGTTCAAAAAAAAATTTCTGAATACCATAATATTAAATTTAATAATAAATGAATATTTTTCTCACAATTTAAAAATATTCCAAAACATGCTAAATGGGTTAAATATTTCTTAATGTATGAAATATTCTTAAATATGCAAAAAAAAACTGTTTTCTACGAACTCAGAATTAAACGAATCGTCCACATTTTTTACTCTCATAACATTGCATAGACCCAGTAACGATATGTAAAAACATATAAATCAGGTATTTATATTTAAGTATATTTCAGAAATAAACATTTTAAATATTTTTAATTTTTTGCTTCAAGATAATAATTTTTGGTATGATTATAAGTTTAATATTAATACATGACAATACGACATTACTTTTAATAGTTTTTATCTATTTACCTAAACAAAACACAAATACGTAATAAGTAATTTAACATATTTTTTTCAAAGAAAAGTAGGTATTTACCTACCTTCGTTGTTACCTACAATTTTAAAATATTAATTTAATTTTGATTATAAAATATTTGTTACTCATATATTTTATTTTCAACAGTTAATTTTTACATTATTTACTTATTTTTATGGTTGTGAAAACATTTTTTATAGGATTCATAAAGAGGAAAAAAAATAATAATCGACGGTATAGGTATTTGTAAAAAGTTTAACATTTTGCGATATAACTTTTAACTAATGTCGGCGCCATCGCCAGTGGTTTTCTATATAAAATTTGTATATTGCATGGTTATAATTAATATATAGTTATTAATTTATATTTAATATTTTTGCAGACTTGACGTGATTTTCTTGCTGTTATCAGCGTCTGTTATGATGACTACCAATTTAATTTTGTTCTTGTAACTTCTATTCATTGTTCAAGAATTAAATCTGAACTCAATGAATTCAATCGAACAGATTCAAAAACAAGAAGATTTCTTGTTGACAAAAAGAGGTAAGAATACAGTAGGGCACTATCAATTCACATAGGGCATATACCTAATATAGTCTGTTTACTATTTTTGATACCTACATAATAATAATATTATTATTCATTATTTAAACGTTATTTACTATTTAAAACATTAATCTCTGCGAGGTAATTCACAATATAAGTGATAATCGTCTAAAAATATGAAGACAATGAATAATCTATATTATTTTAACTTGTACTATTTATGTTGTGATATTATACGGATAATATGACGTTATTACTCATTATTCTAAAAAAATGATACATTTAGAGTTAGTAGTTTAAAATTTACAATATTTAATTTGAGTAAATAAAAATGTTGAAATTTATTAACTTTAAAATAGTTATGTGAACTTACCGAAAAACCAGCAACTACGGTGACCAATATCGGGTAGCTATTTCATTAGCGTTTCGTGTTGTGAATGTTGAAATAAATAACCAGTACATACACAAATAATTGAAAATTCTCAACAGTAAATATGATAAATAATGGTACATATTGATATTGATGCATTTTTGTTTATTAAATTGTTGCACCTAAATTAAAAATGTGTGGAAAATATTTTATTCAGTTATATTATGAACTGTTATAATTTGTACTTTTAGATTTTAGAAATAGCACTTTATATTTAATATGGTATATTGGACACTGATATAACGCGTTAGGTTATAGGTAAAATACTATATAAGCCAGATCCGTTGTAATCATCATGTCGTTATTTCATTATATTGATATAAATCTAACTTTTATTATATACTTTATATCTACAGGTATGTTATGAAATTATTTTTATTTAGGTATAGCAACGAAATAATAATGCATGCAATGAAATATAGGTACTTAATAACGTAACTATACCAGAGGTATTCAAACTTTTTCATCCCACGGCTCCTTTGAGTCTTCGTAAAATGTATACGGCTCCTTAATTATTAATGACAAAACAATCAATGTTTATATGAATGTAATTTATATTTTATAATTTATACTAATTATTTATTTACTATATTCAATATTTCATATTAGTATGGTCACTATACAGTCACCACTTAGAATCATTTTTCATCGTATACAATGATTCATAGATCATTGAGGTCAAATATTTTGAAAATTTATTCGTACATAGAAAATAATAATTTAAGTAAAAGTAAAATTGTTTAAGTAATAAAAATCGTTTGTAGAGAAATCGTTATTTTATGTGTGAATATCAATTATTATAATTTGAACTTCAAACACTCATAAAAAATGAATTTGTTTTTACTTCAAATTTTGTTTTGCAATTCCAGAAAAAAAATTAATGATGCATCTTGTTTTAAATTGTCAGGATTAAAACGTTAGTTTATTTCGTGGTGCAAGGCGAAACAGTTAGGAGAAACATTGAATCTGAAATTTAGTGAAAACTGACATGTAACTTGGAAGTATTTTGAATTAATACATAGGTATAGGTTAGTATAGATATCATGGTTCTATAAATATCAGGGCTTGCATTTGAAAAAAAATCGTTTTATGTTATTTACAATTAAAACGTTACACGATTTTTGCGTTTATCGTTATACAATATTAAAACGTTATCCATGTTTTGCGTTTATCGTTATGTAGAACTAAAATGTTGTATAAGTTTTGAGTTTGTCATTATTTAAAATGGTGTTAATACCTATTAAATTTAAAAATAATAACTAATGCGGAACTAATGGCCCGATTACGGGATATAATATAATAAATTCTTAGATTGTTTGCATGAAATAAATGTTTCTACGAAACCAATAGAACTTTTAAATAAATAGATTTTAAAATATTTCATTTTGCGTTATTTTTTGTTGAATGATATTCTATAAATTATGTTTTGTTTAATGATATAATATAATATATTTTTTTAATCGTTATGTTTTGTTTTGCGGTAATTAATTATTTTTGACTATCGATTTTCGTTATAATAAATAAATAAAATTGTAACTAATTTTCAAGCCCTCAATTTCCCCCCCCTCACCATTTAATAATCCTGCGTACGCCACTTTTAGTTCGTGCACCACAGTATCAATCAGTATCCATATATCATATTTTGGCAGGGATACAAGCGTATTACTTGTCGACATAATCTCGAATGTGACTAATTTTAGTCGAATGCTTTTGGAAAATAGCGTTTTGCAGTCGAATACGACATAATCAATCGAGTTTAGTCTCACTCGACTTCTTGTCGATCGATCTCGAGAATAGGGCCCCAGGACGCGTGGCACGTCCGGGCCACCAGCTCATCGGATGGCGTCAGATCGAAGCAGTAGACCGGTGGCAACTCGACACGTCACTAGCACTTGCATAGCGTCGCACTTTGGCGGGCTATAATAGTAATGCATCATCTTCGTCAAACTCCATTTAGAAAACCGGCTAATGAAAAAAAAAACAGATCGTTAAGCACTTTAGAGAAGTGATATCATAAATAAATTCTAAGTAAATAAAATTAAATTAATTTTGTTACAAAAATGTATTTTCTTGGTGAGTAATTATTTTGAGTATAAATGTTTATTATAATATTTTTGTTGTGTTCATAATTTACGCGATAACTCGCCTATACAAAATATATATAATAATATTGATAAACTTTTAGATTAATTAGTAAAAACGTCATATTATCTGTATAATATTACAACATAAATAGTACAAGTTAAAAATATAGATTATTCATTGTCTTCATATTTTTAGACGATTATCACTTATATTGTGAATTACCTCGCATAGATTAATGTTTTAAATAGTAAATAACGTTTAAATAATGAATAATAATATTATTATTATGTAGGTATCAAAAATAGTAAACAGACTATATTAGGTATATGCCCTATGTGAATTGATAGTGCCCTACTGTATTCTTACCTCTCTTTGTAAACAAGAAATCTTCTTGTTTTTGAATCTGTTCGATTGAATTCATTGAGTTCAGATTTAATTCTTGAACAATGAATAGAAGTTACAAGAACAAAATTAAATTGGTAGTCATCATAACAGACGCTGATAACAGCAAGAAAATCACGTCAAGTCTGCAAAAATATTAAATATAAATTAATAACTATATATTAATTATAACCATGCAATATACAAATTTTATATAGAAAACCAGTGGCGCCGACATTAGTTAAAAGTTATATCGCAAAATGTTAAACTTTTTACAAATACCTACACCGTCGATTATTATTTTTTTTCCTCTTTATGAATCCAATAAAAACTTTTTTTCATAACCATAAAAACAAGTAAATAATGTAAAAATTAACCGTTGAAAATAAAATATATGAGTAACAAATATTTTTTAATCAAAATTAAATTAATATTTTAAAATTGTAGATAACAACGAAGGTAGGTAAATACCTACTTTTCTTTGAAAAAAATATGTTAAATAACTTATTACGTATTTGTGTTTTGTCTAGGTAAATAGATAAAAACTAATATAAGTAATGTCGTATTGTCATGTACGACTTTAATGTACATCGCATTTGCACACCCACTTGTGTAATGTGATCGTTATAAAAATTATTTAAAACTAACAAAACCTTGCCCTTTTCACTATACACTCGCGTAATAATTTCTATCGCGTTAACAACGTTAGTGCTTTTCGTCTACTAAAATGTACCTATGAAAGACGTAGGTATACATCGTATGATTTAATAATTTCTAACAACCATAAAAATACTAATAAAGATAAGTTTAATAAATGATAATAACTAGCATATTCCGATAAAGTCTAATATAATAAATTGGCGTTACTCGTTACCCACGCGATATATCAACTTAGACGCGTCTAAATTTACGTGTTTTGGTAAAATCCTCGCTTTGCACCAAGTAGTACTAGTAGTAGGCTATTATAATTAACCAGTTTTCATTTTATCCATATTATTTGAATAATATATTATATTTATTATTTATTACAAAATACAATATCATATATAATTGCAAATATCAAAATTTGATTCTATCATTTTATACTATTTTACATTATTTTTATAAATAATTTTATTTATAATTTGTGTATTTACCTACCCTATTTTACAGGCTATATATTGTAATCGTGTATATATTAACATATGAGGGCAACTGGTACATGCCCATATTTTTTAATCAAAATTAAATTAATATTTAAAATTGTAGGTAACAACGAAGGTAGGTAAATACCTACTTTTCTTTGAAAAAAAATATGTTAAATTACTTATTACGTATTTGTGTTTTGTTTAGGTAAATAGATTAAAACTAATATAAGTAATGTCGTATTGTCATGTATTAATATTAAACTTATAATCATACCAAAAATTATTATCTTGAAGCAAAAAATGTAAAACGAGTCATTAATACTAGCTTGCGTAGGTACCACAACCGTCCACCAACCACTCAAAACATGTAAAGCGGTAGCTGTAGGTAGGGTTCGGCTCCACTGAAGAGAATGAACCGAACTATTAATGTAACAAAGGTTTGTTTGAGTAAAATTACTACCAAATGCATTTTTTTTAAGGGGTAGTAAAGCAGTTTAAATATTGAAAATTAAAATCAACTTTTATTTTTATTTCGTGTTTAAAAGTTAAGTTACTGCAGTCTTAAATCTCAGTGCATTGCCGTGCAGTGGTTTAATATTTAGAATTGTTCACAGAACCTGAAAATTTGCTTTAGATGTGGATGCAAATTAATTTAAAATTGCATTTTATTTTTAAAAATTTGATTCAATTCTGAGAATACTAAAAAAATACTTGAATAGTAGCATTCAAATGTTTGTCACTGCGTGCCTATAAGATGCATATAAACAATAGGTATTCGTAAAACAATAGATGCCAAATTTTCAAAATGTTAATTTTTATTCACAAATATATTTTTTAACAACATTCTTTGTTGTTTCATTTTAGCTGGAATAATATATATGCAGTATGATGTATATAGTATTTAAACAGAAAACTCGTTTCTTAAATAAATTTCTAAAAATACATTATCATAATTTATATTTTTTTAAACCTATGTTATGTACATATTATGATGATTTCGTTCTGGGCACAGTCCAAATTCTTCCTCAACAGTCAACAGTATTCAATGGTATAAATGTATAATATAATGGCCAATAAATAAATATAATATATTATACATCAATCGTATGAATAAAATTTTCAAAAATATTTTAAGATGATTCGCTAGCAGAATGTACTGTAGCTTATTATGCAAATACCTACTTGTTTAAATACAACTAAACCCGTCCACCAGAGGTCATACAATATATGATGGTTAACAGATGTAGGTATAACAATTAAAAATTATGTGTCAAACGTTAATCAATTCGATGGCTAAGATGCCAAAAGTTGTTGGTCCAATTTTTCTCATAATCGTTTTAACGGAAACTGAAAATGTCCGTAAACAGCTAAATTATTTTGAAAATGTCATGGTGTATAGAAAATGCTAATAGAAACATTCAGTCAAAATTTCATTTATCTACGGCCATTTGTTTTAGAGTTACACCAAAAACCATAATCGATTTTGTCGAAAATCAATTTTTCCTGAACATTCCCGTTTTTCACGACGCTTTTGAAAACTACTGTAGAAGGTACCAAGTAGATTCACTTTCCTTTCAGAAAAGATGCTGTTGAAGAAATCTAAGCACTTTAACTGTCCTAAAAAGTGATCACAGTCACAAAAAAATATATAAAAAAATTAACCTCAAACATTCATAACAAATTAATATGCCTTTAGACTTTACGTCGTAAAATCTTATGGTTCATCTTGTTTTAAATTTTCAAATCATAGATATAAAAATAAAATATTATAAATGTTTAAAATAATTCACGATTTTTTGACTTTCGTCAATTTCAAAACTACACTCATAAAAAAAAAGCTTATGTTGGGGAACAACCTGTCAACTTTGTAGGCGAGTTTTTGTTGTAGAGACTAAAGTATTAAATATTATTCATTTTTATAAATTTATTAATACATGATAATGGTATCGTTAAAATCGTATCCAGGAGTGGGACAAGAGTTGCTCCTATTTTCATTCTACGTAAATAAATTATAGATGTATATTTTTCATCACCTGAACTACGTGAATCAAATTCACAAGCAATTATTAAATTGTTAAATATTCAAACTAGTACAGTTATAACAAAATATAAAAAAAAATAAATATGAAAAAAGGTTAAAAAATATAAGTCTAGAAATAACAAAAGAATCAGAATTCAAATATTTTTTACAAAATGTATCATTTTTATGTCGGAATTTTTAACCATTTTTTATTAGTTATTCATTATATTTTACTTTATACATACTTATTTTTTTTTTAAATTTTTATTGTTTCAAATAAGCAGCTCAAACATATAGGTACATATATAATCTATTATATTCATGAAATTTAAAACTATATTTCATATTTTATTAAAAAAAAAAAAATTAAAATTAAATAATAAATAATATTATATTATTAAATTCAATATTATTATTCAATAATTAACTTTTTAAAAAAAATTGTGGGGGGGAAATGACCACATCAAAAAAATATCGGTTTTTTTAGCGTCAGTTGTTGGAAGTTAAGTGGTCACTGGTTAGTATGATTACGTTAGGCGCCGGTAAAATAGTTCTCGGACATCTTTGTTTTATTACGCGTCATTCCAGACACGTGTCATTATGAAAACATTATTACTATTTTTTTACAAATCACATAGGACTATTTCAAGTACATGTATATCATTATATAATATATGAAAATTAATGTACACGAAATAAAAGAAGTAAAAAATTCATCGTTTTCCTCAATCGTTATTAAATTGATACCATTGACTTTATACTGTTATATTGTATTTAATACCATCTAAATAGGATTTAGTACCAACCAAACAAAACATAGGTATAGGAAAATGTTTTTTAAGATTATCATAATCACAAGTTTGAAACTGAAAAACATTTAAAATAAAATGTAGGTACGTAGGTATTAAATCGATGCATGTATATTATAATCTGGGACAGGTTTACGATTCAAGTTAAAACCAGTCATCCCTAGTGTAATAATTTATAATATGTCTACAGAAATGTACTGTAGTAACCTTCACAATGTACCGGTTAGGACTGTGTCAAAATTGATTTTAATTTATGATCATGTTATTTATTAATTTATAGTTTATAGTTTCTACTAATCTTAATTTATTCAGTTAGCGAAACGAGTAAATTAATAATATAAAAGATAGCAAAATCGTCGCACTTTGGCGGCTCATAATAATAACCCACCATCACTGCATCGGCCACCGCCCGGAATCCCGCAGTTGCTGCATCATCCAAGCAGTGTTGGGAAAAATCATCTGGACAAGATAACAGGTAATCTAGATAAGATAAAATATAACATCATTTTTTTTTTATCTAGATCAAGATAAAAATACACATACATTTATCTAGATAAAAGAATAGATCATTTTTTTTTTAAATTATATTATAAATAATGTAATTTATTAGTAAATACTAATTAGATAATATTTATTAATTAATAAATCCTTAATGTCATTTCTCAACTAAAATAATATACAATTTCAATTTTTAATACAACTTGAATAAAAATAAAATAACAAAGTAAAACTGACAATATTTCAGTAAACTTTTAACCATAGTAATAATGGAATTTGGAATCACTACTCGGTTCTCGTAAATTATCGGCGATTTCAGTATTTAAAAATATTCTTATTATTATATTATTTATCTAGATAAATTACCACAGATAACCATTACATTTATATAGATGGGATGATTAGATGATTTAATTGTTTTTATCTAGATAAGATGATTAAAGAAATAATTTTATCTAGATGATTCCCAACACCGTCCCCAAGTACTCTTCTCTTCGTCCGCCCTCGCCCGACGGACAGCACTACCGGGATCGGCACGGCCGTCTGGTTGTCTCGCACGTGCCGCCGCCGATCGCATCGACTGTGTGGAACGTCCGATTTCCGTTGCCGCTCGCGACTGAACTACAACTGTTGCAACAGACTACAACGTCGGCGGCCCATCAGCCGATCGCGATAACGAGAAACGCGACGGTGGCGGTGAAACACGATCGGACGGTATACCTATATGGATCGTGTGCGCTCACTGTTTATGCGGCGTCTTTCCGCTTTCGTGGGGAGGGAGGGGGGTATAAATATGTATACCGGGCTTTAGTTACCGACAAGATAAAAAAACAATAGCATACATTTACCCCCGGGTGAATACAATCTGGGATAAAATATTTACCCCTCCGGTAAAAGTATAATTTGGGTAGGGAGGGTGTATAATTATACTTTTTTTTTTTTCGGCTTTAACTACCGATAACGTAAAAATATAGGTACCTGGTACTTGTATATATTTACCCCCGGGTGAATATATCCTAGGATATATATAGTTACCCACTGGTAGAAATGTAGTGTTAGGGGAGGTATGAATATACCAGTATAACTTACCTCCCGGGTTAAAATATACCAGGATATAGTTATCCCCCGTTAAAAATGTCTTATGTTATAATATACTTTATACGAAACTCATCAAAATTATAGAAATATGTTTATTATTAATCATACAAATATTTAAAACCAGGTTTATCGTAAGTACCTATTTAATACTTTAACAAAAATATCTAAACATTGTATAAACAGTTATTTTTAATAGGTGTGTTAAGATACAATTTGGGCGAAATTAAATATTTAGACGTAGAATAACGTTTTTGGTTGCATAATTTTTTCTGTAGTTTAAAAAATATTACCAGTTGGTATTTTAAAATTTTAAAGTATGTATTAATTCAACCTGTTGTTCCACTGTTAATAACAAATAATATATTACTTTCATAGCAATAATATCATAAAATATTCCTATAGAACGTATTATAGCTAGTCAGTGACAAGCTTCATTAATTTATGAGGCACAATAATTTATATAAGCAATAAATTATAAATACTTAATTAAGTAATTATGTATTTACGTAAATTGTAACTGAGAAAGATTGGCTTAGTCTTAGTACACACTTAATAAATTATTATAATATGTGAAATGCCTTTAGTCTCCAGGACACCCACCACCCTTTAAACTGAGGCACGTGACTCAAATAAAGTCCTTCGTCATGTCATTGTAGCTCGTTTTCACTCAGATTCGTTGTTGCCTGTTGCCTGTAGGTATACAATGATTTTGTATCATTGAATCCAAATTTAACACATCATTGGCAATGAACTAAACGACACCTACAGTACAGAAAAGCGGTCACTTTCCCACTTTTTTATTTTGTTAAATAAGAAAATTACATTTGGCAAGGTTCGCGCAGATCACCCCACTGAAGGTTTTTGCGGTATATTGGTCATAATCATACTTATCAATTACAAAGACCAGAAGCTATAAGTAATAAATTCGAAATTGTTCGACCTCAAGGTATATCGATGATAACCGTTGTACATATACATATACTCACTACAATTACTTATTATAAGTAATTGGACCATTACTGTCACTCGTCATATGACGCAAAATACCTACGGGTACGAAAAAATACGGTGATGCCTGATTAGGCTGATTCACGATTCGGTAAAAACATATAATATAATATAATATAAAACACAACAAAAAGAGGTACAAAAATAAGACATGTAATAACGAATAAGTGTTTATGTGTATGTGTGTCGGTCGGTGGAATATACTGTGAGTACGTGCATTCGAGTGGCGGTGATGGCGGCGTGAACAAAGGTGAACGATAATATTATTCATTATACCTTATGTTTTAACTAGTTTTCGATGTCTCTCGATGAGTCTGTTTAATGAAATTTCGTTAGCATGTTTTGCACACTTATTTACTCGCTAGCATCAATAGCGGATAAAAAATTACAAACTATTAAACTTTTTGTATCACCTTTTAAATAAAATCATTACTGGATGAAAATAAGCAAACAAAGGTATCCCAAATCATTGCATTAAAGATGATTCAAACCAATCCATCTGTTCATTACTCGCTACAAATGTTTCACCGCCATATTATACGTATACTGTATAGTAAATATGAATAGACATTGAATTTAGAAGTATTATCATTTTGTTTAACTAGTCTTACCAATGTGGTAATAGGTTCTTGTAGAAGTTATTTTATAGATACCCTGTATAAAAATGTAGGCACGTGCGTCTACAACGAACCACGTCATTATTTTGAAGCACAACCGGTTACGAAGAAATTTACTTGTATAAATATAAGTTATAACACCATATTATATACGTAATAGGTACCTATTATATAGATATATCGTTTATAGGTAATGTACAATATAAAATAGTAAAATGTTTATTCCTGAAATAGAATTATATATGCAAGTATATAGGTACATTATATGGTTTAGATTGTATTTGGAATGCATATTGAATCCAATGTAAATTTGGTTTTGATAAATCTTGAAAGATATGGTTAATCTTATTCTCATTTTAATTATATTATAAATTTTAAAACAACAGTTGATCTGAAAAATGATTTAACACCATATGTAATATTTGCAACGTTATTTTTACAAAATAAACAAAATAATAATTAATAATAATAAATGTAACAATATTATAATTGTTGTTCAAAATATTTGTGTAAAAATTACATTTTAATTATTAAAAATAATAAAAAGTAAACAGCTCATAAATAATACATGCTAATTATATAAATAGTAGTTGATTAACATTAATTATGATACCTAGATTTAATTATTATGGTATGATATGTAAATATGTATATACATACGTATTTAATTATGGAATTGCTGGTAGCATAAAACTTGTTGCAAATATTTTCTTTACAATATACTTTTTGTAGTTTATTGTAAATAAATAAAAATTAACATTGAAATTCAAGAAAAAGATCAATTAAACAATTTAACATTTTTTTTGTAATTTTATAATATAGGATTTATCCATTTTTTTTATAAATATATACTATATATTTAGAACAAAGATAAATCATTTGAGTAAAATATAACATACCTACCTTATAATATACAATTGGATAAATCGTATTTTTCGATTATTAACTATTATTTTATTTTTATAGTAACCACAAAAAACTAAAACGTAATATTTAAAAGCACAAGAACAATGATTTTTTTATGCCCTAGGATATAGAGTCTTAATATATAATAAAATAATATCTACATTATTTATACATAGTGCATTTAGAAATCATTATAACTTTTATGAGCACTGCCCAGTGCCGCTTTTATAACGAATCAGAGATATTGTCAATTTGTATCGGCTCACTATGATCCATTGAACCTCTAAACATTTTCCGTAAGTCCATAATAACATTGCGCTTGGCCACAAATATGATACATATGAATACACCTTGTAAACTGCTAGCTGCATGTATAATGTACCGTTTTGCCCCTTCGATTTGTAATATAATAGATAGTACCGTAAGAAAATATGGGATTCCCATAACCAGAAATAGATTGATGCTCATTACAAACCTGTCAAAAATTAAAAATTAAAAGGTATATTAAGTCAAATGAAAAGATTTTAAATATTTTTGAACAATAAATCAAAAATTATTTAGAAGATTTATATTAACTAGTGGCGAAGATGGAAACTACTAACTTCAAATTTATCAAACTTTAAGATTAATTAGTAATAACCAGTGTTGGGAATTATCTAGATAATTATTTCTTTAATTATCTTGTCTAGAAAAAAATAATCATCTAGATAAATGTAATGTTATCTGTGGTAATTTATCTAGATAAATAATATAATAATAAGACAGTTTTGAAATACTGAAATAGCCAAAAATTTACGAGAACCGAGTAGTGATTCCAAATTCCAATATTATTATAATTAAAAAAAGAAATGTTTACTGAAATATTGTCAGTTTTATTTTGTTATTTTATTTGTATTCAAGGTGTATTAAAAATTAAAATTGTATATTGTTTTAGTTGAGAAATGCCATTAAGGATTTATCAATTAATAAATATTATCTAATTAGTAATTACTAATAAATTACATTATTTATAATATAATTTTAAAAACAATTATCTATTTTTTTATCTGGATAAATTTATGTGTATTTTTATCTTTACCTAGATAAAAAAAATTATATTATATTTTACCTTATTTAGGTAAATTTTGAATGAACTATCTGTTATCTTATCCAGATGATTTTTTGGTTTTCTTTTCCCAACACTGGTAATAACGTCATACTATCTATATAATATGTTGTACTATTATAGTACTATAGTACAAATTAAAAATATAGATTTTTCATTATGGTTATATTTTTAGACGCTTATCATTTATATTTTGACTTACCTCGCAGAGCTAAATGTTTTAAATATTTTATAATGTTCAACTAATGTATATGTAGGTTCTAACAGAACTTAACAGACTATATTAGGTATGTGCTGTATTTGAATGGAAAGTACCCTATTGTATTCTTACTTTTTTTTTTGAAGAAGAAAATTTTCTTTTTTTGAATCTGTTCTATTGAATTTATTGAGTTCAGATTTAATTCTTGAAGAATGTTTAATAGTTAGCCTGAACAAAATTAAATTGGCAGTCAGCATAACAAACATTGGTATCAGGATGAAAATTAAACCCCCGTAGCCAGACACATCTGGAAAAATATTAAATATAAATTAATAATTATATATTTATAACTAGGGTTCGGGATTTTTTGCATTTGATGTTATTTTTGTAGTGGTCGTAGTCTATTCTAAGTGAGTTATAAATTTATCTAGATAAGTCCGAACACTGTTAGCCGGGTGTGAATTGTTCGATGAAATGAAAAGTAGTACGTGTTCGTTCTTTAATCATATCATCACGCTTACATTATATACATGGATTGGAGCTTCTTTCTATTATTGTGAACATTTTGAATTAATACAGTCAATTTTAAACTCTTTCAATGGAAATGCTAATAATTTAATTTATAATTATTTATAAAATGACCTATCATTTGCGCCAAAATTTGTAGAACATAAGCGCCATTCTAATATTTTATACCTGTCATACCCAACATATGACATAAGCGCCAAATATGCAAAAATGACATATCATTTACGCCAAAATAAATATTTTATATAAGTAGTTTTTTCAAAATTGATATATTTTATGATAAAATTAATAAATTATAAATTATGATATACATGCAAATCAATATAAATTTAATACATCGGTTGAGATTTACTATTAACTTACAATTGCAGTCATGGATTTATCCATCTCTATTCTAGCACAACATTTTTTTTTGGTACACCTCAATGACACATTACCACTGGCCATTTCTCGTAAAAATCTATATTTTTGCTCTTTAAACAAAATACACACAACACCTTTTTTCGTAACAGTTTTTGTAAAATCCATTTTAACGAATGCTTACAAAATAGGTACTAACAATATGTTATAACACAAAACTCCTCACAGATGACTGTCTATGTGACAATCTATCATAATCAGATTATACATATTTTGTCGATTAAGATTAAACGTTTGGAGTTTTTGAACAATATAGTTCTAAATTTAATATCTATTAACCGTGGCACACAGGTATCTAGGATTTTGGCGCTTATGTACGATACGATTTGGCGCTTTTGTACGATACGACTTTTTTTTTCTTATCTCATGTTGGCGCTTTTGTCTTCCACCGCAACCATCCACCACCAATTCAAAACATGTAGTTATATAGCTACATATCGTTGCTGGGTGTATGCAGTCTTATGAGAGTAAAATATGTGAATGATTCGTATTTAACCCATTTAGTTTATTTTGGAATATTTTATAAATTGTGAGAAAAATATTCATTTATTATTAATTTTAATATTATGGTACCCAAATATTTTCTTTTGAACATTTAAAATTTTTTTTTTATTATTATTTTGATAAAAAGAAAACACGCGTAGTTATCATATTATAAGTCGCCCTTAAAATAAAAACAAATCATTCAATTTTAAAAAATCTATTAACACAAAGGATACAATAAAATGAAAATTGTTTATCTAGTGCACAAAAGAAAAATTATAAAAATGCAAACTGAAGCATATTGATTTTTATTGATTTTTATTGATTATTTTTAAATTTTTTAAGAGATTATAATAAGAATATTTTGAAGGGTTTTAGAGAATTTATTAGCATTATTTATTAGGTGTTTTAAGTGAATATAAATCCGGTCTTTACTAATAATTAATGTCGGGTATTAATATTAAACTTATATACCAAGAACATTTTAAACAAGCCATTAATACTAGCTTGCGTAGGTACCACCACACCGTCCACCAACCACTTTAAACATGTACCTATAGCGGCAGCTGTTGTTAGAGTTCGACTCCACTGAAGAGAATGAACCAAACTATTAATGTAACAAAGGTTTGTTTGAGTAAAATTACTACCAAACGCATTTTTTTTAGGGGGTAGTAAAGCAGTTTAAATATTGAAAATTAAAATCAACTTTTATTTTTATTTCGTGTTTAAAAGTTACTGCAGTCTTAAATCTCAGTGCATTGCCGTGCAGTGGTGTAATATTTAGAATTGTTCTCAGAACCAAAAAATTTGCAAAATAATTTAAATGAGCATTCTATTCTTAAAACTTTGATTCAATTCTGAGAATACTAAAAAAATACTTGAATAGTAGCATTCAAATGTTTGTCACTGCGTGCATATAAAATGTCCACAATCAATAACGTTTCTTATTAGTGTCTATAAAATAAGTTTTATTGGTGTTTTAATTTTGAATATTTTTGGAGGAAGAATCAAATTTGCATTCAATTGGAATGATTCAACTCTTATGCAAACTGATTAGAGTAGTTTAGAAAGAGATGTGTGAAATTCTAAACAATTTTGTATTTAAAACAATAGGTATTCGTAAATTTTTGTTTACGAAAATATTTTTTAATAACATACTTTGTGCAACAGAAATATTATATTGATTTCTTTAATAGATAAAAGAAAAAGTTTAATCGTTTTAGTTGGAATAATATTTATGTAGTATGACACATCAGCATATTATTTAAAAGGAAAACCTCGTTTCTTAAATAAATTCTTAAAAACACATTTTATAATTTACATATTTTTTAAACTAGTATTAGATACATAATAATATTATATTATTATGGCGATTTTATTCTGAGCACAGTCCAAATTCTTCCTCAACAGTCAACAGTATTTAATAGTATAAATGTATAATATAATGGCTAATAAATAAACATAGTATATACACATATCATATAAAATATAAATATAATTTTCACAAATATTTTAAGATTCTTTAGCGGAATGTACTGTAGTTTATTATGTAAATACCTACTTGTTTAAAAGCAAATAAACCCGTCTTATCGAGGTTTTATCGTGCACACAATATATAATAAGTCCTAAATTAATGAGATATACAATAAATATTTTAATGTGATCTAAATGTTAAGCAGTCAAATATAAGAAGTCCGGACTAGTTACTTTTGTCAAAAATAGTTCATTCAATTTTGGACTTGTAATGTTTAAGATAATATTGAATTTGTTAATCTATTTATAAAAAATGAATATGTTAGGACGTATTTTATTTTCGAAAAACCTTTTTTTAATTTTTGCTGTTTTAATCATTGATGATACATCGATATGTCATAATATTATTTTAGTTTGTGTGACAATCCTGTCAAGTAGTGTGTAGTTGTGTCAACAGACTTGTGACTTTCTTATTTTATTTTAATTGGTTAATAAAGCCAATACAATTAGGAAACATTGTCTATTAAATTCCGAACTTCAGAGTTAAAACGGCTGGAATGTACTAAATTCACCAATCTATATTATATACTCCCATGGATCTGATGTGTGGAAAAACATTTTATCATTGAACTTATTGACAACATACTATAATACTATCGCTGTTATATCCGTTTGTGATAAAATTATTGTCACCTGTCGGCGAATCGGGACAATTATATACATATTATAAAACTGGTATAATTTGTCGGCGAACCGAGACGTCGGTAAATTAGACTGTCGGCGAAATGGGAATATTTTTAAAATATTTAAAAACTGGTATATTTGTCGGTGAATTGAAATTCGGAAAAGTGGGTATGATCCATTTCAACTTTAGTATGATACAGCGGCCTTTCTCAAAGTGTGGGTCGCGACCCAATGGTGGGTCGTCAGTAAATTTTTGGTGGGTCGTGAACATTTTTTTGAATTATATAGATTCCAAGAAATTTATGTTGAACTAGCTGATCCCGCTGGCACTTCGTTGCCCGTTAAATGTACCAATTCTATATGACTCAAACTTTGTTCAATTCGTTATTTAATATTCGGTGTATGGTGTATGGTGTTCAAAATTTATCTTAACTTTTCTGTTGCCCGGAATAAAAATTCTGATTCGCAGCAGTATATTATCAGGTAGGCAATCTACCTGCGGTAGATCGCGGACCCTGTGTTGTTTGTACGTAAGTGTATGATTTAACACTAAAGTATCAAAATTGTACCAAGTTTGTCATTTTTACTTAATTCTACTTACGGAGGATTAATATAATCAATTAATACAAACGCAACCGTACTAAAATCCGATGAATAAAAAAAAAAACAAATTTAACACTTTTTAAATTAGCCTATCTTTTTCCCAGAGGTCTAATCTACACACAAACATTCATTTTTATCTGTACTAATATATAAAATGATAGCGTTTGTTTGTATATTCGGAATAAACTCCAAAACTACTGAACCGATTTCAAAAATTCTTTCTTCATCACCAATACAAGCCACATTTTTTGTGAGTGTCATAGGCTAAATTAAAAAGGGAAGTGATCACCCCCGGTAGGTGCTCAAACAGGAATTTTTAGATTTACGATAGAAATTTTTGTTTTTTAATGGTTGCTGTGGGTTATATAATATATAGATAAAAATAAGTATATATAAGTTGTTGTTGTTTTTCACCAGGAGGTTAGGTTATGTCGCCACTTAAGAGGTCATAACTCCGAAACCATTTATTGCACAGCATACAAACTTCACAGAAACCATTCACATATCAATTTTAATGCATCCTAAATTTTTATCGAAATCTGTTCGGTGGATCTTGAGTTATAAAATGTATTTAAAATGTACACTTATTTTTATATATATAGATTAATATTAAATATATTATTATAATAATATAGTACCAAAAATTACGTGTGTAATAATGATTACTGATAATTCGTCATATATTTATTTATTACGATGGGTATTAAATCGTCGTTATCGGAAGAATTCTGCGATAAAATACGAAAAAGTATCGACAATGACGACCATCAGTAAACTAGCTAACCAAAGTTGATGATTTGACTACCAAAATTTTCAAGAAAAAAAGCTTTACCAGAATCCATTAAAAATTTTAATCCATTTGAAAAAATGAAGTTGATTTTTTTATTGGTACACCTGTGTGTTAAAAAAATTATAAATTGTTATAAAAAAATTGCCGGTTAAAAATAACAAACGTGTCTTTTTTCGTTTTAACGAAATTCTATGCCATCGATCCATAATCGCTAAAAACCCCCGCGTACAATGACATAAGATACACCCAGTATAATAATATATAAATAGCTGATCCCGTGCACTTCGTTGCTCTTTAAAAATGTCATCTCTATATGAATAATATGTTTTACATATTATCATGGCAACCGTTTATATACAAAATATTCCACCGGAAATCTCAAAATAATATATAACTGGTTGCCATGGTAATAAGGACACACACACACAGACAGACAGACATACATTCATTTTTATATATATAGATAATTGCATCATTGGGCAGATTGGTAGTCTCGGCTCTTCGAAAAATATTTTTCTACAGGCCCATAATTTGTTATGGTGACCCAATAGCCCATTTATTGGCCACATATAATATTAGTAAATAATAATGACTTTATCGCATTTGTTGATAGTAAACTATTATATAGCTGCCATAAAAATGTTACTGTAGCATTGCGGCCATTTCATCCTACCAGCCAAGAATTTTAGCAGCCCTTCGAGATTTTCTCAAATACTAGACTGGCCAATCTGACTCTAGGAATGTATGTATATTTTGTATAAAATGTGTGGTTAAATATGATGCATCTCAAGTACAAATCTTGGGACCACCTATGATTACATTATATTGTGGTAATAAAATATTAACATAAACACCAAGTTAAAATTTATAATATTTAAATCTGAAAAAATAAAAATGTCGAAATTGATTTATTTAAAAATAATTGTGGGAACTTACGATAGTAAAAGCAACCATATTCTCCAAAATCGGGTGCTAATTGCTGTAGCGATTCGTCTTGTGAATATTGAAAAAATAAACCAGTATAAACGAAAATACTTGAAAGTCCCCAACAGTAAAAATAGTACATAATGGTACGTACTGATGTTGATGTATTTCTGTTTATTGAAATGTTGTACCTAAATTAAAAATGTGTTGAAAATATTATATGCAGTGATATGAACTCTTAAATTTTGTACTTTTAGATTATAGAAGCACCACCTTATATTATAATATGGTACACTGGACAATGGTGTAATTACATTAGTTAATAGGTATAATATTAAAAAAATTGTATTGTTCTTTTGTACGTTCTTCCTTGGGATTCAGCTCATTAAATTGGTCACATAATTTTTAATCTAGAGAATCATTTGATACAGCCCAGTGTTCAATTGGTTAATATACTCTGTCAGTTAGAAGAAAACTAGCAGATGTATTATTTATATATGACTTATTCAATAGAAATATTGATTGTCCCTATTTATTGGAAAAATTAAGTATTCACATACCATCATATTTGTCTAGAAGTAAAGAATTATTCCCTACTATCTAAAAAAATCTGGTGTTTTTTCATTTTTCCCGTGAGCGTTAAATATAGCTTATAACATTTCCTTCTCATTAGATTCATTAGATTTTTTTCAAACACTCGTGATGTTTTAAATACGATGCCATGTTATTTTTAAGAAATAGTGATATAAGCCAAATGTATTTTTAAAAATAATGTAAACATCGTAAACCCATATATTTTTGTCGATTAGGTTAGGTTAGGCTTAATTTATTGTAATAATTATTTATCTATTTTCGTTTCTTTTTTTAATGTTAATTTCATGGGCATATACTAGTTGCCCTCAAAAGTACCTTTTTTATACCAATTCCACACAAAATACCTAGAGCAAAATGTATCATGTATTACATATTCTAAAGGAATTAATTCCGTTAAATTTTTTATAAATGAAAAAAAAATTAAAATATTAAATAAGCCAGATTATGAATTCGAAATAAAATAATTTGATTTTAATTTCAATATTGCTTATTGCTACGTATTATTATTTTTTATTGCAATTAAAAATAACTTAATGATTTTATTATTGATTAATTTATTGATAAATTTTATTTTTTTTATTTATTTAATTTTGTTTTGTTACACAATACTAATGAAATCTTTTCTGTTCTTTATTTAAATAAAATCTTTTTTTTTTTTTTTTTTTTTTTTATTTGGCATAAACAATTTATACTATTTGAAGCACAATAAATTTATATGATAAGAGTAATAGAACATGATTGTTTTGAATAAGCAGCCACCCATTAGTGGTTCTTGGCTGATGATAATTTTTTATTTTTTTTAAAGTTTATATTATTATTATTCAGAGAGTTAGACATTGAAGTTTTGTAAAAGGTCACGGCACCACTTTCTTTTTAACCTACGGTTAGGGTTTCCTGGGAGTGTAAGGATAGACAGGTCTTTTATAAGAGGATTTGTATGGGTTTGAAGTCGTTTATGGAAGCGAGTATAGAAAATGCGTGCTTCCGCGTCTATTGTTCTCATATAGAGATCGTTATGAAGGGCTAGATTGGAGATATAGGGGGGAGCATTAGACAATCGTCGGAGTGAAATATTTTGGAATGTTTGGATTCTATTAATATTTGATTTTTTTGCCGCACCCCATAATTGTAATCCATACGTTCACATTGGCTTGAGAAGAGATTTATAGATTAGTAGTTTGATGTTAAGGGGAAAATAAAATCTAACAATAAAATATAAAACATAAATTTCTTTTTCGATTAAAAATTTCACTTTTACATTTTTATGATTTTAATTTTGATTACTACTTACGAGCCGTATGCATGTTTGATATAATATGCTTGGATGTTAAACGGCCCTAAGAAAACAAAATTTTCTACTGATGAACAATTATTATCGATTGTTTGGCTATTGTAGAATTTTAATTTTGAATAAAATTTATTTTTACAATTTGATTCGATTTTTTTGTAAAAATTATCAAACGATTATGATTTTGATTTAACTTATTGATTTTATAAGTTTCAATTTTGATATTATGATCGTTAATTTTCTACAGGAATTTTATCAATATCTATAGTTGAATAATAAACTACCTAGTTATATAGTAATTGGTAATTTAATAATTCTATACGCAAATAATTAACTATAATATTTAATAACAGAAATAAATACACTCCCTACTAGATTGGTACTATGTACCTATTCGATTATAATATTATTCATGAATTAACTTATTTTGGTACATTACTGATGGGTATAGGTATTTCACACTCGGATTTAAATTAATAATTGCTATATATATATACTTTTTCTATTATAATTTATTCCAAACGATACATACCTATACGAAATATGCGATCATGGGTGGTTCTTGACAAGTCCGGGGGGGGGGGGGGGGGCGAAAATATTTTGAATATAATATATATTCATATATTTTTTTATTATTGATGATAGGACCCATGGTCAGTAATTATATACTTATAAACTGATATTTACTTTTATTATATATTTCATATAATTATCTGCCTACTTAATGCTTATTTGTAGCTTAGAAGTTTATAACACCAAATAAATATATACAAGTTATTGTTTTACAATTTTTTTTACTATATTATGTAAGAATATAATTTACATACCTTATCATCCAGTAAATATCGAAGCATATTACGTTTAACCAGCATAATGTTGACAGAAATACAAATAAAGTAATATAACCTAAAATTACACTTTAAATTAATCCAAAATATATAAACAAATAAAATAATAATTAATAGAATATATTATAATGTGGAAGCTAAAACATGTATATCGATAAGACAAATAATAACAACTATATTTATATTTATTGTTGTTTAGTTTTTAGATGCATGGACAATTAGTTGCGTGAAGTTGCCCCCTCTCCACATTGCCATTTCAGTTCAAACCTTTACCAATATTTTAGTTGGATCTAATTGGAACTTCATAATTTTCCCAGTAAAATTGTATGTCGATTGGCACATTTTGACGATGATTTATTAAGTTACAACTATGCTAATAGAAGGAAATGAGAGTGGTCGGTAATCGAAGATATTATAGACAGGTGTGATGATGATTTTAGTACAGGGCGAATAACACTAACTTTTCATGCATCGAGAAGAGTACCAGTAGATAGCGACAGGTTAAATATATTATAATAAGAGCGTGAAAAAAACATAAGTACAGTTTTTGGAAAAAATACTTGGATTTAAATCAGGTCCTGGGCTAGAATGTCAGTGTTGAGGCCCGAATAACATGAAAATATTATACAACCGACCGATATGACACACACGCACCCACATACACACCCCCCCCCCCCCTCTACCATTTAATTATTATTTAAAGTGTTTAATCTTATATTATAATAGTTTAAGAGTTATATAATATAATATGTAGATTACGTATCGATACGATATCAGCCACTGGCCGGATCGCAGGATTATAACACGACCGCCCAAGTCTCGTACTGTCGCACGACCATCACACGCCAAAATCATTATTATTGTATACAAAAGGCATGAATTGCCATTTATTGTATTACGAAGGCACGAACTATTAGCACGAAAAATCGCCTCGTTATTATATATTCTTTTTCGGCGCGAATCACCACTTATTATATTGTAACCCTAATAATTATTTATTCTTATTATTGGGTGTGCCAACCATATTATTTAGGCAAGGGTAGCAGCTGGCCAGCCATGCACCGATAAATTGTGAGTTTTTTAACCATTTATTTTATATTCAGTATGCCAAAATTATACTTTTACGAGTAACAGCTCAAATAGCTGCTTATATTATTTTTATCTGTTAGGCCAAAAGGGCCATATATTTTATGCCTTGTATTATTTAAACAATTATTATATTATAGTTAAAATATCAACTAAGTCTATTTTACATGAATGCAAAAGAGATAAGAGTACTTTTGGTTTTTTTTGCTGGTCATAATTTAAATTAATATTATTAATATTATACATATTATTAACTATAATTATAAGTTATAAAAATATTGCATTAAATGTAACCTTAAAATAGTATAGTTATAATATAGGTAGTAGAGTAACAATAAACAGTAGACCATAATGATTGATACCTACTAAAATTATAATGAGGTACCGATAAGGTATTTTTAAGGTGTTCTATTGAAGAAGTGATTAGATAACGTATAATTGATGGGTTAGAAGAGGTTATGTTTTTCAAAAAAATAAATAGAGTGATATTTATTTAAGTTAATATTCAATCCATAAGAATGACACCAATCGTTAGTATTATCATTATCCAAATTATTTTGTAAGAGTACATATTGCGTTTTTTTTGAATATTGCTTGGTTTTAAATTGTGTTGCTTCATTAGGAAAGAGCAAAATATAAAAATAATTTAAAATTAAAACAACATCATTTATAATAAGTAAATTAAAAACAAAATGTAAGAGGTGGTCACCTGACACGACGAAATATTATATAAGAAAAAAAATTGTTGTATTTTACAAACTGTGATCTACTAATTAAAAATGAGTGAAAATCAAGATATAAGATATAAGCAAAGTAAATTTTTTCGAGTTTTAAAATTAAAAGCAAGTGGTAAATTCAATCAAACAAGTTTTCAAAATCGACATTAGTCTCCTGATTATTTGAATATTAATTTAAATGAAAGTTTAATGGTTTTTAACCATGGATTTGTTTTCTGTTGAATACATTGACTTGGATGTATTGGTACAGCGTATTTGGCCCTTATGTTATATTTTTTCCCAAATCAGTTTATTATATATTATACAGCTGGGGTCTTAAGATACTTATGTATATTTCTATATTATGTGGTATGTGGAAAGGTTGTAAGAATTATTCAAATAATGATAAAAATTTAGGTAAGACGTACCGAATAGAACGCAAGTATGGCCTTGTTTGTTTTTCATAATCATTTGGGCAATTACGCAGATGTACGACATGAACTGGTGGCTCATGTAGCACTTGACGTAATAGTTGCGATTGTTTCGGAGGCTGGGCAGTATGTTGTACACAAGCAGCGTTAGCGCCAGGCACACGGCAGACACTACGGAACTTGCCTGAAAGAAAATGGGAATCGAGCTGGCACGTGCACGTTCGACCATATACACGAAGTCAGCGTCGCATATGAACGCTACTATGCTGTCGGTCACCTGTGAATACCCCACGCAGTATTCCGTTGGCGGTACGATATGATGTTCGTAGGTAAGGTAAAGTTTGCCATCATGGGTCAACTGGAACCCGTCGTTCAGCATGTCTTTGTGTAAACAATTGAATCCTACATAGTATGGTGCTACCGTTCTGTTTGACTGGCTCAACTGACGGCTGTCCTCGTCTATTTCATAGGCGGACATCGTGAACGGCTTCTCGCTCAGTGTGCACTCCGGACCACTGCATGAGATATTATACTCGTTAGTGTAATTAGGGGTAGAGAATTCTCAAGTGAAAATTAACATTTATTTCTAATGGTATTAGCAATGACAAAATAATTTTATCTTTTTACAAGATTCAAGCCACATTTAACTGATACATTGTCATTATTACTTACTTATTTTTTACTATTGTGTTAGCAATATGGTAGGTTGTACTTACCAATCATAGATCTATTAACTAGTGGACAGCGCTTAGAGAAAGAAACAAATGGACGAGATACGAAAGAGAAAGAATAATGCGTTTGGGAATATCATGGAGGACCCATTTACATTAAGTTTTTTCATCCATATTATGTATTATTAATATTTTCCATTATATGCCCAAACGCATAGTTCTTTCTCGCTCACTCTATATCGTCCTCATGAACTATTGACAGGGGTGAGGGGGTGAGGTAAGCGCAGTCCATTAGTTTATAGGTTTATGTACTTTCAAATTATTATAAATATTAGTTGTATCAGAATTTTTATGGAATAAAATATTCCTGATATCTATATTTATATGAAGCTAATTATCATAGTGACCAAGATTATCATAGTCACAAAATCGAAAATAAAAATAAAATTGACGTAGGTTTTAAATGGATATGTTTCATAGATAATATAAGAATGGATAGGACATGCCTATACAAGTTTCACTTGGTACCGTGTGCTTTTTTGGATAAGAGAGAACGTAAAGAGAGAAAGACAATATAAGACTTTTTTTAAGGTTATGTCCAAAAACTGTAAACAAGATTTGTCAATTTCAAATTTGTATTTTGATGTTTGTGCCTGAAAATGGAAATTAGAATACCCAAATTACTCTAAACTTTGCGTACATAATTAATTGTAATTAGAATATAGAATAATATAGATCGTTTATTATTACCAGTTAATCATTAATATTATTTATTATGATTTATCAATTATCATATCAATATTTGCCCCATATAACATTAAAAATATATCACTACATTTTCTAGTGATAAGTTCTTATGTCCTATCCATTCTTATATTATCTATGATATGTTTATAATGTTTATAACACCGATTTGAAATTTTTGCCACCAAACACTACGTCACTCTTACAGCCTCTTGGCCAAAGAATTATAAAAACATTCAAAACTTACTTCGAAAAGCAATGTGGAATTTTATTGTTGAAACAATAGATGTATTTGAAATTCCTGCATCACAAATAGCTCGTAAAATAACTGTGCTAGGAGTTATACATATGGTGGTTAATGCTTGGAATAAGGTGAATTGTTTTAGAAAAGCTGGGTTTTCACAAATTGAGCCAGACGAAGAATTACAGGGGGTTGAATTCATAGATACAAACTTTGAAAATTGGATTTAAATTAATCGAGATTTACCTACTTTTGGAGTATTATCAGATAACTGATTTGCAAATAAAATATCAATAAGAAAGGAATATTGATGATGGCGATGATGATGATGATGATGATGATGATGACGATAAAAAAGAGACCAATGAGGAAATAACTCAAAAATATACAAGAATTATTTTGGAAAAGTTAAAAGGAGCTGTTCAAAAATACGGCCATAACGATAGTTTTCATTTGTTTCAAAAGTTACAGGTATGTACTACGTATATGTTGTAAACAAATAAACAAAAAAAACATGAATATGAATTTTAATTTAATTTCATTTAATTTCAGGCTATTATGGAAATGAAATTAGTAGACTGTCAAGTACAATCAAAAAAAGATAGCTTCTTTAATTTATTTTAAATGTATTTATTTAATTTTAATTTTAATTTAAATATAAATGTATACTTAAATATATAACCATTAAACAAATAATTGTATGTGTTATAAATTATTAAATATGTAATTATAAATAAAAATGTTATTGTATTAAAATATTGAATTATGAAAAAAATGTTGTAAATGTTTTATAGAATCAACCGACTAATAGAATCAAAATTACCTGCACCAAAATGATCACATCAAGCGGAACCCACTGTGTAACTTATAATATTATATAATATGTCTACAGAAATTTATCGTATCGACCCTCTCAATGTACTAGTAGAATTGCGCCAAAATTGTTAATAGAGTTTATACTTTATATCCTAGTTTAAAAAGAAGTGAAAAAACCAAAATAAAAAAGAAAGGTAGCAAAATTGCAAAAGCTAAAGCTTTTTAAAATTGTTGCAAATTTTTCTTAAGCAGAGATATCAATAAAATATATATTTATCTCATCTACTTATATAGATTACAGCCCTCTAAGACGTAACATAGGTACACGAACGACGTACACATTATGCGAGTGCAGTACTGACTGCAAGCACAACCTTCAAGAGTAGATTTGCAAATTATCATGTACTTCCTCAGAATACAAATTATTTAATTTTTATTACCTTATGTTTGAAAATCTAATACTAAATTCATGCAAAAGTTATTTACTGAAAATGTTATTGTTAAATTTATTACAGTGATTTATCCTTAAGCGATTTTTGTTAATATTCTACAAATATCGATGGTAGAATCTTGAAATATTATACTGTTACTTAAATTATAATTTTCTATACTCAATTTAAGTATTTAAATAATTTTTAATATATTTATAAGTATTTTTGGAGTGTTTATAAAAAAATTTAGGCTCGCTAAGATACTTTAAAATTTGATACAAGATCCGACATTGATTTTTTTCAATGCAATTGAAATTTATTTAAAATATAATATTTGGTGTACTTAGGACTTGCCAATGAAATACCAAGTTCCTCTTAAATATTTCATACTGGAACCAAAAATACATTAAATAGACATTAAAGTATACAACATTAGATATTTAAACGGAGAATAACAGTTTTTTTATTTTATTGTTCTTAATTCAAAAATATTGTTGTTTTTTGACTCAAAGCTTTTATGTATAAAATTATATTTTAATACATAATGACGTTTTCAATATATTTTTATTAATTTTAAGCTAAATATTTTAAGTTTATTTATACGTTGGGTATACGCCAAATTTCACACCGTTCACCAATCTATGGAAAGTTTAAGTTGACCAAAAGTTAATAATAATATTAAACATATAAATATAAAGATACAAGACGGTATTATAAAATTAATGCAATTATAATAATGAATTATAATATAGTTGAATAAATGTAATGTTTTCACCAAGAATGAATTGAACTTTACAGCAGAGCAGTTACCAGATACCTAATTTCTCACTTTTTACATTTCTACTCGTACTTAAAGTCCCACCCCTCAGCTGAATTATATTTAATTTAATAATATATAAATATATATATATGTATATGAAGCAGCTTTTATGGTCACCCGCGGGGGGGGGGGTGCTAAGGGTGCTATTGGCTCGGGTAGGATTTTATTCTGAGGGCACACTTCGTAGCTTTCGTACATATACATGATAGGAATTTAGCGCTACTTTACAATGACAAAATAAACAGGTGCCTGACAACAATAGCACAAACACGGTGGATGCTTTCTCCGTTTATCAAATTCATTGCTCTATAGTTATTTTGATATCAACTATCATAATATTCATAGACATTTTTACGAAATATATTATACCACCTGGCATCCACCCCTTAAATTAATAATTAGGCGCTAATGTGTATATAATTTATATACACACACATTCGTAATTTTGCCAATCAGGACAACTCCTAACCTTCACCATCTTTTTTTCACCAAATAATCACGACACCAGCTGCATTTTATACTTAAAATAGGCCGCTATGGACTTACTTGGGGCCATCGACTAACATCCGGTCGCCCTTGCAGCACCTGCGGACGCATGTTTCAGGAGAGCAGAAATAAGGATAGCACCTCCCGCCCACCAGCTCACCGTATGGCGACAGATCCAAGCAACGTATATCAGGAAACTTCTGTGATTCCCTTTCCATCAGCAAATTCATGGCGGGTATAAATATTAGCTCGAATGGGTATTCGCACGGTATCTGCTCATAATTGTAACCCACCATCATCACATCGAATACCGCCTCTTCGACGTTCAGTAACTGTATCATCCGCTGCAAGTGCTCGTCGCCGTCCCTCCCACCTGGTACGCATGTATGACTGTAATGCCTGAACGTCTGGCCCAGAGGACAGCACTTATAGAACGATACGGCCGTCTGGTTGTCATCACACGTGCCACGCTTGAGTGCCTGGACCGTGTGGAACGTCCGATTTTTGTTTTGGCATGACGCGACGATGTCTCCGCCACCACTCGTGACTGAACTACTGTTGCAACAGACCTTAGCAGCGGCGTGGCACATCCGCGCCACCAGGTTATCGGATGGCGTGAGGTCGAAGCAGTAGCCCGGCGGTATATTGAAGACCGAAAAGACCGATGTCGTCAGCCACCATAAATCCCCGATGGTTACGTCGACTAGCACGTCCCCGGCGTCGCACAGTGGCTGCTCATTAAAATTGTAACCCACCAACATTTTCTCGCCCATAGCTCGGAAAACAGACATTATTTTCTGCTGCAGGTGCTCGACGCCATCCATCCCGGTCAGTCGGCATAAGTTCAAATCCGGATCGTACAACTGGCCCAGTGGACAGCACTTTCGGATCGACACAGCCGTACTGTTGTCATCGCACGTGGCACCGCTGAATGCCTGGACCATGTGGAACGTCCGATTTTTATTCTGGCATGACGCGACGACGTCTCCGGCGCCACTCGCGACTGAACTACTGTTGCAACAGACCTTAGCAGCGGCGTGGCACATCCGCATCACCAGGTGATATGCGTGAATGTAGTCGAAGCAGTAGCCCGGCGGTATATCGATGACCGACGAGAACAATGTCTTCAGCTTCCATGCATTCCCGATGGTTTCGTCGACTAGCACGTCCCCAGCGTCGCAGAGTGGCTGTTCATTATAATTGTAACCCACCATCACTCCCTCGTCCACATCTTTGAAAGTATCCATCATTCGGGACATCATATCATGCAGGTGACTAACGCTATCTGCTCTGGTCAGTCGGCATAAGTTCAAATACGAATCGTAAAACTGGCCCAGTGGACAGCACTTCCGGATCGACACAGCCGTTCTATTGTCATCGCACGTGCCACCGAATGCCTCGACCGTGTGGAACGTCCGATTTTTGTTCTGGCATGACGCGACGGCGTCTCCGCCGCCACTCGTGACTGAACTACTGTTGCAACAGACCACAGCGTCGGCGGCCCACCAGCCGATCGCGACCACGAGAAACGCGACGGTGGTGGCGAAATACGAACGGACGGTATTCATCGTGTGCGCACACTGTTGGGTGGCGTCGGCACATTCACTATCGCGACTAACGGTTGCCTCGAATGTCAGCATGCGGACTATTCGACGATCCGACGGCGCCACCACGGCCGACCGCCACGCTCTTATATAATACTACAAAAATGTAATAGGTATACTGGTTTTCGTTGCCTTTATATTATTATATTACCGTGTGATGAATTACGATTATTATTTATATCATGCAAGGTTTTACGAATTGTCAATATTATTGTTAAATATATTATGTCCAGGCGGGTTATGACGTAAATTTAATCACAATAAAACACTTCATCAAACACCGTGTAAAAAACAGCTTAGTAAAAAAAAACAGATCTTTAAGCAGTATAAAGATATGATATCAAAAATAAATGCTAAGCAAATTAAATTAAAGTACATTTATTTTGATTTATTAATTTATTTACTTGGGGAGAAATCATTTAAAATTATAATGAACTTCTATGACGGTCTATCGGCCTATGATATTGGTTATTACTAAGTATATCTGGTAATATTATTGTGAATAAATTAATTTATATAATATAACCTATTTATGTGGAACCTTGATTTGAATTTTTAATCCTTAGGTATAAAATGTGAACATTTTATACATTTTTAACTACAAAATATTTATTAAATTTTAGATTTGATAAATTTTGTCAAAATTCGTACTTAAAATGCTTATTAAAAAAAATTGTGCCTATGTATTTTTAATAGTTTTCTACTGCCACTGTAAAAATATATCAGGAGCCTTGCATTAAATTGTCATTCTTTTTTACCTTACGAATAAAATTTTATTGATATGTATAGAAAAGAAAACGAAAAAAATTGAAAATTGATAATATTCGTGAACAGCTCATAATATAACAAACTTATAATTTTTTTGATTTTTTTTTTTTTGTGTGTTTTAAAGCACTGAATACAAAAGTATAATTCAAAAATTCTCGCAAATTATTATTTTGAGAGTTACCTATATCTTTCGAAAGTTTACGATTTTGCGTATTTGCGCATGCACTTTTTCAATTTATCATTATGATAATATTATCCAAACCAATGAAAAATAGCGAAAGACATTGTCAATAATTAATATTCAATTTTTTTAGTTTTTTTTTCTATGTTTTCTTTTATATGTTTATATTAGCATTTTCTATAAAATGTAGATACTTTAAGTTATGAAACCTTCAAGGATCGAAGCAGAAATTTACCTAGATCATTTGCCAGCCAGTATAAGTTATTTTATTTTAATATATATATAATATTTTAAGTAGGTAAATTACGTGTTCAAAAATTTGAACAATTCAAAAAAAAAATTGGCGGAAATTTTTGTTTTGCTAATTTCTCAAACGTAAACACAAGATGTGGTTTTTTCTTAGAACATAAATTTGATCTAAAGGTGTCACTGCTTTGAATTTCGAAGATAACAAGGCGATACAACCCATATAGAAGGAACTAGTACTTCAAAATGTACATCCAATTTTGTGTTGTTAGCTCAAATATATATATTAAAGTGAATTGAACTATTATTTTATAGGTTTTAATTTTTATTCTTATATACCTATCGATTTATATTAATAAATAATGAGCTACACGCCTACTAAAATAAATGCAGAAAAAAAGTTCAAAATATTTATTACTTAACACGTTATACAGACGTATACCATAAGGAAACGTCTGGTTATACGAATAATCACTTGATGTATTTTTCAACTTTTTGTTAGGTACTCCGATTACGGTCGAAACAATGGTCGTACGTATTTCGACCATAGACCATTTTTGAATCCTCGTACATCAAAAGACCAGAATCTTGAGTTTCGTAGTGATCAAACGAAAAACTAAAATCCAAAATACACATAATAACGTAATTTTCTAAGAACAAAAAACTCACGAAAAATCATAACTCCCAAACCAAAAGTCGGATAACCTCAATCTCGGTACCCATTGATACGCCATAAAGTTCTCTATAACATACGACTTCAAAAACGGCTCGCCGCGTCCAAAATCAAAGTGTCCGGGCTGGAAAACGCAAATTTTAACTTTTGAAGCGCCAAAAGACGGAGAAATACGTGTCCTATGGTCTCGATACAAGACGCCAAATTTGATAACCGACCTCCAAACTATACAAATCTCAAGTTTTAGAAATGTCATATAAAAACTAAACCTTTTCCAAAGTACACCGAGGGGGGTGGTCGAGGACCCCCGACTCCGGGAGTACGTTTTAGAAGAGCCTAAACCGAAACGTTTTAAAAGTATAATACTATCTTATGTGAACGTCATCTACAACTTAAAAATGATTTATTGAACTTTAAAAACTGTTAGGTACATACTTACATACGTTTCTTCGAATTTGGCAATTATGCCAGTAGTTTTCCTAAAAGTAGTTACCTATTCATATAATCACATTGATAATAAATCTATTTAAGGGTGTTGAACATGAACAATTGTTTAAATAATTGATGAACTTTAAATTTCAATCACCAAGGTTAATGATGTATACGTCTCGAAAATGATTATAATTAAATGTATTTTGTTATAATAATATAATATGACATGTCTTGAAATTTACAAACGCTGGACAATAGGTATAAACGTATTGTAAATTAGTAAATGGCAGATGTATATTATATTATTAGGTATATGTACATTGTACTCTATTCAGAACTATTGTGGTCGTCTGTTTGTGGATGAGATTAATCCCACATAAGAGAACGAGAAATGGTGAAATCTAAAGTTTATCGATAGAGAACTTTATGGAGATTTCATTTAAATGGTCGGTGTAACGAGTTTTCCAGTAGTTAAATAAATAGCTTTCAAAAAGCATAAAAAACCAAAAAACCGTACAAAATTCGCTTTATGAATTAATCTTAGATTGTAAATTATGATAACGAATCATTAATTAGGTTAACCTCGGTTCAGGTTTTAGATGGTTGCCACTTAAAATGTCAGCAAACAATAATTAAGGTTATGTTCAATTCAAATGTAAATAATAATGATTATTCGATAATATTTTGATATTTTTTATTTAATTTTTTACTTTTTAAGTAGGTTTTTTACAATATGTTCATTATTCACTATCATGTGCAGTATACAAATTAAAAATTTAAACAGTTTACCTCAAATTGTCGTAAGTCGTACATAGTTTTTGGCTACTAACCTGCTTGCGTATTATATAAATTTTATGTTACACGACAATGTATTATTTCTAGGTAAAATATGTATATACAAAGAAATAAACCATTTCAAAAACCCAGTTAAACTTAATATGTTATTTACAAGCTACATCAACCACATTCAAACCTTCATAACTGAAACCATGTAAGTTCTGTATATAGTATTAAAATTCCTATAATGTATTACTTATTGGTTATGATACATCTGAAACAACTAGATACATTAGAACAAAAATTATTTATCTTATAATGTTGCAGTTAGATGGGGATTTAACGCCTGGCTTTTTGTAATTGTTTAAGGCAGTATTCATAGGCGGTGCTTAATTTATTGCTTAAGTCATATCTACTTACGACTGAAATGAGATTCATAAACGAGACCTTGATTTGGCCTATGAAATTCATAGCTATATACTTAAACTGAAAATAGTCGAAACCTAGTTTAAGCATTGCTTTTAGTTCCTATCACAATTTTTTATTTTTTAAATTACCAAAATTAACTTAAGCAATACTTATTCTTAAGCATCAACTATGAATACGGCCCCTTCCTGTTAAATTGTATAGTAATGGTAAATGATGATAGAGTTACTAATTATTCATAATATTAAAAGTTTTTATACTTCAACTTCTATGTTCACCTTTGAAAAAATGTCATTAAGTTATACCACAAGCAGTTGTAAATACAGTTATATATGATCACAATAATTACGTAGTTGATATTTTCAAATTTTAGGTTACAATGAATGTCAATTAGAATAACTCGTTTCACCGAAAAGTTAGAATTTTAATATAATTATTACAATATGCAATAAACAATAAACAATATATAACAATATACAATAAACTTATCATTTTTTTCAATATCATGCACTGTATAATTATGATTATGGATTAAATTATCTATAAATGGACAATTTTATTGAGTTGACACAATAAATATAATGATTAATGATTAATAATGCATACTAATTTGTTTTTATAATTTGTAATTTTGTATACTATTTGACTAGTATACAACACTAAATCGATTACTAATTATCATTTACCACATTATTATATTATATTATATTATTAAAAAAATTATACATTATGAATCATATTTTGTTTTAAATATTATGTGTAATTCAACTTAATTAATTTAACAACTTCACAAATATAGTATATAAAAATGTTTCGAATGATAGATACTTCAAATAATAAAGTTAAAAACATAGTATACAAAAATATAATACAAAATATAGGTAATAATTATAATATTTATCAAACAATAATTTATTAAATGTAGGCACGAGGCATATTACACATAATATATCACCGTAATTTAAAACAAAGTTTTATTTATAATATATAATTTTTTTTAATAACATAATATAATATAATATAATATACGTATTTGTAATTAAATATTAATAATGTGGTAAATGGTAATTATAGATACTAATTAACGTTTAAAAAATATTTGTTCATGTTGTATGTGGTTGTGAGTAATATTATAGTCTGAGGATTTTTTTTCTGATTACCGCTGTAGGTATAACGTATAAACGATAGCTAACATTATAGACTACTATAGAGTATTATAACCCATGTGTAATAAAATAAATGTCCACCCTTCATAGGTACCTACTATCATAAAAAATTACATTAAGTGTATAGGTACTAAAAATAAATAAATAAATAATTATATTTTATTATATAAGGCACTTATATCAGACATCAGTCGTAGGTACTTTTTAACCAGTAACCTTAAAATTCAACGCATTTATAATTTAAATTCAAATATTAGTATAATACAACTTACCTACTAATCAATATGAGTGGCCTATTTATCAATAATGGTTCAGTTGATCATTATTTTTTTAATTCAACATTCAAATACAAACCTAAGTTACTATGCTTACTGCAGGTAAACAAAAATAATAAGGTATATTAAATTAATTAAGTATCAACAGCTTTTCTAAATCTATATTGTTATAAGATTTTTTTATAAACTTTTATTTATGTAATTTTTAAATTTTCTTTGATTTTACTAATGTTATTTACTAAAACTTTTAGATTATATCAGAAATATATTACACACACCGTTTTAGGTACATAAACAATATTAAAAACTGAAAAAGGTATTTTAACTTTTAAGACAATAATTAAAACAATTTCCACGAAATTTGTTAAATGCGCATTCATACAAAACAAACGAAAACATTTTTGATTTATAAGTAACTAAATTATATAATTTGTAGACGTCAACAATCAGCATTCATCTAGTTTTAATTTATTAATGTACCTATTTTTCAGAACTATGAAAAATTCTAATACATGACCTGTAATATTATCCCTTTAGCTATTAAGGTGAATTGATTTTCATTTTTTTTATATACATTACCTACGACATTACCATATACTAACCTACGATTAAGATGTATAGAATATTTTCGTAATAGTTGTACAATAAATTATAAATTATATAATTTAGAAAGAATTACTCATTTTTGAAATCAAATCCGATACGTTCGAATTATTGATGAATTGCAATCACCACTAATCCACAAGTAACAACAGATTCCTACCAATAAGTTAATAACGGTGGAAAATGTCGGGTTATAAGTAGTCAATCAATGTTTTGGATTATTTTCGGCTAAAATATTTTGAAATTATTTACAGTTATGATAAAAATTTTTCGTATGGTACAGTAGAATGTTACTGCAAACGTGGAACAATAACGCGAATTATATTGACTATTGAGGAACATGAAAATAAATTAATGAATGTATAATAATTCAGGAGAAAATATCAAACCATTTACAAGTTTAGAAAAAAAAATCACATATCACTATTCATTATATCAGTATATATACTTACGTCATCTAACAAAAGAATCCAAGTTAAGTTATAATGTTATACATTACTCATGAAAAATTATGAATGGAAGATTTGCTTTTTAATTTGTTTCTTTATAATATAATATTATAATTATTTTTTTTTTAACATTTAGGTAGGTATCTATTTGAATAAAATATACAATCTGTAATGGGGTTTACAATAACCATATGCGCGCAATATTATATGGGTACAAATGTACAATGACTGAATGACTTGAACACAATATGATGAGAGCTTGAGACGTCACTCGGATAATAATATTATAATCATAAACGATATAAACGATAAAAGCAATATTATTATATTCAATCAGCTCCCATCTAACATTATTTTCGACTATAAAACAAAGTATGAGTGTTATTTCTATTATCTAATTTGTTATTAAACCAAATATTATTTTAATTTAAGGGGATTTTACAAATTTGTTACCTGATTTTTAATATTAAGTTGGTACCTTTATAATAAAAAATATTAAAATATTAAAAATACCTATGCTTCTACCGATGCAAAGCAAACTTGTTTACCAATTCAAACATCCTTACATTTTTTAAATCAAACCACTATAAGTACCTTGTCAGAAGTTTAGGTGGTTTTAATTAAAAATGTATGGGGTGTCCTTACTTTAACACAGTTTGAGAACAGCTGCTGTATAATAGGTATATAGACGACATTTTATATTGAATACCAACTAACACAATTACTCATTATTTTTAGTACATAAGTACATTGCATTGATTATTTTTATTAGATCTAAAACAGTAAAAAATCAAGTTTTCTTTGTTTGGTGGCCAGTTTAACAATAACTTCATCAATAGTTATTTATTTTTTTAAACAAATTTAATCTAAATAACTAAAAAAAAAGACCAGTACACCATAAGTTCAAAAACTGATAAAGATTAAAATAGCCTGTAGGTAGGTACTAAGTTTAAAATAAATATATTAACGTTAGTACGTATATAAATATATAAATTATAAATATATAGATATGTAATGCAATTAAATATTAATTAAAATCAGCTAGTATAATACGATTCGATAATAATGCACAATATTACAATAATAATATGATAAAAATTAGAGTTTGTGGTTTTTGCTTACGACTACTTATTAGACATAATATTTAACCTTTACTCTTTTTGTGTATTCATATTGATACCTACTAACTATTTTAGTATTTTGTGTTTGTCTGTTCGTAGGTATACACCAAAAGTGATTAATGTATTATCTTTCGGGAATTTCATGAACATTGTTTTTTCTTCAATAAATTAAACAATTATTGAGTAGGTACTAGGTAGTTCTATTTCTAAAGTAATTGCAATAACCATTAACCATAGACAAAGAAATTAATGTCAATAAGTATTTAGTATTTAGTAAATCTAATTTTTAAAATTCTCGTGGCACAGTATTTGTAACAAAACTCCTCCGAAACGACTTGACCGATTTTCATAAAATTGTGTGTGTATACTTGGTAGTTCTGAGAATAGGACGTAAACTATTTTTCACATTCCTAGGTGCTCAAATGGGGCTTTTGAGATTTGCGGTGGACATTTTTGTTTATAAATGATTGCTATTGAATATAGGATGAATAATTATTTTTTATTTGGTTTCCATTGGTTAATCGACAGATCAGGTGCAGCCACATGCATCAAATCACATTGCCTACTTGATATTATGCTGTCGCACATTGTCCACTATGCGACGTAGTCGGATACTCGGATTGCCTACCAGGGAGGGAGGCTAAGTTGCACCCAAAAGAAGTTGAACAATCACAATTTTTCTAAAAATTGTAGTTTTTTACGGGCTACGAAGTGCGCGGGAATAACCATCAGCTATGAGGTATGTCCTATTGTCCTAATACTTAATGTATTATACTATATTTGATATATTATATATTATACTATACTTGGCTAAAATACTGTCGGCCGTAATATTTGTTGGCTAAAATATAGCCCCCCCAATTAACTATGTGAAAATTGAAAACTGAAAATGTACGGACAGCTCAAAACAAGTCAAAATATTTATTTAAATGTACCCTGTATAGAAAATGCTAATATAAACAAGAAACATACAGTGAAAATTGCATGTATCTGGTATCTATATGGTTATTTGTTTTAGAATTACACCAAAAATCAAAATCGATTTACTTGAAAACCGATTTCACGTAAAAATTACCGTTTTTTTCATATCTAAAATATATCTATTTCTATAATATCATATTATAAAAATGATTATTAAGATCCATCTCCTATGCACAGAATCTTTTTTCGTTATGAATTTTTTATCCTACTACAAAAAATGATAAGGTACACGAAATTTGTTATATTATGTTCCCTGGTTTTGATGCACATTAAATTAATTTTACCGTTCTGGTACACGATAAAAATAGTTCGCGAAACGTTCTAGAAATCCCGTCCTTCTACGTTATTTGAAAACGTACCGGCATTATATTATCGCAGCAGTGTGCAAGCGCTCATTTAATCCCACGTAAATTGTTTTAAACTGTATCCATCAAGGTGGATTGATAGATCCAATCCACCTCGATAGCCATATTATAAGTCCATGACAGTGCTGCACAGAGAATATCAGCGGGCGTACCGTCGATCGGACCGGTAATATCGCGTATCGATGTGATTGATGCCATTTTATAAAACTATGCGCTCAATTTTATCGTTACCCTCATCATATCGGTACCATACCGCTTACCGCCGCAGTGTATGCAGACTGTGGACCTTAACGTGTTGCAATAAATTATTACATCACGCATATTGATTTAATATCAATAGAATTTTACAAAGTGATTCAAATGTTACCTTATCATCTGGTTTGTTCTTTAAAGAAAATGGATGTATTTCGACCAGGGACTGGAACCTTTTGAATTTATCGGTATCGGTTCTTTAAAAATAAAACAACGGTTCCGGTTCGGTTCTGGTTCCTTAATGAAAAAAAATAAAGGTACCGGTTCCAAATAATTTCGGTTCCGGTTCCAATTAATTTTTAGTAGGAACATTAAATAAATATTATTATTATTTAATTTCTATTTATAGATAATAGATATGTAATATGAATGTAATTTTCTTACAAAAATACGGAAAAAGAAATATAACCTAAAATTTTTGTGATAGGTGGACATCTGAGAACTCTAAAAAATGTTATACATGTTGCTTAATAAAAATAACTGAAAAACTTTTTAAAAATGTTTAATGAATGCAAATATCAGTCAGTGGTCCGATATAGACCACTCTCTGATTTCATCATCATCAATGATAGATTTATCAATCTCCAAACTAAAAAAAAAAATATATATATATAATAACAATAGTACCTAATTAGTAAAATATTTTATTTTGAATTTTATATTTAATGGATTATACTCCACATCGAGTAAATTAGAAAAAAACGTGCATTTTATTTAATAATATTAACCTATTAGTTTCACTGTCAGCTCTGGAATCACTGTAATGATCATCTAATAAAATATCTGGACCTGAGATTTCACCAGAATCTATTTGGTTTTCAGGTTCACAATCTTTTTAAGACTCTAGCAATATTTCAATTTCATTTTCAATTAATTGTACAGCTTTTACTATATTTGCTCCATTATCGGTGGTAATTATATTATACAGCTGATTTGGGTTAACTTTGAATTTTTTTAATGTGTTAAGAATAATTTCTTTCAAATATACTCCTGAAAAAAATATTATAAATGTATAAAGTATACTTAAATTGTGTAAAACCTCTCATACATAATTATATTTATTTAGTTAGTTACCTGTATGAGACTATATTAGTTCAACAAGACCAACTGTTCTTAATTGAATACATTCATTAGCTATATATTGAATATTTAATCCCAAAAAACTTCTATTTAATCTAGTAACTGCATCAATTTTCAATGATATCAATTTGTTCTGTATTTCATTTGAAATCTGATTAAGTACTATAGATTCTTCATGAACATGTCTTCTAGTAATATTAAAACCTAATATTAGTTCTATTTTGTTCAAAATAACTGTTACAGAACTGAGTATATGAAAGGTATTCTGTAATAAATCTTTTTTCTCTGCAATTGGAGTTAAAAACAAATCCCAATTTTAAAATTATTGTTTTACAACAAGAAACTCTAAAATCTAAATATGTTTTAGAAGCATGATTTATATAAATAAATATGAATAAATGAATTAACATCTACTTCCTAGTTCTAGCTTTATAGGAAACATTTTCAATATTCGGTAAAATTTGAAAATGCTTATATTATTATATATAGGAAATTATGTTTTTTTACCTGATAGAAGTTGAATTCAGAATTATTTTGTTTTTAAATTCACTTAAGATTGGATTAAGTATGTTCTTAAAACCACTATCGTTCAATATACTATAAAAACGTCCATTTACCGTAACAAGTTCTACACATGCATCGATTACTTTTTTTGGGGTAATGTTTACTTTAACTTCATAGCTTGACCTAAGTAGTGTATCTATTTTCACTTGAGATTTATTTGAATTATGAGTAATTTGACTTTGACTATCTATAAATTCATCAAATAATTCCGCGTGTTGTTTCAAATGTTTTTTTTTAAATTTGACGCATGATTACCCTAAAATATTTGTAAACATTAATGATACACTCAAGCTAGTATAGTCTAATATAATACTATAATTACTAATTAGTATAAAGTTACATACAATTTGCTTACTTGTAATCCTTTTGAACATTCTTTGCATGTCGATATATCAGACGGTCCACAGTAATCAAAATATTTATTTACTGACGATTTAGTTCGACCCATTATTAGCAAATAAAGTCGAGATCAAACGTTAAAAAATGTGAAAACAAACCCACAATTCAACAATTAATCGATTAGAAAACAGAACGATAGAAAAATATCGTATATCAAATATAAATATGTCCGTTTAAGGTAGTCAGATAGTTGGTTGATACTTAGTGTTGTTTCATAGAAACACTTATAAATAGGTAAACCCAAATCGTTATAATAAATTGGAAGTTAGTAACGGTATATTTAAAACAAATCAAATGATATGATATCTATCGTTCCGTAGAAGCAGTAAAATCATTAATCATATTATGATTTAATGACACAGACTGAGACTTCTATACTACAATGTAGACGGTGTATAGTGTATACTGTATTTAGGTATATAGAGATTTGGGTTTAATGATAAAATTGTAAAATGTACAAAATATAATATTACCTACTATTGTAAACTATTCTGTACTTCTGAGTTATCTGAATTATGTATAACTCAAAGTTAAAACTTAAAACACAATATAATATTGTATTACCATTTAGGCACCATATATTATTATATTAACATTATAACGTACTTACTATAGAATATATTATGATTCTTTGATTAATATTTTTATATTTGTGTCTAGTTTGAATGGTGAGATGTAAGATTTTATTATAAGTAGACTTGAATTTATTAGAGTCAACGAAAACCAACTATCAACTGACAAGGTCATTTCTAAAAATAAAATTGATTTCAATACATTATTATGGTATTTACACTTTACTGTATAGGGGAAAACATTTCCAATAATTCCAATTAATATTATTTTAATAATTGTAGAAGTATAAAAGTATAATAATTTTAAATACCTACCTATCCGGAATGCGGGTTTTGTATAGGTCTATAATATTAATAGTAGGAGAATTATTAGAAAACTCAGATGATCATACATAGGTAGATAATGAATTACCTATTTATAGTTTATACTTTATACACAAAACATAAAAAGCAAAAAATTATGATAAATAAAATTATTATATTTTGGAACCTAAAAGAACCTATATAATATAAAAAATCCGGTTCCGGTTCCGGTACTTTATTTTGTTAAATAAAGGTTTCGGTTCCAGTTCCGGTTCTTTTAGGTTTAGTTCCAGTCCCTGATTTCGACATTCAAATAAATTTCCATCTTGACGCTGACCAGATGTTTGAATCAAGGTTGATTGTGGTCCGGTCGGAGTGTCTGGTTAAGATTGGGGTGATGAAAAAAACCCAACAGAAACACTTTATGAATGTGACTTGTAAGTTTGTATAAGCAGTTTGTAAAGGGTTTTAAAAATAAAATTTTCGATTAAAATACAAAAGAAATATTAAAAAAATTGAATAAAATAATATAATATGAATAAAAAAATCGACTATAAACAAAATTTAAATTCGTAAAAATTTTAAATTAAAAAAAACAAAAAATTTAAAACTAAAAAAACCGAAAATTGAAAATCAAAATTGATAAAGAAATTAAGTTAAAAATGTAAATTGATAAAAAAATTGATTATGAAGAAAAATCGATATATATTAATTTATACGTACTATTGGGAAGTCAAAATTTGAAGTTCCCAGTAGTTTTAAAAATCACCGGGAAAATCAAACAAAAAATTAAGAAAAAATGGATTTTTTTCGCAAAAATGTTTTTCGACAAAATCAATTTTTTTTTGGCGTAACTTATGACAAATTGCAGATACATACAATTTTCACTGAATCTTTCTATTAGCATTTTATATACACGATAAATTTTCAAAATATTTTTACTTGTTTGAGCTGTTAACTCTTTAGTTTTTTTTCTATAATTATCAATAAAATTTTACTATTGGGTAAAAAAATCGTGAAATTTAATACAATGCTCCTAATATATTGTTATTATAGCAATTGATATATATTAAAAACTCCTTTACTTGATAAGATTTTCAATATATTTTTACGTGCACACAAATATACAATATTTAACTTATGTTAACCACCAATTTCCATTGTTAAAAAATGTGTATATATTTTTTTTATTCAATCGTGATTTTTTATCAACTAAATTTAATATTGATTTTTATTAAATATAGATTTTTTTTAATATAAATTGTTTTATCAAATAATAATACTGATAATAATGAATACTGATATTTTATCAACTTAATTTAACAAATCTATATAGATGGTTTTATTAAATACTGATTTTTTTTATCAAATTTAGATTTATAATTGATTTTTTTGAATATAAAATCAATATTAAACTATTCAGTACTACTACTCGTAGAATAGTGGTAAAGCACGCGTATTAATGCTATAGATGTTGGGAGTTCTGAAATATTTTTTTGCACTTTTTTTGATTCCGTAAGTGGTGGCAGGAATCGGCAGGAATTGAGCACTAAATATTGGTGTCGGAAAAAGTTAAAAAAGTCAATTTCTGACCATGGGTGGGGCGGGGGACACGTGTTTCCAGCCCCACCCATAGTTTTTTGGTTTTTGCGCGGGTGGTAATTGAGCAGGAATTCCGGAAGTGGTGGCAGGAATCGGCAGCAATTGAGCACTAAATATTGGCGTCGGAAAAAGTTGAAAAATGAAAATGGGTGGGGTGGGGACATGTACGTAACATATTCAGTTTCCAATTTTTTATTTTTTTTTTATATAATTATCAATGAAATTTTATTTGTTGGGTAAAATAGTGAAATGTAATACAATATTCTCGTAATACATTGCTACTTTAGCAGTTGAAATATATTAGAAATTCCTATACTTGATAAAATTGTCAACATATTTTGAGCTGTTTATGGTCATTTTTAGTTTTCAATTTTTTAAATTGTTTTTCCTTTAATTGTCAATACAATTTTATTTGTTGAGTAAAAAATTGTGAACATTTAATACAATGCTCCTGATATACTGTTACCATAGCAGTTGAAAAATATTAAAGATATATATAATATATTTTAATGATTTTACATATCATTTTTTTTATGTTTATATTTTTTGGAAAGGCTGGGAAGGTTAGATTTAAAAAATAGCAATGTAACTATACCTTTTTTAACCTTATAGTAAAGAACATATTTTATTAAAAAAAATTTTTTTTAACATTATCTCTATACTTTTTTAATATGCATCAAATAGCATTTTTTCAAATTTTTAATAACGTAGGTTGGTTAGTAAATGTATTGAAAATGCAGAGTAAGAACAACTTTTTTTGTAATCTATAATTATCTAATTTTAGCAAAATACTATATTATTAGATAGTAGTATTTTTACAGTTATCCCTATATTATATTAATACAAAAAGACAAAAGTCAAATAATCTGACCATTTAAACGTATTCTTCATTCATACTTACTTTTGTCTTGACTATTGAAATCAATAGTACCAGTCAATAACCCATGAACTAATAATTTAACCAATAGACATAATATGACTACAGAAACAACGTTCCAACTAGGTCCGTATGTAGTTATGTATTATTATATTTATATGTATTTATTGACAAAGTCAATATTAATAATCAATTTCATTTATTAAATACTATTATGTTGGTACTTCGAGTTATTTTACTATTTATTAGATATTAGTTAATACCTACTATACATTTTATGTTATATAATATATACATGCTTCGTATTCGTTATTTAATTTCTTTCACATATTTTGTATGAATACGTTTTACATTATTTTGACCAGTACCTATGACTATTATAACCAGAAAATCTGGAAATGTGCATTGAACACATCAATACAACACATTTTAGTATTTTTAAGTTGATATTATATAGATAACATTATTAATTTACAAATAATATACTAAGTACCACATTTCTAATTGTTTAGTTATTATATAATATTAAAACAAAACAAAATTAATTTAAATCTATAACTTTTATATCAGAAAAATAATATCTTTACGTGACTTTAAATTTAATTAGCTCAAAGTTACTATAAATAATTGAAAAAACGTTGACACATTATGGTTAAAGCTATTAATTTAGAGGCAATTAGTTATTATTTTTTTATTTTTGTATCAACTATACAATTTAACAATAGACCAGGTACACAGTCTATCACGGTCAATTAAAATGAGTGCACACAGTACCAATACAAATATGCCCGATTAACCAATAGCAACCAATATATTATACACAGGTGGATTTTCCTAAAATTGTCTTTTATATAAACCTTCTCCGTGAAATACTCTTTCGTTAAAAAAAAAAAAAAAAATTGAGAAATTTATAATATATATATACAAGAAGATCTGATAAGTTGTTCCAGAGTTTAATCTATGTATTTATATAGTTAGATATATATATATATATATACTAGCTGATCCCGTGCACTTCGTTGCCCGTTAAATGTATCAACTCTATATGACTCAAACTTTGTTCAATTCGTTATTTAATATTCGGTGTATGGTGTTCAAAATTTATCTTAACTATTCCGTTTCCCGGAATAAAAATTCTTATTCACAGCAGTACATTATCAGGTAGGCAATCTACCTGCGGTAGATCGCGGACCCCATGCTGTTTGTGCGTAAGTGTATGATTTTAGTGTATAACCCTAAAGTATTACAGTTATACCAAGTTTGTCGTTTTTACTTAATTCCGCCAGCTACAGTGGATTAATATAATCAATTTATACAAAATCCTATTCTAACCTAACCGTACTAAAATCCGATAAATAAAAAAAAAAAATTTAACCCTTAGTAAATTAATCTATCTTCTTCAAATATTAATTTATATATATATCTAACTATACAAACACACAGACTATAACTATACAGACTAAACTCTAGATCTACTTATCAGATCTTCTTGTATATATCATAAATGTCTTGATTTTTTTTTTTAACGAATGAGTATTTCACGGAGAAGATTTATATAAAAGAAAATTTTAGGAAAATCCACCTGTGTATAATATATTGGTTGCTATTGGTTAATCGGGCATATTTGTTTATTTGTACTATTGTCTTTTGTCAATATACATATAAGATCTTATAAGTAGTTCCAGACTTTTGTCTGTATAGTTATAGTCTGTGTATTTATATAGTTAGTTGGTTAAATTTGTTTTTTTGTTTCATTCATCGGATTTAAGTACGGTTAGGTTAGGATAGGATTTTTTATAAATTGACTATATTAAGTAAAAAATTAAAAAATTAAAAAAGTTAAAAATTTTGAATACTATACACCGAATATTAAATAACGAATTGAACAAAGTTTGAGTCATATAAAGTTGATACATTTAACGGCCAAGACGTGCACGGGATCAGCTAGTCTGTATACTATTATATAAAGAGGAGTTGTTAGTTACCATTGTTGAGAGTAATCTCTGGAACTACTGAACCGATTTCGAAAATTTTTTCACCAATAAAAAGCTACATTCTTTGTGAGTACCATAGACTAATTTAAACAGGGAATTGATCACTCCTGGTAGGTTTTCAAATAGGAATTTTGAGATTTACGGTAGAAATTGTTGTTTATTAATGGTTGCTATGGGTTATAGGAGTTGAGAATAATACTGATTTATTATTATTATTTATTATTACGTAACAAGCCATTATTTATGATAATTGGTAACTCCTTTGTTTTTAAAGTTAGAGAATTGATCAAAAGCCATAAACCTTCTCCGAAATGAGCTCTTTAATTTAAAAAAAAAATCATAACGATCGGTTCAGTAGTTTCCGAGAACATATCACTCAAAGGTTTTCATTTTCACATTTATATATTAGATTTATATATTAGACAAATTAATGTTTGTGAGTAGATTTTTTTTCATTCATCGGATTTTAGTACGATTAGGTTAGAACAGGATTTTGTATAAACTGATTATATTAATCCACTGTAGGTGGAATTTAGTTAAAACGAAAAACTTGGTATAACTTTAATGCTTTAGAGTTATACACTATAATCATACACTTACGCACAAACAGCACGGGGTCCGCGATCTACCTGATAATGTTCTGCTGTGAATCAGAATTTTTATTCTGAGCAACGGAAAAGTTAAGATAAATTTTGAACACAATACACCGAATATTAAATAACAAATCGAATAAAGTTTGAGTCATATAGAGTTGATACATTTAACGGCCAACGAAGTGCTCGGGATCAGCTAGTATATTATAATAATGATTATTTTCTATTATTAGTATATATTGTTACAATGACAAATTGTTAATTACTAATTAATAGTTGGAATAAATATTTTATATTTAGACATACGTGCCTGAAAATTGGTATTTATGTATGTATTTTATAAAGAAAAAGGAACATAATACATAATATAATATTAATATGTGCTTGCGAATGGTTAATTTCTAAGTTACCTATCATTTGGGCTGGTCAAATAGTTCCTTCCTTCTATTAAAAACTGAAATGACGCCACTGATTTGAAACGTACATTGTTCCAATAATAATAGGATTAAAAATATTATATTTTACAATATTGTGTAAATACCTAGGTTATAAATTATAATATTTCAATATTTCAATAGGGAAATAAATTAGTACATAAAACATTAATTTAATTTTTTTTTTATATATAATATAATTGTCTCAAGAAAGATTTAGTGTCATTGTTTAATTTCAATATCATTGGGTATCATTTGGGTCTTCATCTGTATCAATGTGATGATTCCACTAACCAATAACACGAGGATCTGTAAATAAACGCAACATTAGAAACGAAGTATAATATACATACTTCAACAGATCCTAAGAAAAACACGAAGATGTAAAACAAATATAAAATACAATTTAAAGATATATTTGTTTATTTAAATATAAGAAATTAATGCATAAATTAGTGATTTTCAACCCTAGTCCACTGCGCACTAGTCTTGGTCAAAATATATTGGAATAGAAAATATGCAAGAACGATATAACTATTAAAAATCATCGAATAGGTGGATTCGGAATGATAAATTAAATGATAAATAAATAAAATATTCTAATCATATGATAAAAACAACGAGTACTTACTGATGTAACGAGATTAAAATTTACATTAAAAAACCCAAATGCCGAAATTTGGTCCAAATCGCAAACTGATATTTGATTCAAAAACATTTTGATCTGAATTATAAAATATTAATAATCACGAAATAAAAAAGTCATATCTTACCAACTTATTTTAATTTTCAAAATTGAAAATCATTATACAATCGGTATACAATTTTTATATTACTTGTCGTTTTTTTGTCCAAGTGTAAATTTAAAATTCGGTACTACCGTCGGTATGATATCATCTTCAATCTCTGTAAAAATATTTTTTTTCAAATTAAATTGTTCACGTTAATTTTGAAATATGATGCATATAATTTGAGGTTTGAATATTAATTTTATTGTTATAACTGTGTAGGAAAGTAATAGTTAGTTTATTTAGTAAAACAAAAAAATATTAATGAGAACAGGTAATTTACCAATGCCTATCAATAATCGTAAACATTTTAAGTAAATCAAAAAATAATTATTATAATTTTCTGGAAAACCTTTTTTAGTTAAGGTTGAATAACTGGTAATAACTATTGAATCTTCTATTCCATTTTTAAACCGTACCAAATTCACATTTTAAATAACGTAAAAATGCTTGAAAATGTAATACAATGATTCTTAATCTAAGTAAAAAAATATGTGAAATACAAAAACACAATTTTTCTTTTATATGCATTGAAAGTTCAAATGTTGACAAAATTCATCAAAATACCGAAAATTATCAAACTATTTTTCAGTTATAAATTCATAATTGTTTTTATTTTTATAGCTTACATTGAATATTTTTATATAAGATTCCATATTTCTACCATAAACCGGAAAGAAACATTAATTTTGTATATGAGTTTGAATAAAAATTATCAAATTTTCGGATATTTTGAGGTAATTTAATTTATTTTGAGTAAAATATAGTAACCAGGGTATGAACGAAGGTATGGTCAACAATAACAATGTGAGCTGGCTGAATAATATTTTGAATTACCTTCTCATTTATGAATGAAGCAAAACGATGATGGACATCAAAAACATGACAATTTGTACGTGGACTATTGGAGGTAATAATCGTACCTAGTTATTTTTGGTTGAATGAAAGCTGGTAAATACTTTACTGTTGACAATAAAATAAACACCGACAATAAAATTGATATAGCTGGTGGTGAATAACCCCAAAATCAATGGACCGTAACCAAGATTAAACATTTTTAGAGAATTACAGAGTTCGGAGTGTAACAACCGCGTATTTTCCATCAAATGCACTTTTTTGATGTGTGTTCATTGGCCGGAAGTGGCAAGTCGGCGGGAAGACAATTCCAAAAATCGTTTAACGTCTGGAATCTGACATATAGGTTTTGAAGAAAGAAACATCATGAGACTGTAACTGCATAATCCATAACAAATGGTATAGTGAATATTGCATGGGTTGTCAATACTACTATGTTTTCTAGATGAAAGGGTAGACAATAATAATATAAAATCTTAAATCCAATGAAGTAACCAAATAATGATATAAAAATTATATTCCAATGTTTTTTTGTTCATGAACGCTGTGGGGTCATCAAGTTTGTTGAAAGTGGTATAATTTTTCGATCAAACTCTATAATTCCATTAATAAATCTGAAAACAAAAATAATGAAAACTCATTATTGTTACATTATTTATTACAATAATACTTTACTTTTATATATTTTAATTTGTGTCATTACCCTGATTATCAAAAATTAACTATAAATACACATACAACTAAATATAAATAAATACATACCAATATTTCATATCTCTAATTTATTTTAAGTACTAAACTTCATATAATTTGTTAATGACTTTAATATTGGCCTATGATATGATTTTACACCTAATTAACAGACTGATTATGAGTAGGTACTATAAATATGATAGCTTTTTTTCATTACCATTATATTTCAATATTTAACTTAACCCGTCGTTGGTATCGCTATGCAAGTCCCACCATTGGTATTGAGTGAGCGCTCACCTCGTTGTTTTTTCATCATTATTTATTACATAATGAACATAAAATATTGAAACCATCATCGAATTATTTATAGTTTAATCTTTTACAAAAAATGTTCTTACAATTTATTCCTTGAATATAAATTGTTAACTACTAAAAATTAATTCATAATTTTTTATACATAATTATATAATAATATAATCATTATCATTCATCTTCGCCCTAGTGGTCTGGAATATTTTGCTGATTATTAAACAATACGCATATGAATGTTATTTGCTCCTTATAAATAGGTCTGAGTTTACGAAAAAGTATTTGGTTGACATATTGAGTGAGCGCAACGCTCGATTTATGAATATTACTAACATTGCATGTCGATATCTAATCAAGAATAATTTATACATTTTTATATTTTCAAAAGTATATTTAAACATGTGCCGATCGGAGGTATAAATAGTATTAGATGAATCAAGTAATAAATAAATAAGTGGCTCTCAAAATACTAACGAGGTAAGGGCCGCGTAACACTGACGGGTTAATATTTATAGTCTAACACACTGGATAGGTTTGTGTACATAACAAGGTGGTATTGAGGAGGTATAAATATTAATTGTTTAACATACTGTATAGAAATAGTTCAGTCCAGACAAACTAAAATGGTTGAAGATACACCTACCATAACGCGTTCCACGTTCAGAAACAATAAGTTGTTTGGCTTACTATTTCCAATGTTACTAATAAATGGCCATTTGATAATATATTTAAAAAAGTGTATGCTCAAATTATTGTCACATCAGTTAATGGCAGATAAGTACACGTTTTCATAACATTTGTTTGTAAATATTACTAAAAATATTTTATTAAATATTTTCTTTCAAAATGATTGATTATAATATTTGAGCACGATTTATTTCAAAGGTTTCGCTAACGTACTATGTTTTCGACATGCTCGTGTGGCATATTACCTATAGCTGTAACTTAATTTAATTTACTATTTTTTTTCAATTAGGAATATTGTACAAGTACAGCAATATTAAACTAATTTTACATCCTTGAGTAATTCATGTTAAATAATAATGCATATACCTGATAATTCATTTAGTTGATAGTCTGGCTGCGATAATGATAATCCAAAATTTAAATATATGTAATATTTGAAGAACAAACCAATCTTGTTTGAACTGATGAACATATAAATAAGTGCAAAACAATCATCCGTGCTATTTCTAGAAATACGTCAAACGTTAAAGTTCTACTTTTAACCAAAAATCCAGTCGGATCCACAGTATATGAAATATCAGTTAAGCCTACTTGCATACAATTAAAATAGGTCTTAAGGTTATTTGAAAAACAGTCGTAATTTCGAAAGCTTGTTTCCAAAACTGAAATTAAAGAACAAATATTAGTTAGTTATAATAAACATTGTAAACATCGAATAACCTGCGTAAGTCACGCGGATTACTATTGTAATCTATCTAAAATGGTTTTTTCGTATATTGAAAACCAATAGAATTATCTTATCTTTTCAGTACCTTCGAATAACATGTTGCTTAATATAATTAGTTTGTTTCCGAATACTGGTCGCAAAAGTTGTCGTTGTTATCGGAGTTCAAAGTGTGTCGGATATGTGATCACTAGTGTATGCCGTGCGATCTTTCACGCCCGTTTTTTTTTTCAGTTTATTTTATAATCAAAGTTTTTACTTACGTATTAATTATAAAATAATTATAAAAAAATTGAGCAACACAATCGATATTGAACAATAGCTAGAAGAAGATGACGATGAGCATATTGATGGAAATGCCATTGACAGTGAAGATGAGTTGGATCAGGTAGAAATTAATAATGAAATCACGGATACGGAAAAAAATTACTATGAAAGTGAAAGTGAGTCAAGTAGTGATGATGTTGGTCCAATATTACAAAATAAATATTTTTTTGGGAAGGATAAATAGATGGAATGAGCAAGCACCTACTAGTACCCATCGGGCAGCTGATAAAACCAAATATTGAAATATGTATTCAAAATTCAAAATTACCAAAACATATTAGGAGTCGTGGTAAAAAATGTTAGGCCTAGTTGAAGATACACCTATTTTTTCTGAATGCCCTAAGGGAATTGGTCGATGTTATTTGTGTGGAAGAGCAAGAAACAAAAGTACGAGAAAATCATGTGAACGTTGTTACAAATAGGTGTGTCTAGATCATTTAAAATATATTTGTATTGGGTGTGTGATGAACAACAGAGTGAAGAATCATCTTAAATTATTTCAAATCAATAAAAATGTATTTTTTTTTTATAACTAAAAGTTTTTAAATGTAAACATTTATAAAGTACTCTTATTTATTTTGTAATTATTAAAATAGAGAGCTAAAATATATTTAAAATACTTAAATATTAATATGCTTATACAGAAATATTATATAAATGTAATTACATTGAGTATCATTACAATTACAAATAAGACAACAAATTCTAATAAATTATTATTTATTCTTATTTAAGTTAAAATTCATATTCTAAAGTAAAAAAATAAAAATTTTAATTTTTTCTTTATCGCAATATATTTGTCAATATGTACTTAGTATGTAACAATAATTGAAATTTTCAATATAGACTTAGAACCTATTCAACAAAAAAAAAAAAAATGGATTACAACTGTAATCCGCGCGATTACCGGCGTACTATTAAGGCACGCGACCTACGCAGGGTTAAACGATCGTCAAATTATTTCACACATCATTGTTTATTCATAATTTATTATATAATTGGAAAATATTTAGCATGACACAATTGAATTGTATTAAAAATATTTTAAATGAAAAATTGTCTAAGTCAGCGGTATTTACCCACTTATGTGGGCCGCGAGCCATAGGTATAATATTAAATATTATATATTATATTTAAAATTATATATTTATATATTTTTTGTTATATTTCTGATCATAATAATATTTAATCAATTTTAACTATAGTGTACAATAAGTGTACAACTAACGATACGATATCGAACGTTTGAATGTAGTTTTATGTTATTGCTAAACTAGTTATTTTGCGGCAATGGTTGTGTGTTCATGTGCCGTTGTGTCTGTTGTGAGTTACTACATAGTATTACATAGTGTCATAGGGCATAATATTAACTACACTACACGTAAATATGGATGCTTGGTTTCGAACTGGGTGTTGTCGTAAGACGAAGCTGTCAAGTGATGAAGAAACTAGTAGTAGTGGAACTACTAGTTGTGAAATTGTTGATATGTCAAGTTTGAATATAACAAAGAAAACTAAAATATATTTTCGTAATAATAACCCTGACTTTTTAAAAATTGGGTTTGTATTTTTTGGTACTGAGTAGGAGCCTTTACCGCAGTGTGTGAATTTTTTCGAAACGCTATCCAACGAATGTATGAAATTTTCAAAACTTGAAAGGCATCTTTCAACTAACCATCCTGAATGTGTGAGAAAATCATTCGATTTCTTTCAAATCAAGAAAAAAAATCATTCTGCTGAGATGTTAAAAAGAAATGTAGGTAAAAGTATGATAATAGTCGATCGTAAGTTATAAGTATGAATACTGCATACACTAAATACGTTACATTAAAGGTATCATATAAATTTATAGAGATGCCAGGATTTTATTTGATTAAAATAATTAGACGGTACCAAATTTTTAATTCTGAGTGGAGTAATGAATGTATAGATTTTTCAATGATGTGTTTTTAAAAAAATGCATTTTAGTGTCTGTCATTACCGATTGGGTTAGAAACCCTGCTTCGATTTTCTTTAACAGTATCTTGTTCAATGGGAAAGCGAATCTTGTTGGTGCATTCGGGAGGTAAAAATGTAATTTTCCAATAGTTTTAAAAAACGCAGGGAACAATAATATTAAAATTAAGAAAAACTGGAATTCTTACGCAAAATCGATTTGGATTTTTTTGTGTGATTATAAAATAAATGACCGTAGATACTTGAAGTTTACACTGAATGTTTATATTAGTTGCATAAATATCATTGTTATTATAATATTATTATTGTGGTAATAGTATGATAATAGCCGATCGTAAGTAATAAGTATCAATATTGCATACACTATACGCCGTGTTACATTAAGATAATAACTGAGTGACAAGTCCACTCGGCCACATAATATTATTATTATTATTATTAAAAAATAAATAGTTTTTGACTTCATCGATTTTGTTTTTTATTATACATAATCAAAAAAAAAAAAATGACTTACTACAGATAATAGGTAGGTACCCACTCGATTTTTCCACTACAGGAATAACATTTTTCAATTGGCAACTATTAATTTCTCACTTGATATTATTATGATATAACTACGAATATTACGGGTATTTTCTTCGCAAGTATCCGGGAGCGCTCGTTTCAATTTAATGTATAAATTTGAAGAGTTCTAATCGTATTTCGTTGGTGATTAGCAGTGGTCGGGACGCTACTAGTTTTTTGTAGCACGCTAACGCTACAGGAACTCCCCCCAAAAAGTAGCTCGCTACCGCTATCGCTACTTTTATCACCATAATTTAATAATTATTTTGTATTTAAAAATTTATAAAATGTTCAACTTTAGTATCTAAGGATTGAAAATTTAAAACAAGCCTCCACTTAATAGGTTATATATAAATTACTTTATTCACAATAATATCATCAAATATATTAGTAATACCATAGACTGACTGACCGTTTTCACTCAGAATCGTTTTTCTTATACAATGATATTATATCATTGAATTCAAATTTAACACCATCCATTACAGTGACCCACTTGTAACCTACTGTACAGCAGATCGGCATCCACTTACCTACCTTTTTAGTATCAATAATTATATACCTACATAAATACAAAAAAAAATTAAACATTTAAATATTTTTGAATAATTTCTGATGGTTAAAAAAAATAAATCATAATAAATGTGTATACAGCAACTACAAAAAAAAAAAAATAATAAAAAAAAATTTGAAAAAATATTGCATTTCCCTCATAAAAAAGTATATAATTTCATTACAAATAACGGGAAAAACGTCATAAGACTTACAATTTCCACGTTTATATAATTATAAGCAAGTAAAAATAGACGTATGATTAAGAAATTTTATATTTGACTTAAGGGACTTATGCTAATAGTTTATACATTTTTATTTTTTTTTTAAATTTATTTTGAATTGGGACTTTTGAGCTGCTAAAATAGCGTTTCGAGCACTGTGCGTCACTAACAACAATATCTAAATTTTTAATAAATTTTACTATGAAGTTTTACAATATAGCAAAACAAAACTAATTAACAAAATTTAATCAAACAATTACCTGTCTTAGTAAACAACTTTCGTGGTGTATAATATGAAGATTGTGTAATTTTGATAATCAGGTTAGTTTTATCAACATCGTCTTTATAAAAAAAAAAAAATTTTATAATATTATATAATATTTATTAATACGAAATATAGAATAATAACTCTTTTAAATATCGTAGAATCATTTATTGGAAATTAAAAATTAAGAATATTTTAACGCACTAACATCAAGTAATTATGTCGTTAATCGTTATGAAATTATTCAAAATACTATATCTTTTTATAAAATATATTTTAGGCATGTAATAATACTAATATTTTTAAATTAATGAACTTCAAAATATTTTGAACCTCAATATAACAACTTCTACTGTTTATAAATAATAAAAACAATTTTAAAAAACTTCCTTACCTGTGGCCATTGTATACTTTTAGGTAAAGCACCATAATTCAGACGAGATTTGTCATTAGGTTGGTAAAACACTTATTTTGAAAGTGATTTTCACATAAATATCTTAGTTTTTTATAAAAAACAACAAATCCAAAGTAATATTTCCTTTAAAAATTAAAAATTAAATTTACCTATTTAATTATGGTTTTACGAATTAACATATATGTATACTATATATGGTTAAAATATTCAACCTGAAGTATCCATTCTCTAGACAGTGAACTGTCGGTAGGAAATCTAAACATCTTTAATCCTTTGTTATTACTTCGGTTTTTCGTGCAGTTAAAATAAGAACAAGTACCACCCGGCATAGTTTTTTTTACGAATGCAATGAAAATTTTAAAATGTATAGGTAATAAAATAATACTTTATATTATGTACGTTATAAATATTATATTATTATTTTATAAAATTAGTACCATTAACGAATATGTATAATGTAACGAAAAATGATGAGATATACAAATATATATTTGAATACACATGAATTATTTGTTTAATATATTATGCATAGATATTGGCATCCTCAGTCGTCTCTGTTTCCGACAACTTCTTGATAGTTAATCCTGGTTTAGTCTGTTCACCTGAAACTATACCACCGTAACGATTCGCAGTTTTACTGACTCGTCATTTATGTCGCACTCGGCGAATCTGCTTAGGTAAACAGAAAACAGGAACGTAGAGTACGAGCATATATATTATTGGCATAGCAGCCAGTCGAGTTTTGAACCGTAAAATAGAGACTATACATCAGTCTACTATAGTCACATTTATAATATTATAAAACGTAATTAATTGATTAACTTAAAGTATATAATAACGTACCTAATAGTTAAATTATAATAATTCAGTATTGTTCAACTCGTACTCCGCTACTCCTGTTATCTTCAATATACTACCCTTAAGAACAGGGTTACTCAGGTGGTAGTGTATTTTATTGGTTATAATATTATAATTATTTTAGTCTTGAATAAAACATTGTATTCGTTGCTATATCGTGTTAATTGTGTTAGTTTATGAACGCAGGTCATAAGTTTCTAGGACCTGTAAAATATAACTCAGAAAACTTTATTTATATCAATTCAACAACCCGGATCTAAGGACCGGTTCGTGTAGTGGGAATAGCCAACCAACTACTCCTTAACTGGATAGAGTTAGGTATAAATATCGACAGCCACTGAGTTTGACAGCCGAGGAGATGTGTTACACCACCTATTTCCAAGGCATTAAGTATTACCTTCATCTGGAATTCCCATAACGACCAGTTTTCCGCACATAATTTTGCTATCTTCGCCGAGTCTTCCATGACCGATGGATCCCGTATACTTGACCTGTATACAAATTTACCAACAACATTTACCAAATACACTGTTCCGCCGTTTTCCTGAAATCCAGGGTATCTCCGACTGGTTGTAGTTTTCTACGTCAATACAAATATAAAAATACTTCGATCACGAATCCACTAGACTGTATGTCTGGGCAACTGTGTCCTGAACATCTGTGTCCTGGGCCCATAACCTGTTGAAAGTGACGCTTGACGGACTAATGACTTTAGTATTAGTATAAATGAATAACAATACGACAATATGATTATGTATAAGTATAACATATAAGTAACGTACAACTGGACTATTTAACTGTGACAGTACACACACACCGTATACGCACTGTACGACGGTGGCTTTGCAAGTAAGTATTACATACTACAAAGGTCCTATACATATGCACCACCGAGGTCGTGTTACATCCGTAAAGTGAGTGAGTCGTATACTCGTATAACTAGTTACTAAAATGTACACACGTGTCAAGGTTCACTACTAGTATTAATTGTATATTTCAACAGTTTAAAAATCGAGGGGTTAGAGTATCATTCTATTAGCGCAATAGCACACCCCTGAAAATTGATATTTAGACTTTGAGGTTGTGTACAAATGTGAAAATGAGTATAACCTAATTTTTAACAATCTTATAAAAAAAAATTGAGACTATTTATTTTGTGTGTTTTAATAACTTCAACAAAGAAGAACATTGCATTAAATGTTCAAACTTTTTAGCTCACGAAGAAAAAAAAACATATAAATAGTCTATAACTAATACCTCACTCAAAAAGAGTCAAAATAATATATAGAAAATTATAACATGTGTAGAAAACAATGATTGTATGTTATATATGTTATTCAGTTATTCGTTGTTACTATTGAAATAAACTTATATATACTATTCACTTAATTAATTTTTCTTATGCATATATTTTGTAAGAAAGGAATAAGTATCATTGTTTAATTTCAATATCATTGGGTGATCTTTCATCTGTATTAATGTGATTATTCCACTAATGAATAATACCAGTATATGCAAGCGAACAAAACAAATATAAACTAAGTATATTCTGTAACAGACCAAAAATCCCATTAATATAAAGCACAACATATAAAACACATTTTTTTTTTTTACGTATTAGAATCAAATGATTTGATCAGTAAATCCCTATTCTCGATTACTGTTCCAATGTGAACAAATTTAGGTCAAAATATACTGTTAAAGTCAATATTCTACGAAGATAAAATGATTTAGAACCAGTGGATTTAATGTACAAAACGATAAATCAAACGAAATAGAATCATACAGTTCTAATATTATCATCGGTGAACAAAAAAAAAACAAGTAGGTACTTATAGATATAATGTGATTTAAATTGATTTCAAAAAACCTAAATGCCGAAATTCGGTCCAAATCACAAACTGATATTTTATTCATAAACATTTTGATCTAAATAATAAACAATACAATTAGGAAATAAATAATCATATTTATTTTATTTTTCTATTGTTAAAATAGAAATAAATGATATAATTTTTACCCGTCGTTTTATGTCAAAGTGTAAATTTGAAATTCGATATAATCTTAAATATGATATCATTTTCAATCTCTATAAAAATAATTTAAAAATATTATTTTGGTTGTTTCTCCATGGCACTAGTTATTTAAATAAAATAATATATACAATGGAAAAGCAGATTATTATAATATATACAAATTAATTAATTTTCTATTATATAAAAATATTATTCCACCTATAGAGGAAAACTCATTTATACGATTACTATATAAAGTATAAGATAAAATAAAATTAATCAATATGTTTAACTAGAAAAAATATAATTTTCAGATAAATAGTCACAATATTGTTAGACCTTATCGTCTGATAGCATATTTTCTAACAAATCAAATACAAAGCAACCTTCAATATCGTTAGCATCTTGCAAGAATGGTAAACCGAATGTGTGAACTAAACATTTCCCAATTATAGATTCATCATTATTGTTATGATTTGTTAAGCCTAATTGCTGGATATTTCTGTACCAATTTTGGCACAAATGAAAATTACAACTACAAATTTGCACTGTTGACCAAATATGTTTGATTGCATTATGAATAGCAACTTCAAGTCCACCACAATTGTAATGGTTGAACACTAAATTATTTTGAAAGCAAATTTCGTTAATTTTTAATAAATAATGTGCTGTATGTATGGTTATTTTTGTCAGGAAGCAAAGCAAAAATTAATGGTATATAATTTTGATTCTTAAAACTATGACTGCAAAAAATATTTTGTACAGGAATTAAATGTGCCGTCTAAAAATATTTTTTCGTTAGAACAGACAAATTTTAAATTTTATAATATGGGTATCTTGATCATTTAATAAAACAAATTTTTCAAAGCGGTTTGTTTTTATATCCATTTAATTTATAGTATCATGAACTTCGTCAATAGTTTTAGGCAAATATGACAAAATGAATTTACGTGTATTGTGCAAATTTCGTCTAATATAATTAAGATCAGTTGTGTTTTAATTATTTTCGGTATTAAAATTTTTAATTTCAGCTAAAATAAACTTGGAAGGTTTTTCTACAATATTGTCTTAACTTACTTTCCTTTTCAATAAATTATTTACTTCTTGGCGTTTCAATGTAGCATATTCCTCGTGTTTGTGAACAGAACTAAATTTTTTTCAATAATTTCGTCCTCGGTATAATTTGTATAAATTTTGCTTTTACACTTATTATTAATTTAACACCAAGTTTTTGGCCACTTTTTGCAGTATAGTGTAAAAAAAAATGTATCACCGTCTGTAATGTACAACTATAATATGAGTGACTAACTTTACGACACAACACGGTGATACACTCAAAAGGCTAACAGACTAAACTCAAATAATACACATAACGACGAGACAGTTATGAGCGGACTACGATATCGGCAATAATAATAAACGACAATTTTTTTGAAAATTACCAATACAGACGAGATTATAATGTTTTATCGATATTCGAAATTATTCGATACTACACTATCGCTGATCCAAAATTAAAACGTCGATATGAACGTTTGCGATAAGAATTCTACCTTTTTGGCAGAAATAGGTAGAGGTAATTGTTTTAGTTTCACATATGTTTAAGAATAATCATAGCGTTGTCATAATACTCAGCACATAAAAACGTTCTTTCATGTGTTTGGATTTTATCATAGAAATAGATTTTATATTAATAATTTTCAAGTTATAATTTTTAGCTTTTTGAGCAAATAAAATTTTGGAGTGTAGGATATTACCCTATTTTTTTCAGGTAAAAATATCTATGTTGGAGATTACAATATCTTTTATTTTTAGGTAAAAAGGTAATTTATGTAGGAGATTACATCTGGCCTAAAACTTTGCTATTATACCTTTATGATAATAACATTAAAGTACTAAACATTATTATGATTCAACATTATACATATTCTTAGCAGTCAATGAATGTTTTTTTTTACAATATAAGACAGAAAGTAGGTCTTATTTGAGTATACACAGTATTTGATTCATTGAAAAATTTATATTGGGACTTAGGAGTTGTGTACAAATGTCAAAACAAGTATTACAACAATTAAAACATTCGTATAAAAAAATTGTAACTTAATTTTTTTTTATATGTTTTATTAACTACAACAAAAACACGTGAATAACACTGCATTAAATATACAAACTTTTTAACACATAAAGAAAAAATACAAAAATTAAATAAAAATAAAAACCAATAGTTAATACCTTTCACAAAAAGCGTCAAAATATATAGCAATTATAACATATTCTTAAGAAAATTATGATGTTTATATATTTTGGAGAAAATATCAAAGTTATTTAGATATTCGTTGTTACTATTGAAATAAACTAAAAGGTATATATTATTCACTTAATTTTAATTTCAGATACGTAACCTCTGAAAGAAGGAATGAGTGTCATTATTTAATTTAAATATCATTGGGTGATCTTTCATCTGTATTAAAGTGATTATTCCACTAATCAATAATACCAGTATCTGTGAACATTCAAAACAAATTATAAACTAAGTATATTCTGTAACAAACCAAAAACCCAAAAGTGTAGAATAAATATTAAATACAATAAATTTTTGTCTATTAACACATTAAAATCTAATTATCTGATCAGTGATTATAAATAGGTGTACCGTGACGTACTATTATATTGCTATGATGAATATAATGTGAAGATAAAATAATTAAAAATTAGTGGATTAAAAACGGTATATTAGACGAAAAATAATCAAACAGTTCTAATAAGTTAAGTAAACAAAAAAAAACGAGTACTTACAGATGTAACGAGATTTAAATTGATATCAAAAAACCCAAATGCCGAAATTCGGTCCGAAGCACAAACTGATATTTGATTCATAAACATTTTGATCTGATTAAAAAAATAAAGAAATAAAGAATCATATCGCTATTATATTAAGTCTATCGTAAAAATATAAATAAATAATACATATTTTACCTGTCGTTTTATGTCAAAGTGTAAATTTGAAATTCGATATAACCTTAGACATGATATCATTTTCAATCGCTGTAAAAATAATTTTAAAATATTTATTATGTTGTTTTGTTACATCATGACATAAGTTATTTAAAGAATATAATATATTTTCTTCTTTGACTTCAGAGGAAAACTAAATTTATTGATAATAACTATATCATATATAAAATAAAATAAAATAAATAAACATATAACTACATCAAATACATAAAAATAAATATGTGGCCTATGTATTTTAAATATTTTTCAACTGCTATTTAACAATATATCAGGAGCTTTGTATTAAAATTTCATGCTTTTTTACCTAAACAAATACAATTTTATTGATGTATAGCAAATGAAAATATAAACATTCAGTAAAATTTTCATGTATCTATACTTATTCGTTTTTGAATAACAAAAAAATAACAAAACCGCTTCATGAGAAATCGAGTAAATATTCTGTATTGTAAAAATATGAATTTCAAACGCTCATAAAAATTTAATTTGATTTGCTTGTAGACATTTTTTTTTTTTTGATAAAGGAAGACAAACTTTTGAGGAATCTTGTTTTACATCTTCAAATCTTAGATTTATTACCCATTAGCACAGAACATTAGGTTAGCTTCAGTGTTATAATTTTAGTTTTTTTTGGGTATTTTTTAATATTATTTTTTATACTCAATCTGGTATAGAATCTAAGTTTTTGAATGAAGCATTGAAGATAAAAATTAGAATATGAATAAAGGTAAAAGTTGTAGATAATATGAGGGTGAAGCGGCTGAGTTTGAGTTACCTTCTCGTTTATGAATGAAACAAATGTGATAATAGACATCAAAAACGTGACGCATTGTACGTAGATTAACAGCGTTAGTATGTATTGAATAACATCTGCCTTGGATATTGCACCAAAAATGATAAATAAATAAATACTGGTAATCATATTGATAAAGTTGAATATGAAGAAACCCAAAAGCATTGGACCGTAACCTAGAGTAAACATGTTTAACAAATCGCAGAGTTCAGCGTGTAACAACCGCGTGTTTTCCATTAAAACCACAATTTCGAAATGTGTCCATTGGTCGGAGACGGGGACTAAGTCGGCAGGTAGACATTTCCAAAGATCGTTTAACGTCTGGAATCTGACATACATATTTTGAAGAAAGAAACACGAAGTTATCACAACTACATAATCCATAACAAAAGGTATAGTGAATACATGGTGTACCAGTAGTTCAATACTGATATTCTTGGGACCAAAATACAACTGTACAATTTTAAATCCAATAAAGTATCCAAATAATGAAATAAAAATCGTAGCCCATTGTATTTTTGTCCATGTTCGCTGAGGGATCAACAAATGTGATGAAAGTGGTGCAATTTTTTGGTCAAACTCGATAATTCCATTAATTAATCTAAAAACAAAAATAATGAAAAATAAATATTAATTTACCAATTATTACTATAAAATGTTGCTCAGAGGTATTTAATTCGAGTAACTACCGCGATAATTGAAAAAAATATTCAACTGAGTGTGTAATATTTATTTTTAATTCTACTAAAAGCTAGTTCGTAAATTATGTTCTGAGGTTCTCCCTTAATTATGCCATGCCTAAAAGGTATGTTATTTGGGTATGAACAATGACTACATATTATAATGTATAGTTGAAACAATGAGACAAAAACATTAATAAGTTTATTTCATAACACCTAAAAAAGAGACCAATAAATTCAAATTAGCATTCAAAATTTAAATTGAAGTATGACTTAGATGTATGTTTATTTTGCACCAGCTTCTGGGAATAAAAAAAAATCCGTTTGCTTAAATCCACATTAAATTTTTTTTTTTTTATTTACTTTATTTTAAAAACAAACAATCTGTAATTTATTTATTATATAAGACCGTATACAGAATATAAAACGAAAGTAATTTTAATTTTACATTTTTCGTTGATTTGGTTAAATTAAATACAATTTGTAGGTATATATTATGTTAGAGGTATAGGATATGGGACGTAGGTATAGGTTTTAACTATTTTCATTACCTTATGAAAAAATATAGTTTACCTAAATCTATATAAAATCATCAACAAAACAGAATGGATCTATTGATATAAATCAATATGAATAATAAATAAAAATAAAGTTAATTGTAACTTAAATTATATTAGTTTATTTTTGTAATGTCGAAAAAACTTTTAATATTATTGTTGGTAAAATCAAATGAATAAAATCTTATAGTATTTATGATCTATTTCGTATTAAATGTATGATAAGTTAATTTAATACAAACAAGCAAATTCTACATAATTGAGTTATTTATATTTTTTTATAACATAATGAATAATTACTTGATTATCCATATTGTGGATAGTCTGGCTGCGATAATTACACTCCAAAATTTCAAAATATTTATAATTTGCAGTACATGAAACTCTGACTCGAATTGGTTTAAATAAATATAAGTACATATCAGTAACACAATCATCCGTGCTATTTCTAAAAATGCGGGAAACGTAGAGTTTATATTCTTAACCAATACTCCAGTTGATTCCATGGTATAAGAAATATCAATAATACCTATACACTTCAATAAAAATAAAATTGGTCTTAATGTTATATGAAAAACAGTAGTCATTTCGATAGAATTTGTTACCAAAACTGAAATTAAAGTAGAAATAATAGTTACCTTATGTTAAACTTATTAGTAATGAAATAATTATGACACTCTAATCTATCGACAATACAAACAATAACAAAAATGTTTATTTTAATGTATATTGTTCATTCAAATATAATTTCTAATTAGCAAACACTTATCATTTACGTAATATAAAGTTGTTACAAACGTTGTAAATTTTATACTGTCTTATTCGTAGTAATCATATCAAAACAATGTAATATCCACTTTAAATATCCTTCTGACAACATTGAATATTTTAGTATTGTTCTTGGCAATTCGTAATGTTTTCAAAGTGAAATTATATAGGCTACCCCGAATAAACAAAATTCAAAAGTATAATTCCGAATAAAAACAAGAGAGTTCACGTGAATAATAAATACATTTCGAATGCTGAGTGTTCCGAGTTCAATATAACTACCTATACACGTAAATTGAAACTTTAAGTATATTTTGATTCATCATTACTATATTTTGTGCAATATTTATGTCAATATATCCTTTTATAAGTATTTTTTTTTGTTTTAATTTTGTTAACTAATTATTCATTTAATTGAGTTTTAAAGTTACTTAAAATATTATTATGTCCTCTATATTTCACGAGATGCCTCACTATTACGTAAACTTAAATTTAAACAATTACAATATTATCCATAAAAATGTCACTGTGAAAACAACACACACGTGTTTACACCTAAAAATACCCTCCCCTGCAGTTAAAAAACACCCAATGGTCTAAGTTGCCACAGGTTAGTTAATAAAAAAAAACCGATTATTAAAAAAAATAATATGACCAAAAAAAACAACCCGGTATTGTTTTCAAATGCTTCCGATTTATTTAGCTTAAGCCCAATTATTTTTATATTTTTATCATACATTTTATTGAGTTTTAATTAAATTTAAAATAACCATAATATTATCATAGTTAATTATTATTTGAATATTTAATTTTATGTTTTAAACGTTAGTGGGCTGTCTCAGTATACGATAACATTGTATTGAAATATAATACCTACTGCTAATATATATATACAATATGATAGTATCATGATGATACTTGATATTTTGTAGACATAGTACCTACACGGTCGTGTGATCCAAAAATATGATATATATCTATTGTTTGGAATCCATAAAATGTATAGGAACAAACAATAATAAAACCAACGAGGATTTATTTGACTTGCAAGTATCCAGAAAATTGAATAATAATTAATAAATACTTAAAGAAGGGTGAAATTAATTAAAAATGTATGAATGGCTAATTTTTTAAATAGATTTATTATACTTTTAGTATAATTAACAATACTTTTAATTGTTATACCCTATCTAAAACATTGAGTTTTTTAGTTACTTTTTTTTCCAAGAAATATAAGGAAAGAATTTCGAAAATGACTCTGTTCAAATAATTTATTTTCATATTAGGTAATTAAAAACTATAACAGTGTATTTAAAATGTAATAACACCAGCCTCACTTAACAGAACTACAGAAGCAAACCAGACATGAAAAGAATTTCTTCATTAGGTACTATAATGGATTTAGTCTAAGAGAAAGTGTTAATAAATAGTATTATGTTTATATTATTTTATCCAATATAAGCTAACTAAAAATTAAAGAGAAAAATTACGCTATTTTTATAAACATAAAAATGTTTCTCTACCTGTATATAAGTTACATAAAAACGTTTGCCAAGTCAGGGATCGGCAAGTAAACTTTCTAGATTTTTATTTTTAGAAATGTATTAACTGATATCATTAAAAACCAAGAAAGTAAAATGACAAAATTGTACTTTATCGGGTTATTGTTATATTTTTATTCATAAAAATATATTAATATGCTTGAAATTTGAAAAATATAGAATGAATTTTGTATGACAAATAAATTTTATTGTACATTATACCTATCTCCTGTGTAAATATTTTCAAGGTTTTTAATATTGAGTGGAATTGCAAGTAATTAAATGATTCTTTAACTAAATACATATTAAATAATGGGTATTCATGTATTAAACATATTTTTTAATCATTTTTTTTCTATAAATATTGATAAAAAATTTTCGCTGGGACAAAAAACTTAAAAATTTAATATTATATTAAGGTTTCTACTACGTGTTTGTTATAACTTATAAGCATATTTTGCAGTTGAAATGATGAGTTATGAAAACAACACACATCATTGTAAAACCTATATACTCCGCAATGCTCTGCATTATAGGCACACCATTATAATATTTTATAATATTACACCTTAATGTATGGTTTATACTTATCAGCTGTTGATTTTGTCTAACCACTGTTTATACATAATAATATTATTTCTCTATTCTTATTAATCAATCGATTGTTAGTACTAATCTTAATCATTGGGCCACGTCCGTTTGAAATTAAAAATACGGATACGTCTAACGTCTAAGGTATATTAGAGACGCCACGGCGACGCGGCGGCAACAGGCTCATATTATTAAAAACTGAACAATAACAATCAGGTTGATCGGAATAGTAAAAACGCTACTAAAACGTACGAACTAAATCGGAAAATAGGGTGCTGGAGTACCAGGGACTCATGGTCTAATCGTTACTTTTCTTCAGTTTCGGTGGCTGTTGCGACAACGCGCGGCAGCAGTAACTACTCGCTCAACGGCCATCACAATCATGGCATACGTTCCTGTTACATTCTGTTACATCATAGAAAATATCGTCGCTCACAACGCTTCTGCAATGTTACAACGTACAAAATATAGACCATCGCACAGTGGGATGAAACACGAATTTAGGGTATTTCAACAGTAATTTACAAAAATGGTAATCTATCTCTGTACCAAATTTCATGGCAATCCGACGAACGGTTTAGGAATAATAAGGACCTAGTCGCACTATAGTTAATAGTAGATAAATGATAATACACGATGCCCTACAGTTATACCTTCCATAGTTTTTCAAAAGTAAATAATAAATAAATTAGCCAAATATATGAATTGCAATTATTAAAACTATACAGTATGGATAATTATTAAAGACGTGAATTAAGGAGGGTACAGTAATTTTACCTAAGTATTAAAAATTTAATTAAATGTTATTGTTTTAATAAAATATACTTTTTTCCAAGTACTCGTAAGCGTCATTACTCAATAATCATTAGAGTTTAAGGCTCTGCTCACTATTGGCAATTTGTTTAATGTTTCAAATCGTCAATAGCTGTAATAGACTACTTAGAGAATTGATTGGGTAATATAGTTGCTCTAATATATTATTATATCCCAATATCCGATACTAAAAATGTTCATTCATTAGATGCATAACTAATTGGGACAGAAAGTGATAAATGCATTTATATATAAATTTCAAAAAACGGATTTTTGAACAATACCTACTCCATAGACGTTTTAAATTACCCTGGTGATTGTTAAATGATAATACAATTAAATGAATAAATGTAAGTCGTTATTCACATCACTATTTATACATTAATCAATTAATATTACAAAAAAAAAATCCTGAGTTTATTTTTCTGGGTGAAGACTATTTTTGGGTTTACCATTTACCTTATTTACAACTTATAAGTAGTATGTAGTAAAAACCACACAACATTTTTTTTTGTATAAAAAAATAAAATTATATCTATTTTAAATTAAAAATGTTAATGTAGCTACCGTTGGTAGGAGAATAGGAATTATGTCAGGGGGGCTAAAATAAATGTTATGTCCAATCCCCCCCCTAGTTACAGTGGTTCCAGGTCAAAACATCTCCAGTACAAAATATCTTCAGTACAAAATATATTATATCAAATTACAATTTAAGGTTGTGGACGATTGAGCAATGTAATAAAATTAAACAAAAATTAAATAAATTGAGTAGATAACTAATGAAAAAAAAATTTTAAAAAATTGTAATATTTATCTAAATATTATTATAAGCACAAACTAAATTATTATATTAAATCAATTTATTTATTTATTTATTACATTAAAACGCGTAAAACTCACTATATTATAAATACAGTCGATTTTAATATAATAATTTAGTTTGTACTTGTACCTAATAATAATGACATAAATATTAAACATTTTTTAGATTCTGAACGGAGCGATGAATGTATTGATTTTACAATGATGTGTGTTCTTTTTTTTATTTTTTTTTTATTATTTTTTGTGTCTTTCATAACCTTTTAGGACAGTAAAAAAGCTTGGATTTTCTTCAATAGTAACTTTTCTGATAGGAAAGTGAATCTAGTTGGTACTTTGGGGGGTCAAAAGTAAAAATTTCCCAGTAGTTTTCAAAAGCCACGTGAAAAACAAAAGAAAAATTAAGGAAAAACAGAAATTTTTACGCAAAATCTGTTTTCGAGAAAATCGATTTTGGTTTTTAATGTTACTTTAAAACAAATGAGCGTAGGTACTTGCAATTTTGACTGAATGCTTATATTAACATTTTCTATATACCATAACATTTTCCAAATATTTAACTTATTTTGAGCTGTTTACGGACATTTTCAGTTTCCATTTTTTTTAGTTTTTTTTTTTACAAATATCAATAAAATTTTATTTGTTGGTTAAAAAAGCTTGAAAATTTAATAGAAGGCTCCTAGATTATTGTTTCAAAGGCAGATGAAAAAAATTAAAAATCCTTAGTCACAGTTTTATTTATAAGCATTTAAAGTTCAAATCTTGACAAAATACGGAAAAATCACGAAAATTAGCAAATTATATTGAGTTTTGAATTCATAAAAATTTTTCTTTTTAAATCTAAGATTTGAAAATGTAATACAAGGTTATTCATAAATTTGTCTACCTTTATCAATAAAAAAAATGTCTACAAGAAAGTCAAATTAAATTTTTATCAGCGTTAGAAATTCATATTTTTACAACATTTGATATTCACTCAATATCTCATATAACGATTTTCTTATTTTGTTGTAATTAAAAACGAATGACTGTAGATACATGAAAATTTCACTGAATGTTTATATTAGCATTTTTTATACATGATAAAATTTTGAAAATAATTTGACTCTTTTTGAGCTGTTTATGGACATTGTCAGTTTTCAATTTTTTTAGTTTATTTTTCTAAAAATATCAATAAAATTTTATTTGTTGGGTAAAAAACGTGAAAATTTAGACCCCTGATGTTTCGTTCTAATAGCAGTTGAAAAATATTAAAAATACATAGGCACAACTTATTTTTATAAGCATTTAAAGTTCAAATTTTGACAAAATTTATAAAATTTATAATTTTATAATTATTTTGTGGTTAAAAGTTCATAAAATATTCAACTTTTATAGCTAAGGATTGAAAATTGAAAACAAGGCTCCACGTAAATAGGTTATATATAAATTACTTTATGCACAGTAATATCATCAAATATACTTAGTAACATCATAGTCTGACTGACCGTTTAAATATTTTGACTCTTTTTGAGCTGTTTACGGACATTGTCATTTTTAAATTTTTTTTAGTTTTCTTTTCTATAAATATAAATAAAATTTTATTTTCTGGATAAAAAAGCGTGAAAATTTAATGCAAGGCTTCTGATATATTATTGTTACAATTGCAGTTGAAAAATATTAAAAATACATAGGTAGGTTCAATTTTTTTTTATAAGAATTAAAAGTTCAAATTATGACAAAATTTAATGATTATTTTGTAGTTAAAAATTTATAAAATGTTCAACTTTAATAGCTAAGGATTGAAAATTGAAAACAAGGTTTCACGTAAATAGGTTATATATAAATTACTTTATTCACAATAACATCATCAAATATACTTGGTAATATCTTAGGCTGACTGACCGTTTCCGCTCAGAATCGTTTTTCTTATACAATGATATTGTATCATTGAATTCAAATTTAACACCATCCATTACAGTGACCCACTTGTCACCTACTGTACAGCAGAGCGACATCCACTTACCCACCTTTTTTAATTATATTTCACTAGTTATCTACTCAATTTATTTAATTTTTGTTTAATTTTATTACATTACTCAATCGTCTACAACCTTAAATTGTAATTTGATATATATTTTTTATAATAAGTTTTTATTGTGGATTATTTTCTGTTGTTGTCGCAAACATTATTGTAGACAGGTAAAACTCACTATATTATAAATATAGTCGATTTTAATATAATTTAGTTTGTACTTGTAATAATAATAACATAAATATTAAAAAGTTTTCATGCGAGATATTTCAATTAGATATATTTTTAACAGGAGATTTTTTGACCAGTCACCAGTTACGGCTATACCACTGAGTTCCTGTGAATAAAATACTTAAATAAAGTACATCGGTACTTTTAAAATTACGAAAAATCATTAAATATTTTCCCCGATATTATAATGAAATGCATAATATATATCTCCAGCTTTGAACTATACAAATTCTTATCACATATTTGTTACTATTACGAATATAATAACTAAATTCTTTAGACATTTTATGTTCAAATTTACTTGTACAACTTTTACTTAAGACATAATAACATTTTATAATTTGATGTTTTCGGAAAAAAGTAATTCAACCCATTATTTTACTATGAGCAAAATACATTTCTTTTATAGCAATATCAATATAATATTATCTATCTGATCATCCATATATTATATAGGCACTATTATTTACAGGATAATGTAAGTAGGAACCAATAGTTTTGAATAATTAAATGAAAAAAAAAAAATCTTAATGTTCCCAAACTGATAACTTAAGTTTTATTTATGTTATCCTAATAATTACAAATATTTACAAACGTTAGTTGAATTTATACTATGTATAATAGAAAAATCTAGAAGTGATTTGTAAAGAAAAGTATTCAGTGAAGAAAAATTTGCCTAAATCAAAAAAGAAAATCTTATTTTCGGTAGCAGTGGTAGTGATAATGAAGGTAAAAAGTATTTTGTATATAAACTTTGAATATAATATATTATATTGTGTCAGTACTTATGTGTAAAATTTAAGTTTAAATTTATTAACAATATGCAGGGGTGGCCAATGTCCAGTGGCGTATGCTCGATATTTTGATGGAAGAATTACTAATAAAGTAATAAATATTTTTAATAATAAATTATTTTCCTTAAATAAAAAATTAACGGTATACCGTGTAACTATTACACATGCATATATTTTAAAATTAAATAAACAACTTACAAAACTGAGATAATAATAAAAATAATATTGATAAAAAAGAAAGTTTTACCTACCTGATAATCAATTAAAATATTTTTAAAGCTAAAGCTTAATTTATAATTTAATTTTTTTCATTGATACGTTATCGTCATTTACAGCAGATGGATTATCTATGAACTTGTTTTAAAATGTTTGTTTTCGATAGAAATTTGCTTTTAAATGTCCTGGTACGACAAAAAAAGTAACTCAACTCATATGAGTCTATGACTCAAGTTGCGATTTGGCCACCTTTGTCCTATAGAATTTACTGTATATTATAATAAACTTTATGACTTACCATTATTTACTATAAAATAATATATATTTACTATTTGGTTTAATTTTTTAGATATTGTGGGATTCATGATTCATAACAATCCTCTTGTTAAATATGAAAAAAGGTTTGTTACAAACTTTCAACCACGATCTACCACTGCAACATTTCCACCACCACGACCACCTCTCATAACTATAAGAGCATATGTAGTGGAGCCATCACAAGAGCTCTTCGACGGTTAAAGATACTCAAGATACTTAGAGCTAAATCGTAAAACCACTCACAATGTTGAATCTAAAGGAAAGTTTTACACAAAATCGCAACTGTGATCTACCACTGAAATATTGCTACCACCACAACCACCTCCCTTAAGAGGACATCGCACTCGCAGGCGATCTTGACATCTTACAAATGTACAACTATTTGTGCAAACTACTTTTAAAATACGATAACAATTTTTTGCAAGGGAAGAATTTGTGTACCATACAGTAAATATTTTTGAGTAAGTGTGCAAATAGGTGACAACGAGTGTGTAATCTCCCTGTAATGTGTGACACGGTAAAAACAAGATGTTCTGAGCAGGACGATCCCACTTTCACATGGTGTAATTAATGGGGAGAAAAAGCAATCGTTCTGTGGATATACACATGTAAAAAACTTACCTAAAATACCAATATAAATATTTGGTGAACAATTCAAGGTTCTATGGTTATTAAGTTTTGAATTAACCAAAAAAAAAATAAAATCGAATTTTTCAATAATTGTTTTTTTGTAAAAATTACCATTTTTCACTTTTTCTTGTTTTTCTTGACTCTTTAAAAAACTTTATAAAACTACTTGGAATTTTAAATTTATTTTACTTCGCAAAAGTACCAATTAGATTCACTTTTCTATCAGAAAAGATGTTAATCTTAAAAATTGGAGCATTTTTACTACCCAAAATGTTGATGACAGACAGAAAAAAAAATCACACATCATTTTAAAATCAATACATTCTTCGCTCCGCTCAGAATCTCAAAATTAAATTACCTAAATTTACAATTGATATTTATTATGATTAGATACAGCTTTTACAAATGCCATTATGCTGGTATTTTTTCTTTGAATGGCAAAATAATTGTGTTTAACTATTTTTAGCTTGTTTTTAATTTAGAATTTCTAAAGTTATTAGGTTCGTTAATGCTGTTTAATTTAATGTAAGTAAAATTTTGAATTTCTAATAGATCTGATAAAGTGCGGTGTATATTTAAATGTCAGTTTTTAAAGGATTGAGCTAGATTTTCTAACATAGATTAGTAGTTAAATTCAATTCTGCGCTTCGTTGAGCATATAATATATTTGAACATTTGGTAGAATTGTAGAAATATTGAATTATTCTATCGTAGTTCTATTGGTGTCTAATATATAATCTGAGAATTTTGTTTAGAAATATACTAATTGCCATATCTTACTGTATTTTACTGTTAATTCCATTCAATCGATTGTCATCTAGTATTAGTTGAATAATTTTCCTTTGCACTTCACAATTATTTTCTGTTTCTCTTTCGTTTTTCACCAGTACTTACTTAGTATTTACTTACCGTAGTCAGTATTTTATAACAGTAGATTGCAGTTTATGGACATAAAACTGAAATAAGTTTTATGTGGCAAAAATTGGAACTTTAAATTAGACAGAATGAAGGAATTATGTATCATTTAAAAAGCACTTAAGGAGGGTGGATAAAAATTCGCAGTTAATCGCACATGGTAAATCATATTAAAATTGAATTTAAAAACTAAAAAGGAGAGAACCCGACTTTGTACATCCAACAGTCTAAGTTTGTATTTTGCGAGGTAGTCACACCACTACTTCAAACTCAAGAATTTACCACTCAAGAGTGAGTAAAGAAAACTATTACAATTATTTGAAGTGAAAAACTTTGTGTTACGCTTGATTAATCCAAGAACTTTGAGAGAAGAGTTACTATGGTGTCGATGCGTTGACAAAATCATATAGAAGAGAGAATCATTATAGAATCATTATAGAGGATTCGGACAATTGTATTTTATTTGAGTTAAATGAAAAAGTGAAAAGCTATGGAGTAAGTTCAATTAAAAAGAATATGTGCGATCTAAACCATGTGATTTATTACATTTTTTCGATATAAAGTATGTTAGAAAACGATCTACCAAGAAAGAAAATAAATTTAATTCATAATACAAAACAGATCCAGTCTCGGTGACAAATCTTAAAATAGATTTTGAGGTCATCAGCGAAAAGAAAACATTTTATCCGGATGTGCTCGTGATAGAGAAAGCTAACAAATAGGGAGTAAATTAAAGGACCAAGATGCCTACTCTACTTTGAGAAAACATTTGGAACCACTTTGATTACGCAAGATGCAACAACACCAGCTACTTTGATAAATTGTTTCCTGCCTATGTAGTATGATTCAAGCCATCCAATGGGTAATGCTTAATCATGGGTTTAACAACCTCCAAGTTCCCAAGTTAATGTTTAAAAGTGTATATTTTTTTTTAATCTATGATAATGAGTCCAATTCCATAAAAAATAAAATTTTCAATTGATAACCAGATCCAATTCACTCAACGATATATGAGAAGATTTTAGTGACGGTAGATTTGCCTTTCCTGAGTCCATGCTGAAATTAATAAGGACACGATTGATGCTACATTTTATATGCTAATAAGTAATAAGTTATGGGATAAAATATTTTGGAAATATGCGAAATTATAGTTATAGGTTTATAATTAGCGACGTTAGAAACAACACCAGATATAAAAACAGGCGTCACAAAACAGATCTTACCGATATAATGAAATTTAAATTCATCTGTCACATCAGTTCAATCTAAATATCAGGAAATACGGGAAATATATTCTCATGACAATTAAAAAAGCTATGCCCATTAATGGAGTAAGGTGCTTTGGAGGATTTACAATTCAAGGCAATAAATAAGTATGAAATTACAGAAATTATAAGTATTATAAAAGTATTTGTATAGGATATATCAGCTAGATTCAAATAAAAGCAATTAATTACTTGGGCGTAAGAAGTAATTCGAGAGAATATAACAATTTTTTTTATCGGAAGCCATTCAGTTTTTTATATAGGGTCAGACTGTTGCCAGTTCAAGCGTGTCCGTTTCGTTAATAATATATACATTACTTACACCCAGTGGTATTGTTGTAAATATATTCTGGTATATGCAATAATTAAATAATGTGGAAGCTATGTCTCCCAGTCCCCACGGTTTCTAATCAATTTAAAATAAACCAGAAATATCTGAAAAAAATTATAATATTTTTTACTAAAAGCTTTGAAATTTATAATTTTGTATCTAAAACCATATATTAGATATATAAGGATTAATTTAGATACCTATAATACTTTACGGTATTTCCCATAAACAGCATTTTTTCTTTTTTATCTGATGGTAATGGTTCAGCTTCTTGATAGGTATTTCATCACCACCTGATTTGTGGTTATCTCATGGTTCTATTCATCAAGAATATAGTAGTCCAATTATATTAATTTCGTTATTAATATACAATATGTATTTCTAAAAATATTACTTTTTACATATTTTAACTTTAAAATGCTAAATAGTACCCCTACCATAAAATAATATACTAATAATAATAGGTACATTAAATAATTAATTTTCGATCATTGAAGGATGAGGGGGGCAGGGGCTAGATTTAAACATTATTCTATTTGTGTTTGGCTTTGTTGTTGATTTTTGCGTGTTGTCACTTATTGATTGATTGTCAACAATAGGCTCTCAAACTAGAGATTTGAACTAAGTTGTATGTAGGATTGTATTAGGTATACCATTTATACATAACAGTGAACCCTCGGACTCCTTTAAACAACGGACACCTCCAAATAGTGGACATTGACACATTGTTTTGGAAACAAACCACATATTTTTTTCAAACAGAACCCTCTAACATAATTTCAGCGAGAGCGTCCGGTAGTCTGAAGTTTCAATGAATATGTTTTGAGCCACGGTCGTCCATCATAGTCGCATATTGCTGTATAGCAAGTTTACACTTTAATTTTATCTCTATCTGGGAGATGAGTAAATGCCGTTTACCTCCCTAACACTCCTACACCTCTACAGAAAAAACACAAGACCGTGTGGTGTTTTCGCAAACATAATAAATTTGATGACGTAGCTAAGAGTAGTGTATTTGAAAAAAAAAAAAATAAAATATTTTTTGAACATCAATTAGTTAATATATAATATAATACGGTCTGTTTATTAGCAATGTCGTGCATAATCCCTATAATATATTGTAGTATTTACTAAAATCATTTAATATATCTGCAGATGTTTATAAATTGAATTTTAGACAAACAAAATAAGGCGTTTCAATCGAAAACCTAATATAATACAAACACGTAATAATTATTGTACATTCAAAGATAATCTCGTTTTTATTTTCACAACATTTCAACATTAATAATTTATTCTTTGAATCACATTGTCGTTCATTTTTGTAAATACGAAATAGTAAAATCTTTTTTTTCATTCAAAAGATAAAACTGGTATATTATTATAGTTTATAGCAGTATAAATGATTTGTTCCGATATAATAAACAAAGGTAAAGGTACATAATATATAAGAATCCATAGTAGTTACAATTTGTAACGGTTTGTAAATTATAATGATATTGATAAAATTATATTAAAAATTATTATTTAGCAGTAGAAATTAAAAAAAACATACAAGAACAATAGAACATAATAGACACCCAATAAAATGTTGTCAAGTGTATTTAAAACATTATTTATTAACTAACAATGAAGTATCTCGACAAACAAACAAACTAAAATTATAGTAATAATAATAATAATAATAATAATAATAGTTATAATAAACAAACGTTACATTACATTTACCTATGTCATATATGAAAACGAATTAGATTTAGTTTAATCGGACGAATTTTAAATACTTAACAACAATAGGGAATAACAAGATAAAAAAGTTTAAGATTTCATACACGACAAAAATTACACAACTATTATAATAGCAAATAATTTATAGGTAGTTATAATACTTGTAATTGTAATAATATAGTAATATATAATATCCAACAGAGGTATAACTACAAATTATTGTTTTTTTGATCAAGTACAATCAATAAAAAAACAAAAATGCATAACTCGAAATAATTGTATATATTATTACTTGGTGGAATATTAGTAAAATGTACTCGTCCGATACAACGATATATAAATATAATATAGATAGATATTGTAGATTTAAATTATATATATTTTTTTCAAGTGAATATTAATAAATACGTAAGTGTAGATGTGTAGGTTAAGTATCTATTCCTATTGATTTATTTTATATTATAAACATAATAAACTTTTTCTCGGTAATCAAATATTGTTATTATTATTATACAAAAAGGACTCATTACTGATATTTCGCTTTCGATAAGTAGATGTAAGGTAATGTAGGTTTACAGTGTAGGTCCTACATTATATAAAATTTCGTGCCATGCGCGTATTATATAGGTACCTATTATAGGTTATTATACATATATATTGTGTTGGATCTACATGGTAATCTCGATTAGTCAATGAAATGAAAAATATTCATTAAATTTAATTTTTCAATATTCATTTCATATCGTTTATAATATTATATATTATTATGTAAGTAAAGCGTGTGTGTGGGCATATATAAATAAATTTGTACATAATATACTTAATACTGAACCGATAGGTATACTTATCGTGTAATGACATCAAGGAATATTATTAATATATTATAAGATACAACAGAAATTTAATATTATCGCCGTAATAATAAAGGTACACATTAATGTTTAAACCGAATATAAGCTAAAAAAATTTTTTTTTAAATAATCCCAAAAGTGGCACGAAAAACTGTGGTGAATAAAGTCATGTTTTATTTATGATAGCTATTTTCTAACGCATTGCGACAATGTGTAGTAATCGAATATGTATTATAAATTATTAAAAAATAACAGCTATATATATATTATATATATAGTGTAATTTTATGTTTAAATAAATAAAAAAAAAAATCGATCGCACACTTTTGGTTTCAACTAGGAATAAATTATATTTTTTCTAGTAGGTATACATACGTAAATGTAAGATATTAACAGTGTGAAAACGAATGGGATGATCATCTATATTAATTATTATTATATCATAGGTATTCTTCTCGTCGCATAAGTATGTACAATATGTCTAATATTGCTTACATCGAAGAGTAAATAAATTAAATTTTTCGAAAGAGAATAAGTAAAATTTCAAAACTAAATAGGTAACAGTTATACAAGCGGTGATATTGTTAAAAAATGATTTATAGAGTAAAATAATATCGAAGGAAACATTATTGTATGGTGACCGACAAATCTCTACGTCTAATACCTACAAGCACAATACGGTATATGGAACAAAACTGGTAAAAATATTTAGAAGTTTGATTTTGATACCAAAAATTGTGCCCATCGAAAAACTGACAATTTAAACGCGTAATAAATCTCAGTCTTTTGACCTCAAATTTCCTATTACGATAAGCTCCCAAACCGGATTTTTCTTAGAATTTCTGGTAGTACTTTGATCACGTCGACATTTGCGGTCCAAATTCGTTATGTTATTCTTATATCTTCCTGAAAGCACAATTTTTGTTTTCAATCGTTGTTTGATTTATTATATGTTAAGTCTTAATTCCATTAAAACAATATTCCACCAAGTAACAATATAAAAATTGTCTACTGTTAAGTTATAATATACTTTATTAAACATGCTACGATATTATAAATTGTGTTTCAAATTTCCAACAGTGTTTCTAAACGATAATAATTAACTATATAGGTAGTTACATAATTCACTCCTATCGAGAGTAATCATAATATATTATAATTAAATCAATACACTCGTTTAAATTAAAATAGTATTATTAAAATATACTATAATATTATGTAGCCATATATATATTGCTGTTCTAGAATTGTATATTTTTAACCCTTATATTTATTAGGAAAAACACTATCAAATGGTAACCTATACTTTTAATTTAATGAATTAATAAAGCTATTTTTTTATGAATTATCACGTTTAAAATTTCATTTTTCATTAACCCGTTGATGAGATATAACTCCTCAAAGATGGGTAGTTTTGGGAGGTATTTGTGTGTTAATGTGTTATACCTAGCCGGTGTACCTTTACCGCAACAATTAGGATTTTTATGCCCTAGGGTAAAAGATATTACATTTTTCAGATGAATTCAGTAAGTACTGTAAACTTAAGTTGTGCCCCTAAATGTATTTTATAAGTCTCATTTGGCAAGGTTCGCGCAGATCACCCCACTGAAGGTTTTTGCGGTATATTGGTCATAATCATACTTATCAATTACAAAGACCAGAAGCTATAAGTAATAAATTCGAAATTGTTCGACCTCAAGGTATATCGATGATAACCGTTGTACATATACATATACTCACTACAAGTACTTATTATAAGTAATTGGACCATTACTGTCACTCGTCATATGACGCAAAATACCTACGGGTACGAAAAAATACGGTGATGCCTGATTAGGCTGATTCACGATTCGGTAAAAACATATAATATAATATAATATAATACACAACAAAAAGAGATACAAAAATAAGACATGTAATAACGAATAAGTATTTGTGTGTGTATGTGTGTCGGTCGGTGGAATATACTGTGAGTACGTGCATTCGAGTGGCGGTGACGGCGGCGCGAACAAAGGTGAACGATAATATTATTCATTATACCTTATGTTTTAATTGGTTTTCGATGTCTCTCGATGAGCCTGTTTAATGAAATTACGTTAGCATGTTTTGCACACTTATTTAATCGCTAGCATCAATAGCGGATAAAAAATTACAAACTATTAAACTTTTTGTATCACCTTTTAAATAAAATCATTGATTATAAATACTAGTATTTATAACCAATTTGGTAATAGGTTCTTGTAGAAGTTATTTTATAGATACCCTATATGAAAATGTAGGCACGTGCGTCTACAACAAACCACTTCAATATTTTGAAGCACAACCGGTTACGAAGAAATTTACTTATATAAATATAAGTTATAACACCATATTATATACGTAATAGGTACCTATTATATAGATATATCGTTTATAGGTAATATACAATATAAAATAGTAAAATGTTTATTTCTGAAATAGAATTATATATGCAAGTATATAGGTACATTATATGGTTTAGATTGTATTTCCAATGCATATTGAATCCAATGTAAATTTGGTTTTGATAAATCTTGAAAGATATGGTTAATCTTATTCTCATTTTAATTATATTATAAATTTTAAAACAACAGTTGATCTGAATAATGATTTAACACCATATCTAATATTCGCAATGTTATTTTACTACAGAGACAAAATAATAATTAATGTAACAATGTTATAATTGTGGTTCAAATTGTATTAATGTAAATATCACATTTTAATTTATTGAAAATAATAAAATGTAAACAGCTCATAAATTATGCATGCTAATCGTATATAAACAGTACCAAGTTAATTAACATTAATTATGATAAACTTAATTTGTTGGGTAAAAAAGATTGAAAATTTAAAACGAGCTTACACGTAAATAGGTAAACATATAAATTACTTTATACACTAAAATATCATCAAATATATTAAGTAATATCATAGGCTGTCTAACCGTTTTCGCTCAGAATCGTTTTTCTTATACAATATTATTATATCATTGAATTAAAATTTAACACCATCCATTAAAGTGACCCACTTGTAACCTATTGTACAGTAGAGCGACATCGACTTACCCATTTTTTTATTATAAATATACCATGTATTTAGTCTAAAGATAAATTAATTGAGTAAAATATAACATACTTGATGTAAAATTAGATAAATCGTTTTTTTTTATTATATACTATTATTTTATTATTATAATAACCACAAAAAACAAAAACGTAATATTTAAAGGCACAAAAATAATGATTTTTTTATGTCCTATGGTCTTGAGTCTTTATATACAATATAATAATATCTACATTCTATATAAATATTGTATTTAGAAATCATTAAAACTTTTATGAGCACTACCCAGTGCCGCTTTTATGACTACTCAGAGATATTGTCAATTTGTGTCGGCTTAATGTAACCCATTGAACTTATACATTTTTTCCTTAAGTCCATAATAACTTTGTGTTTGGCCACAAATACAATAAATATTAATACTCCTTGTAGACTGCTAGCTGCATAAATGATGTACCGTTTGGTCCATTTTCTGTGTAAGGAATAAGAAAGTAACGTAGGCAAATATGGTAATTCCATAATCAAACATAGTTTGATGCTCATGACAAATCTGCAAAAAATTAAAAAAATTAAAAAATTAAAAATATTTTTTGACCAATTAATCAAAATTTTTTAGAAGATTTATATATATTAATAGAGAAGAAGGAAAGTACTAACTTTTAGATTAATTAGTAATAACGTAATATTTTTTATATAATATTTTGTAATAGTTAAAAATATAGATTTTTCATTATCTTCATATTTTTAGAATTTATTTATCTCACAGAGATTATTTTTTTTAAATATTTATTTTTGTTTAAATAATGAATTTGTAGTTACTAAAAGTAGTAAATAGACTATACTAGGTATATGCCCAATGTAAACGATAGTACTCTATTGTATTCTTACATCTCTTTGTAAACAAGAAAACTTTTTGTTTTTGAATCTGTCGGGTTGAAGTTATTGAGTTCAGATTTAATTCTTGAAGAATGAATTGCAGTTAGCCAGAACAAAACTAAATTGGCAGTCAGCATAACAAACACTGGTATCAGGATGAAAATTAAACCTCTGTAGCCAGGTATTTCTGGAAAAATATTAAATATAAATTAATACAATAATTATATATATTTATAACCATGAAATACATAATTTCAATATAGAAAACTAGTGGCGCCGATGTCATTCAAAGTTATATCGCAAAATATTAAACTTTTTACAAATACCTACACCGTCGATTATTATTTTTTCACCCTTATGAATCCAACAAAAACTTTTTTTCACAATCATAAGAATAAATAAATAATGAAAAAATTAACTGTTATAAAATATTATATGAGTAACAAATATTTTTTAATCAAAATTAAATTCGTATTTTAAGATTGTAGGTAACAAAGGCAGATAAATACCTACTTTTCTTTGAAAAATAATATATTTAACTACTAATTATGGATGTATGTATTAGTGATTTGTATAGGTAAATAGTTAAAAAATAAAAAAATTAATTAACTTTAAAATGATTGTGTGAACTTACTGTAATAAAAACAACCATATGCTTTAAAATCGGGTGCTAATCCCTGTAGTGATTCATCTTGTGAATATTGAAAAAATAAACCAGTACATACGAAAATACTTGAAAGTCCCCAACAGTAAAAATGGTACATAATGGTACGTACTGTTGTTGATGGATTTCTGTTACTTGAAATGTTGTATCTAAATTAAAAATGTGTTGAAAATATTATATTATGCAGTGATATAAACTGTTATAATTTGTACTTTTAAATTATAAAAGCACCACCTTGTATTATAATATGGTATACTGGACACTGGCATAATGCATTAGGTAATAGGTATAATATTATATAAGCCAGATTATGAATTTGAAATAAAATATTTTGATTTCAATTTCAATTTTGCTTAGTGCTACCAATTATTATTTTTTCTGATTGCTATTAAAAATAGTATATTGATTTTATAATTTGATGAATTTTATTATTTTTATCTATTGATTTTTGTTTTGTTGCACAATATTAATTAAATTATTTCATCTCTTTATTTAGATAAAATTAACAATAAAATATAAAATATAAATTTCTTTTTCGATAAAAAATTTTACTTATACATTTTTACGATTTTAATATTGTTTTCTACCTACGAAACATATACGTGTTTCATATATGCTTGGATGTTAAATGGTCTTGAGGAAACAAAATTTCATACTGATGAACAATTATTATCGATTTTTCGATAATTTTGAATTTTAATTTTGAATCAAATTTATTTTTACAATTTGATTCGATTTTTTTATAAAAATTATCAAATTATTATTATTTTGATGCAACTAATTGATTTTAAAAGTTTTTATTTGATACTATTACTATTGATTTCGTAGAGAAATTTTATCTATAATTTAATAATAAACTACCGAGTTATATAGAAATTGGTAATTTAATAAATATTCTATACGCATGATTAACTATAATATTTAGTAACAGTAATTATATATTTATAAGCTGATATTTACTTTTATTATATATTTCATATAATTATCTGCCTACTTATACTTATTTATAGCTTAGAAGTTCATAACACCAAATAAATATATACAGTTATTGTTTTACAATTTTTTTACTATATTATGTAAGAATATAATTTACATACCTTATCATCCAGTAAATATCGAAGCATATTACGTTTAACCAGCATAATGTTGACAGAAATACAAATAAAGTAATATAACCTAAAATTACACTTTAAATTAATCCAAAATATATAAAAAAATAAAATAATTAATAGTATATATTATAATGTGGAAGCTAAAACATGTATACCGATAAGACAAATAATAACAGAAATATTAATATTTATTCTTGTTTACTTTTTAGATGCATGGACAATTAGTCGCGTGAAGTTGCCCACTCCCCACATTTTCATTTTCACTTAAAACCTTCACCAATATTTTAATTAGATCTAATTGGAACTTAATTTTCCGAATTTGGAACTTCATACTTTTCCCAGTAAAATTGTATGTCGGTTGACACATTTTGATGATGATTTATTAAGTTTCGACTCTTTTGATATATAATTAAACCCTGGGGAATCCACTAATCCACCTTCCAACCTTTATTTAAGGAGGCCCGAATCTAAAATACCCTTTGGAATCGCCGGCCAATACACATTAATTATGGATAGGAAGTAAAAGAAATTTAAGAAAGATTGAATAATTGTATTGATGTGAAAAGGTATCTATTGATGCGAGGTACACGACACCTACAAGAAAATGTATGGCTGTAGTAATTTTGTGTAAACGAACGAAACAAACGCAAGTTGCTATAATCTAATCTCAGAAACAACTTAACTGATTTCAATAAAAGTTATTTAATTTCTTAAGACTCGGAGTGTGTTTTTAGATTTTTCTTTAAACTGTACTAAGCCTATAGGATTGCTCACGACACGCGCATGATACCTCCCATGTTACAATAAAGTATAAACAACAACATGACAATCATTATGATAACAGATAGAACAATAAATAGAGATAATAATGAAAATAATAATAATAGTATTAATAATAGTAATTGTAAACGATGGTTATATTACAATAAAAAATAGCGTAGTTATTATGAGTTAAGGATTAAAGAATTACAAGACAATTTAAACGAGTACAAATTTGGTGAGTTGAACATATCAGTTTTTAATTTATGAACGGTTTTCATTACTCTATTGTAGGGAGTGTTTTTTTGCATAGTTGGTAACTTGTATGCTTAAATGAAAAGTCAGATCTCATGATTATTTTAGTACAGGGCAAATAACACTAATTATCCATTTATCGGGAAAAGTACCAGTGAGATAGTGAGATAGTGACTGGTTAAATATATATAATAAGGGCGTAGAAAAAACATAAGTACAGTTTTTGGAAATATACTTGGAATTAAATCCGGTCCTGGGCATGAGCTAGAATGTCAGTGAATTAAGAAAATTAAAAATATCAAGTAGGTCTTATGTGCATGAGTGCAAAGGAGATAGAAATGAGTACTTTTGGTTTTTATTTGCTGGTTATAATTTAAATATTAAATTATACACATTAATAATAATTATTATAAGTTAGCATTAAATGTAACCTTAAAATAACATAGTTATAATATAGCCTATAGATAGTACTGTAACAATAAACAGTAGATCAATTTATTGATTGTTAAGATAACAAGAAAAAAGACAAAAAATATACGTTATCATATATTAAAATGAAAATGAAAGTAGAATATGTACGATTTGTAATAGTTAAACATTATAGAAAACATTTTCATTTTAATTATGTTTCTTATAAGACAGGCATACACTATGAATGAAAACCAATAGTGAAAAAAAATATTTTCATAATTACCTATTAGCAACATAATTGATAGATGAGGTTATGTTTTTCAATAAAATAAATAAAGCGACATTATATAATAAATATATATAACGATCCATAAGAATGACACCAATCGTTAATATTATTATTATCAAAATTATTTTATAAGGGTACCTATTGCTTTTTTTTGAATATAGCTTAGTTTAAATTGTGTTGCATCATCAGCAAAAGCAAAATATAAAAATAATTTAAAGTTAAACAATATCATTAATAATTAGTAAATTAAAGACAAAATGTGAGAGGTGGTCATTTTGGGGGACATCTGACACGACGAAATACTTTATGAAGTAAAATTGTTGTGTTTAATAAACTGTGAATTACTAATTAAAATGAGTGTAATAAAGATATAAAAGAATAAGCAAAGTCAATTTTTTCGAGTTTCAAAATTAAAAGCAAGTGGTAAATTCGATCAAACGGCTTTTCAAAATCGGCATTAGTCTCCTAATTATTTGAAAAGTAATTGGAAGTTTATTGGTTTTCAACCATGGATTTGTTTTCTGTTGAATATATTGATTTGTTTGTTTTGGTACAGCGTATTTTGTTCTTATATTACATTTTTTCCTAAATCAATTTATCACATATTATCCAACTGGGGCCTTAAGGGACTTAGATATAATGCTATATTATGTGGTATGTGGAAATGTGGTAGAAATTAATCAAATAATAATAACAATGTAGGTAAGACATACCGAATAGAGAGCACGTATCTTCTTTTTTTTTTTGTTCCATACTCATTTGGTAAATTACGCAGATGCACAACATGAACTGGTGGTGCATGTAGCATTTGACGTAGTAGTTGTGGATTTTCCGGAGACTGGGCAGTATGTTGTACAGGAACAACGTGAGCACCAGGCACACGGCAGACGCCACGTAACTTGTCTGATAGAATAAGGGAGTTGAATTGTCACGTACATGTGTGCCCACAAACACGTTGTCAGCTTCCCATATGAACGCCACTATGCTGTCGGTCACCTGTGAATACCCCACACAGTATTCCGTGTATGGTACGAAATGGCCGTTGGAAGGAAGGAAAAGCCTGCCATCTGTGGTCAACCTGAACTCGTGGTACGTCTTGTAGTCTTCGTGGAAACTATTGATTTTTAAATAGTACGGCAGTACTCTGTTGTTCGACCCGCTAGAAGGACGGCCGTCTTCGTCTAATTTATAGGCGGTCATAGTGAACTGCTTCTCGTTCTGAATGCACTTTGGAACACTGCGTGGTATATTGTAGTCGTTAGTGTAATTAGGGGGAGAGAAAACTCCAGTGAAAATTAAAATGTATTGCTAATGGTATTTATCATGGCAATGGCAATGGCAATTTCTATATTTTCTTTTTACAAAATTTAAGCCACATTTAATTGATACGTTGTCATAAAAGTACCACCAATTTGACCCAAACACTCGACTACGAAAAAATTTAATAAAACTACAATTATTATGAATAGAATACTGTCATGGAAAAAGAGCTAGCTAAAATCAAAAATAAATTATAACTAGGAATGGAGAATATTATATTAAACGAATCTCAGGGCACTATATTATTATGTTTTCAATCTCTTTCTGACCCTCCTAGCACAACATAGCTATTTTTTATTATTATCTGATATTAGTTGATATCTTTTTATACAATATTATACAGTCACAAAGTATTTTATATTATACAGTATGAGTACCTAAACATAATTAACTGATAATCTGTATATGTTTAGTTTGCAGAACAAAGGTTGCAGTTGGTTTAGTAATGTTGACAAAAAATGTTTTATCAATTATCAAAAAAAAAAACATGTAATAAATTATGACGTGATATTATATAAACTATTTTATTTTTATAAAAAAAACCTGTAAAATTTTATGCTTATAATGTAACGGCAGCGTCGAGGGAAGGTAGCTTTTTATTGACCAGTTCACCGAAATGGATGTGTTAAATTTGATTTCAGTGATTTATTGTGGATTACAAAAACCGATTCTGAGCAATGACAGTCAGTCAGCTATACTTTAAAAGATGTTTTATGTGTTCATATAAGTAATATGGTAGGATATACTTACCAATACTTTGAAAATATTATAAATATTATTAATATCGGAATTTCTTTGGAAGAAAATATTATTCATACCTATGTTTTGACAGTTTAGTTAGATTATCATAGTCACAAAATAAAAAATAAAAAACATTAAAAAAAAAATAGACGTAGGTATTAAATGGATGTATGTATATGTGTACCTGGGACAGGTTTTCGATTCAAGTTCAAACCAGTAATCCCAGGTATTCTTATAATATTATATAATAAGTCTACAGAAACCCTCACAGTACGTATACCAGTAGAATTGTGCCAAAATTGTTTTAAATTTATGAACATGTTATTTATTAATTTATAGTTTATACTTTATACTGTTCATACCAATCTTAATTTAATCAAGAAGCGAAAACACTAAAATAAATAAGAAAAATAGCAAAATTGCAAAAGCTAAAGCTTTTTAAAAGTGTTGCTCATTTTGTGAAAAGAAGCGATCAAAAACATTGATAAAATATATATTTATCTTATCTACTTATATAGATTACAGCCCTCTAAGACGTAACATACACGAACAACGTACACATTATGCGAGTGCAGTACCGATTGCAAGTACAACTATTGTATGGTTGCCACCTTTAATAGTAGATTTGCAAATTATCATGTATTAACCCAGAATACATATCATTTAATTTGTATGACCTTATGTTTGAAAATCTAATACTAGATTCATTCAAAAGTTATTAACTGAAAAGTTTATTGTTAAATTTAACACAGTGACTTAACCTTAAGCGATTTTTTTTAGCTTTTTTACAAAATATATTGTACTACCTGACATTCAACCCCAAAATAATTAATTAGGTCTGATATGTCAGACTTGAAGCATGTTTTCTGCGCCAATGTGTGTATAATTTATCCACACATACTTTCGAAATTTTGTCAATCAGGACAACTCCTAACTTCTACCATCTCTTTCCCACCAAATAACCATGGCACTAGCTGCAGCTGTAGATACGCTTTATTTATAAGCATTAAGAACTTTTTTATACCATGGACTTACTTGGGGCCGTCGACTATCATCCGGTCACCCATGCAGCAGCTGTGGACGCACGTGTAATCAACCTGGCCGCAGTACTGGTCACGTTGTTGGCACTTCCGGGCCACCAACTCTTTGGATGCCGTTAGGTCGAAGCAGCCTTCTTCTGAAAATCCGGAGATATGCTGTTGAAATTTTATATGCATCTCCTCGGTGGACAGGTCGACTAGCACGTACCCTGAGCCGCACAGTGGTTTCTCATAAATGTAACCAATCTGCCCTAAAATGTACTCCTGGGTTTTCTTATCCAGCGTATTAGTCATACGCTGCAGGTGCTCAAAGCCATCCATCCCGGCCAGTCTGCATAAGTTCAAATTCGGATCGTAAAACTGGCCCAGCGGACAGCACTTTCGGATCGACACAGCCGTACTGTTGTCATCGCACACGCCATACATGGTCTTAATCATGTGGAACATCCGATTTTTGTTCTGGCATGACGCGACGACGTCTCCGCCGCCACTCGTGACTGAACTACTGATGCAACAGATCTCAGCGTCGGCGGCCCACCAGCCGATCGCGACCACGAGAAACGCGACGGTGGTGGCGAAATACGAACGGACGGTATTCATCGTGTGCGCACACTGTTGGGTGGCGTCGGCACACTCACTATCGCGACTGCCGGTTGCCTCGAATGTCAGCAATGGGGACTATTTGACGACCGCCACGCTCTTATATAATACTATAAAAATGTAATAGGTATACTGGTTTTCGTTTCCTAAATATTATTATATTATCGTGTTATTAATTACGATTATTATTTTTATCATGTAGGTTTTACGAATTGTCAAAATATTATTAAATATATTATATTCAAGCGGGTTATGACGCAAATTTAATCACAACAAAACACTTCATCGAACACCGTGTAAAAAACAGCTAAGTAAAAAAAACAGATCTTTATGCGGTATAGGGCCGTATGCATACGGCCTATAAACTTTTAATATCAAAAATAAATGCTAAGTAAATCTAATTAAAGTACATTTATTTTGATTCAATAATTTATTTACTTGGTGAGAAATAATTTAAAATTATAATGAACTTTTAAGACCTTTTGTTTATTTTGTTCACGTTATTTCGTGACTTCGTGTGCTTTTCTCGCCAAGTAAATAAATTAATTCAATTTACTTAACATTTATTTATGACATCACATATTTATAGTGCATACAAATCTGGATTTTATTCATTACTTAGATGTTTTTTAAACGGAGCTTGACAAAGTTTTTTGTTGTGATATCAACAATTTTTTAGAAAATTGTAGAGTAACAGTTTATTGGTGAATTTATTTTATCATTAAGTTTAATATATTTATTCAATAAGTACTTTTCCTTATTTTTTAATCTTTGTTTGTACACTTTTTTTGGAATATTTAGAATAAAATAATAACGTAAGGTACGAACACAGCAATAACTAATAACAGTAAAAATACACTTATATAAGTACTTATACTAGTTATAATTACAATTTAACAAATTACCTTAAATATAATATAACAAATTATAAATACGTGAAGTCATGAAACCGTGAAATAGCAATTATGAAATTACCCCCTCCTCTCCGATAAATATATCCTAGGTATTAGTTAACGAGGAGAAATATATACTAGGATATATTTATCTCCCAAGTAAAGATGTATTGTTAGGGGAGGTATAAGTATACCAGCATATAGTTACGGGTTAAATAAATACTAGGAAATGGTTACCTCCCGGGTGAAAATATAATAGTATAAACTCTTCTTCTGTGTTACTTGGATATAGTTACTCCCTGTTAAAAATGTCTTATTTTATATACTTTATACGAAACGAACGGAAATTATTTTGTGATTCAAAAAATGATTAGTTTTAACTATTTAACATACAATTATTTAAAACAACGTGTCTCAAAATTAATACACTCATCGAATCGCTCAGAATCTAAAATAAATACTAAGAAAATTGAATTAAAGTAAATATATTATACACAATAATTTATTTACTTGGCGAGAAATAATTAGAAATTATAGTGAAATTCTAAGACCTTTTGTTTATTTTTTTCACGTTATTTCGTGTGTTTGTTGTGTCATATAAAGAATATAATTTCTCGCCAAGTAAAAAAATTAATGAAACAAAATACTTTAATTCAATTTACTTAGCATTTATTTATGATATCGCATCATTATAGAACTTGAAGATCTGTTTTTTCCTTATTTTTTTATTCGGAGTTTGACAAAGTGTTTTGTTGTGAAATCACCAATTTTTCTGGGTTACACTGTATATTGTTATTCCCTGTTAAAAATTTCTTATTTTATATACTTTATACGAACCGAACTTTGTAATTCATAAAATGTTTAGTCTTAACTGTTAAACATACAATTATTTAAAACATCGTATCGTAACTATTTAGGTATAAAATAGTTATTTAATACATTAACAAAAATATTTAAAAATTATACAAACCGTTATTTTTAATTGATGTGTTATAAGATCAAATTTAAGTGAAATAAAATATTTAGACGTAGAATAACGATTTTAGTTTTTATAGTTTTATGTAATTTAAAAATATTGCTTGTTGGCATTTTTAACTTTTAAAGTAGCTAAGTATGTCAAATGTATTGTTTTAGAAAAAAATTAATTCAACCTACTGTTCCGTTGATTATAAATATATTATTATTACTTTCATTGCAATAAAATCATAAAATATTCCTATAGAACGTAATATAGATCGTCTTCGCTCAGAATCATTGTTTCCTGTTGGAATAAAATGATTTTGTATCGATGAATCCAAATTTAACACATTATTTACGATGAGCCACACGACACCTACTATACAGCAATGTGGTCACTTTCCCACTATTTTATATTGTATTTAATTAATTATAATATAATAATATGTTTTCTTTCAAAAATACCGAAATTATATACCAATTGAAATATTTGATGTTGTATAAATACATTTTAACACACACTTTGATACCGTAATTGAGTGGTGCAAATACAAAGCATTTTATTTCTGGAATTGACAAAACCTAGTTAGATATCGATTCTTATGGAAACAACATCGATAAATTAAATGACATCATCTGAATAGATCAAAACTTTTATCTTTTTTCATTACTAGTTTATCTAAAACGAAACTTTTCTATACATAAAAATGATACGAAGAAAATCAAAACGTACACTTTTTCCAGTTTTACGCCAAACCGTACTACTGTCCGTCTTAAAAGAATAGGCACCAGTCATTATTTATACCAAAACGAATTTTCTAAAACGTACTTTAATGTTATGCCAAAAATTAATATTACCTACCCGTGTTTTAACTATACCTATATATAGGGAAGTAAAATAGTTAATCCAAAACGTATTAAATTTTAACTAAAAATATAACTCTAGTATATTAAATAGTAAACACATTTTAATCGTTTTAATAATAAATACTATATTATTAAATAATTTAAAGAAAAAACTCTTCTTCAAAATTATTTGTCTATAAATAGTTTGTTTTTATTGGAAATGTTAAGATACGGAAAATCAGTTATCCTAAAAAATCAGTATTTTGACAAATGACAATAGTACGTTTTGGATTTTCGCTCAGTTATTGTTATCGAATATTGAAAATATTTCATTTTGATGAAAAATAAAAATAAAATGTTTATTATACCTAAAAGTTTATAGTCGTCAACTTCTAAGTGAATATTTTCAAAATTTGGCTTATTGTATGAAACAAAGAAAATATGTAACATATTAACATATTATTTATAAGTTTTTTAACAAATCTACTATAGTCATAACAAACTATATGATCTAAGTATTAAGTAATGAGCTCAGAGCACCTTAAAATCACTCGGCCACATATGCATACGTATTATACGACTTTTGTACACTTTAAAATTAGTGAAAATACACTATTATTTCATTCATTGTTGGAATTGACTTAAACTTTATTTCAAACCATTATCGTTTGGATCGCTGATACACAACAATATTTCAAAACCCATGTAAAAAAATGTTTTTATTCTCAAAATAATGCCAGGAATATTTTTCAGCACTATAAAATATAGAATATACAAATGAGAAATAATAAATCAAAAAAATAATATGTGTTTCTTCAATTCTAAGTGTGCAATAAATTTATTGTTTCTAATCATCTATAACTGAACATGTTTAAAAAAAGAAAAAATATTTTTCATAATTTCATTGAATTATTTCAAGAACAGTGAAATATTCAATTTTGAAATATTTCAATTGAAAAATTTCAAGTGAAATATTTCAAATTTAGAACCCTAATCAGTGTATAAAATTTTGCGAACAATATACATTTATTAGAAAAAGTAAAATTACCAACTTAAAATTATATCTCTATATCCCGAATCGAAAGATACAATTTACTTCCATCAGAGCGCGTTTTGTTATTTTGTTTCCCTAATAGAATTTCGTTTGCAGGCATACGGCAAAAACCACTACTGCGTTTTGACTGGGATGCCCAGTAGGTACGTTCCTATAGCTTAGCATAACGGCGACGGGTACTGTATAATATACTGTATATCGTACATTGTAAAAAATATTAATTCGTAGAGTAGATAGGTAATAAGTTAAATGATAATTATTCATTACTAGGGAACGGATTTAAATGCTCTAAAAAACAAGAAAAATGCCTTAAAAAAATACGATTTAATGCCTTAAAAAAATGCTTTGACATCAAATATGCACTAAAAAAATGCCCTAAAAAACTTTAAAAATAGGTTTATATTCAATAAAAACAAAATTTTGAATTTAAAACTTATAAAAAACACATTATTATGAAAAATCTAATAAAAAATATTTAAATACAATACAAACTTAATTAATTAACTTTCAATTATCTTCTGTCCATCTTCTTTTTACCCTAAAAAATTTAAAATTTAATAGGTATATTCGTTATACTTTTACCTTTTACCATTTAGGTATTTTATTTTTTTAGAATGAATGTGGAAAAAATGTTGAAAAAATGACTTAAAAACCACAAAATGCACTTAAAATTTCAAAAAATGCATTTAAGTCTTAAAAATGCAAAATAAAAGTTACGTTTTTTAATTCTTTGATGTATGAAATGAACTTTTTGCTTGGAAACCAATATTTTCGGACATTCAGAAAAAAATGCAATTTGCATTCAAATCCGTTCCCTATTCATTACCTATACTTGATGTCTTAACTGGTTTTCAATGTCTCTTGATGAGTCTGTTTAAGACAATTACGTTAGCAAGTTTTGTACACTTATTTACTCGATAGCATCAATAGCGGATAAAAAATTACAAGCTATTAAACTTTTTGTATCACCTTTTAAATAAAAGCATTGATTATAAACACTACTATTTATAACCAATGTGATAATAGGTTCTTATAAAAGTTATTTCATAGATATACAGGGTGTATGAAAATGTAGGCACGTGCGTCTACAATGATCCATGTTAATATTTTGAAGCACAACCGGTTACATTTCTGAAATAGAATTATTTATGAAAGTATATAGGTACATTATATGGTTTGAATTGCATTTGCAACAAATATTGAATCCAATGTAAATTTGGTTTTGCTAAATCTTGAAGAATATGGATGATTATGATTATTATTATTATTCTCCTATTAATTATATCATAAATATTAAAACGACGGTTGATCTGAAAAATGATTTAACACCATATGTAATACTCGCAATGTTATTTTTACTACAGATCAGATACAAAATAATAATTAATGTAACAATTTTATAATTGTGGTTCAAAATGTATTTATGTGAAAATTACATTTTAATTTTTGAAAATAATAAAAAATAATCAGCTCATCAATTATGCATGCTAATTGTGTATAAACAGTAGTTAATTAACATTAATTTTGATACCTAGATTAAATTATTATGGTATAAATATGTATGATGGTAGCACAAAACGTGTTGCTTATATTTTCTTTATAACATACTTTTTGTAGCTTATCGTAAATGAATAAAAGTGAACATTGAAATTCAAGATAAAGATCAATTCAACAATTTAACATTTTTTTTTGTAATTTTATTAGATAGAATTTATCCATTTTTTTTATAAATATATACTATATATTAAGAACAAAGATAAATCATTTGAGTAGAATATAACATGCCTACCTTACGAGTATAATATACAATTGGATAAATCGTATTTTTCGATTATTAACTATTATTTTATTTTTATAGTTACCACAAAAAACTAAAACGTAATATTTAAAAGCACAAAAACAATGATTTTTTTATGCCCTAGGATATAGAGTCTTAATATATAATATAATAATATCTACATTATTTACACATATTACATTTATAAATCATTATAACTTTTATGAGCACTGCCCAGTGCCGCTTTTATGACGAATCAGAGATATTGTCAATTTGTATCGGCTCACTGTGATCCATTGAACCTCTAAACATTTTCCGTAAGTCCATAATAACATTGCGCTTGGCCACAAATATAATACATATGAATACACCTTGTAGACTGCTAGCTGCATATATAATGTACCGTTTTGCTCCTTCGATTTGTAATATAATAGATAGTACCGTAAGAAAATATGGGATTCCCATAACCAGAAATAGTTTGATGCTCATTACAAATCTGTCAAAAATTAAAAATTAAAAGGTATATTAAGTCAAATGAAAAGATTTTAAATATTTTTTACCAATAAATCAAAAGTTGTTTGGAAGATTTACTAGTGGCGAAGATGGAAACTACTAACTTTAAATTTATGAAACTTTTAGATTAATTAGTATTAATGTTACATTATTTATATAATATGTTATACTATAGTACTGCCCTCCTAAGCCAAAAAGCAGTAAGCGACAAAATTTGAAAAACGAGTTAATTATATCAAAATATTCGTTATTTTAAGGCGATTTTTTTGTTTCCTTAGCAAAAATACCGTAAATGCAATAGATTTTATAATAAACGTGGTTAAACATATACGTATTTACAAATATATGAATGATACTAAGCAAAAAAACAGTATCAAACACATGCTAAGCAAAAAGCACTGAACTGACTACGGTATATGGTAATTTTGCTCAGTATTGGCTCAAATACGGTATTTTCGTTTAGTATTGATGATAATTTGCTAGCCGTATCACACAATATCATATTATCATAGATTATAATAATTTATAAACATACGCTGTTAACTACTCTCTTAGAAGACCCCGCTGTTAACATTCTGGTTGTTATTAATTCTGTGATTGTATTTGGCCCATCAACCATGATTATATTATATTATTTTATATTATTTCATGTTTATGCTATTAATAAATGTGCTCATACTGAATTCTCCCTCTGTAAACAATAATTTTAATGTCTCACAAAACTAAGCTAAAAGTACGTATATGCATTTTGAGGTGTAAAGAGGTATCTCAGAGTTTATCCATGAGCATTATTGGATTCTACAGGAAAAGTTATTTAAGAATCATTAATTTATTATTTTGTTTTGATAAAAATAACAAGGTGATTCAGAAAAAGTTATTTTTCTCAAAACTACTACATTGTTGATTACAGCCTATTGGCTTAGGAGGGCAGAGTACAACTTAAAAATATAGATTTTTCATTATCTTCATATTTTTAGACGCTTATCACTTATATTTTACTTACCTCCCAGAGATTAAAGTTTTAGACATTTAATAATGTTTAGATAATAAATACGTAGGTACCAAAAAAACTTAACAGACTACATATATAAGGTATGTACCCTATTTGAATGGAAATTACTCTACTGTATTCTTACTTCTCTTTTTGAAGAAGTAAATTTTCTATTTTTGAATCTGTTCGATTGAATTTATTGAGTTCAGATTTAATTGTTGAAGAATGATGAGAAGTTAACCTGAACAAAATTAAATTGACAGTCAGTATAACAAACACTGGTAACATTATGAAAATTACACCGCCGATGTCATATCTGGGCATATCTGGAAAAATATTAAATATAAATTTATAATTATATATTTATAACTATGCAATATTCAATTGTAATATAGAAATCTAATGGCACCGATGCAATGTTCAGTCAACGTTATATCGCAAAATGTTAAAGTAGAACCTAAAGTAAATGTGAAGTAAAACTTTTTATTACATTATATTGTGGTCATAAAATATTAAGGAACTACACCGATCTAAAATTTCCAATATTTAAATCTAAAAAAATAAAAATGTCGAAATTAATAAACTTTAAAATAATTATGTGTTACTTACTATAATAAAAGCAACCATAAGCTTCAAAATTGGGTGCAAATATCTGTAGCGATTCATCTGGTGTATATTGAAAAAAAAAACCAGTACATACGAAAATACTTGGAAGTCCACAACAGTAAAAATGGTACATAATGGTGCGTACTGATGTTGATGTATTTCTGTTTATTGAAATGTTGTACCTAAATTAAAAATGTGTTGAAAATGTTATATGCAGTGATATGAACTGTTATAATTTGTACTTTTAGTTTATAGAAGCAACGCATTATATTATGATATGGTTTACTGGCCACTGGTATAATGGCATTAGGTTGGGGTGCTAAAGTCATTTGGGTTTTGAGACACTCCCTCCCCTCCAAGATAGTCTACGAATCAGCAAATTTTTATAACGTATTCTGCAGGCCAGAGTTTAACAATTCATAAAGATTTTAGAAAAATATTAAATTTTTACAAATTTGATCATAACGGAAGGCAGTTGTGGTACCTATTAATTCATTTCATTATCCAACAGTATTGTTGTTTTGGCAGCAGGTCCGAAGCAGACTGTCACGGTTTCCTACTAGCCTGATGTTGGTCAGATTAAGACGAGAATGAAGTGGGACAGTGAGGAAAGACATAGAGAGATATTATGAGACACAACGACATAAATTGACGAAAATAATTTATTATTACGGCTTGTGGGGTTCTGCTGTGTTGACTACTAAAGAAGTCTTCGCGAACGATGAACCCTTTTTTTGCATAGGTGGTGTGTTTGATCTTGACTGGTGTTCCCAAATTGAATGAAACCGCATCATTTTGGAGAATCTGACATCGGGTCCTGTACAAACTTCAACAACTCATCGATGACTGGTAGGGTGCTCCTTCGTCCACTTCTAGCTGGTGCAGCACCCGGATTGCTTGAAATGTGGAACGCGCGACCCCGTATGTGGCAGTGGACAAAGCGTATTCTTGTAAAGGATCCGAGGGACAATTGCGCCATAAAATATGTTGATATTGTTGGTCTGACTGAGACAGTTTGATCTGGCAGTACATCTTACAGATATCTACTGTGAACATGTACCGATGTAAGCGATATGGCATTAACAACGTGAAGATATCCTGCTGATATTCTTGGCCCAAGAACACGATGTCGTTCAACGAAAGCCTGATGACGTTCGAGCTGATGCATCAAATACAACCCGAAGTTTGATAGTGTCATTCACAGATTTCACCACCGCGTGGTGCGGGATGATATACTTTCCAGGAACTGTGGCGATGTGCATGAGGCCAAAGTTTATGTACACATCTATAAACTCCCGGTACCCGGCGTAGGGCTCGGCATTGACCTGTAATTTACTCTCTAAATTCAGAAAACAAGATATGGCCATGGTACGCGATCCACCCAAGATACATGGGTCTGACTTGAAAGGGAATGTTACTATGTATCGGCCTGAATCGTCTCGTTTGGTAGTCCGGACAAATCAATTTTCGCACTTTTGTTCTTCCGTAAATGGCATTGATTGTACCACTGGTTCTTCGACTTTCCAGAACCGACGGAGCAGGTTTTCCAATGACAACTCTGCTCGTACTGTCAGACTGGTTGGTGAAATTTACGTACCGTTGTGCGCAATAAGACCTATGAATATCCACCCTAGTCGGGTCTCAAGTGCTGACGGAAAACCCTTTGGTATGATGCACGCGACTTCCTTCCACGTAGAATTGGTTGTAGATATCTGCACCTAACAAGAAATCGAAGCGCCCTGGAAGATCGAAACCCAAGTGGTCAGAAAACTAAAGGTGGAGTAGTGTGACCGAACGCTCGGGTTAAGCTGCATGGATGGTAATATGCCAGTAATCTTGTTCAATATAATAGGCTCACATGAGTATTCTGGAGAGGCTTTGGAACTCGCTGTGGAAAAACATGAAACTACTCCTTTCACCCGGGAGATTGGTGTTTGGGACAATCTCACGATTCCAATAGTACTGTGATAGCCTTTCGACAATGTTTAACTGAACACGCACAAATCATCACACCGGTACGGAGCACGAATGGTGAAAGACTGACTAGCAGCCAAAACTGGCTATTATATTATAATAACTTCGAATAGGCCGATAAAAACATTGCGTAATAGCGCCGCCGACATTTCGTATCACAATAGCCACGATAGCGACAATGCGACCTTGAATCGGCCGGACACTCGTTTGCGCGTCTTTTTGGCTATGGCGGCAAAAATTGTTTTAGGTACTAGATACAATATTAATATCGTCACACGGCCGTCAGTCTAATACCGGAACACGTTTGTTATTCTCATTATATTATAATTATAAAACATATGTATTACTATATAATATATTACAAATGAAACAAAAAAAATAGTGTAATTGTGTATTCGTATGCGACGGCGTAATAAAGTGCAAACTGCATAAACCAACTACGGCCCGGCACACACATGACATCACACAGCATAGACAAGAATACACAGAACCTCATAAACACTAGTACACTACTAACGTCCAACAGTCAAACTAGTGTTCACTGATCCGTATTTGGAACTATTTTAACGGATAGAGCCGATGTAGCGAACATATCCACAACTAGTAGACTTCTAGCGTTCATCTAGTGTTTCTATCCAGAACTAACGCCGCGACTGCAGCGATGCGTAACGACCGTATCCATTAGGTGGCGTAAAATGCTCTCAGGGAGCAATCTATACTATATATAATGAATGGTAATAGGTATATTATTATATAAGCTATATTAAATATTTGAAATAAAATATTTTAATTTTAATTTCAATTTTGCTAATTGCTAAGTATTATTTTTTTTGATTGCAATAATTAACTATAATATTTAATAACAGAAATAAATACACTCCCTACTAGATTGGTACTATGTACCTATTCGATTATAATATTATTCATGACTTAACTTTTTTTGGTACATTACTGATGGGTATAGGTATTTCACACTCGGATTTATATTAATAATTGCTAAATATAAACTTTTTCTATTGTTATTTATTCCAAATGATACATACCTATACGAAATATACAATCATTTGACAAGTCCAAGGGGGGAGCGAAAATATTTTGAATATAATATATATATATATATATATTTTTATTATTGATGATAGGACACATGGTCAGTAATTATATACTTATAAACTGATATTCACTTTTATTATATATTTCATATAATTATCTGCCTACTTAATGCATATTTGTAGCTTAGAAGTTTATAACACCAAATAAATATATACACGTTATTGTTTTACAATTTTTTTTACTATATTATGTAAGAATATAATTTACATACCTTATCATCCAGTAAATATCGAAGCATATTACGTTTAACCAGCATAGTGTTGACAGAAATACAAATAAAGTAATATAACCTAAAATTACACTTTAAATTAATCCAAAATATATAAACAAATAAAATAATAATTAATAGTATATATTATTATAATGTGGAAGCTAAAACATGTATATCGATAAGACAAATAATAACAGCTATATTTATATTTATTGTTGTTTAGTTTTTAGATGCATGGACAATTAGTTGCGTGAAGTTGCCCCCTCTCCACATTGCCATTTCAGTTCAAACCTTCACCAATATTTTAGTTGGATCTAATTGGAACTTCATACTTTTCCCAGTAAAATTGTATGTCCATTGGCACATTTTGACGATGATTTATTAAGTTACAACCATGCTAATAGAAGGAAATGAGAGTGGTCAGTAATCGAAGATATTATAGACAGGTCTGATGATGATTTTAGTACAGGACGAATAACACTTACTTTTCATGCATCGAGAAAAGTACCAGTAGATAGCGACAGGTTGAATATATTATAATAAGAGCGTAGAAAAAACATGAGTACAGTTTTTGGAAAAAATACTTGTATTTAAATCAGGTCCTGGGCTAGAATGTCAGTGTTGAGGCCCGAATAACGTGAAAATATTATACAACCGACCGATATGACACACACGCACCCACATATACACCCCCCCCCTCTACCATTTAATTATTATTTATATTGTTTAATCTTATGTTATAATAGTTTAAGAGTTATATAATATAATATGTAGATTACGTATCGATACGATATCAGCCACCGGCCGGATCGCAGGTCCGCGGATTATAACACGGCCGCCCAAGTCTAGTACTTTCGCACGACCATCACACGCCAAAATCATTATTATTGTATATAAAAGGCATGAATTGCCATTTATTGTATTACGAAGGCACAAACTATTAGCACGAAAAATCGCCACGTTATTATATATTCTTTTTCGGCGCGAATCGCCACTTATTATATTGTAACCCTAATAATTATTTATTCTTATTATTGGGTGTGCCAAACATATTATTTAGGCAAGGGTAACAGCTGGCCAGCCATGCACCGACAAATTGTGAGTTTTTTAACCATTTATTATATATTCAGTATGCCAAAATTATAATTTTACGAGTAACAGCTCAAATAGCTGCTTATTTTATTTTTATCTGTTAGGCCAAAAGGGCCATATATTTTATACCATGTATTATTTAAACAATTATTATATTATAGTTAAAATATCAGTGCAAAAGAGATGAGAGTACTTTTGGTTTTTTTGCTGGTCATAATTTAAATTAATATTATAAATATTATACATATCATTAACTATAATTACAAGTTATAAAAACATTGCATTAAATGTAACCTTAAAATAGTATAGTTATAATATAGGTAGTAGTGTCACAATAAACAGTAGACCATAATGATTGATACCTACTAAAATTATAATGAGGTACCGATAAGGTATTTTTTAGGTGTTATATTGAAGAAGTGATTAGATAACGTATAATTGATGGTTAGAAAAGGTTATGTTTTTCAAAAAAATAAATAAAGTGATATTTATTTAAGTTAATATTCAATCCATAAGAATGACACCAATCGTTAGTATTATCACTATCCAAATTATTTTGTAAGAGTACATTTTGCATTTTTTTTAATATTGCTTGGTTTTAAATTGTGTTGCTTCATTAGGAAAGAGCAAAATATAAAAATAATTTAGTAATATATTAATTTAGTAATATTTAGTATAATTTTTTGGTACAGCGTATTTGGTCCTTATGTTATATTTTTTCCCAAATCAATTTATTATATATTATACAGCTGGGGTCTTAAGATACTTATGTATATTTCTATATTACGTGATATGTGGAAAGGTTGTAAGAATTAATCAAATTATGATAACAATTTAGGTAAGACATACCGAATATAACGCAAGCATGGCCTTGTTTGTTTTTCATAATCATTTGGGCAATTACGCAGATGTACGACATGAACTGGTGGCTCATGTAGCACTTGACGTAGTAGTTGCGATTGTTTCGGAGGCTGGGCAGTGTGTTGTACACAAGCAGCGTTATCACCAGGCACACGGCCGATGCCACAAAACTTGCCCGATAGAATAAGTGAATTGAGCTGGCACGTGCACGTTCGTCCATAAACACGGTGTTGGGGTCGCATATGTACGCCACTATGGTATCAATCACCTGCGAAGGTGCATTCGGTAAGTTCCTACACGAGAGTAGTAGCAGGTACAAAATATACATTCGTTAATTTCCTACACAATAGAAGAAGGTACAATATATGGAAGTTCCAACATGGTACAAAGCAGGTAGGTTTTTTAATTCATACACGACTGAAAAAGATACATATTATGTAAGTTTTTGATGTAATATGGTACGGAGATAGTGTATGATAATATTGATGGTGTTAGGTGAAAATCTCGGAGTGCCCCTGGACTTCCGTTGTATAGGCAACTTAGTATGCCCTTAGATGTCTAGTACATTGGCAACTTAATGGGAAAACGACGAATCCACGCGGCGGCTCCGGCAGACAATAAACTAGGAACGCACGGGAGGAAGTGTTACAGCGGGATAAAAGACGGTACAGTTTAAGTATGGGGTTTGGGCCCTGTGGTTTGATCGGTCTGGTGCAATGACCACAGAGCGTAATTACAATTTAAGGTGAACTTAAAATTACTTAAATCTACGGCAGGTGAAGGTCCGGTTCAGTGAGCACTGCAGTCCGACGACCTAGGCCAGCCACTCACACAACGCACTGGGTTGCTGGCGGACTGCCAGGCGGTTGTAACTGGTACTAGTCTCGAAATTGGGCAAAGAGATGGATTCCTCATGAAGGCTGGCAGGAATTACGTACTTATACACAATATGTACTCATTCGATCACATGCGAAAGCCTAGACGACAAGCACTAAATGTGGCAAGACGCCGGAGTTGGACGGTAGAGGCAATGCCAACGGTCGATGTTTCAGTAACAGAAAACCGCAGACGTGTTGGATTCGCTGAAATGGCGTGTAGAAAGATTTTATTCAGTGATTTCAAACGATACAAAGTAAATAGAACGTCTCGTGTATATATGACGAGACGAGGGAGAGCGTGTACAAAACGGTCCGAATGATACAGCAATAACAATAAAGAAACTGATATCATTAAAAACGATATCAATTGTACATAATAAATTAATTCAAATAATGATACAAAGAAGGTAGATTGGAGTAATTTATGGTGCACGCGCGGAAAGACTAATAGATATAGTACCAATTACCGCACGGGCACGCGAAGCTTGCGGGGATTCAGTCGTGGCAACGCGGACGATAATATAAGGTATGGTGTGGTAACAGATAGATTAGGCCGTGGAGGGGATAAAATAACGGGGATTTTGATAGATACAATATAAATTGTGGTTTATTTTAGTACACAATGTCTGAAGATCGAACCATGGTTTCGGTGGAACAATTTTTTGCATTGATTTTACGTTTTTTTTTCTTATTTTATAATATTTTAACAATTATTGTTTGTGAAAATTAGTATTATATGCATATTATTTTTTTTCCGCCGTGTTGGAACTAACATAATATGTCCAAGTAGGAACTAACGTATGTAATTGTTTATCTGTTACTCACGTGTTGAAACTTACTATTCCCTGTGAATACCCCACGCAGTATTCCGTATGTGGTACGAGGTGATCTTCATAAGTAAGGTAAAGACTGCCATTTATGGTCAACTGAAACCCGTAATCCAGCATATCTCTGTGTGAACATTTGAATTTTTCATAGTACGGCCTCACCTTTTTGTTCAACAGTTCCTTAGAATTGACACGACTACTCTGGAACATCGGCTTGCCGTCAATGTTTGTTTTATAGACTACCATCTTCAACGGCTTCTCGATCACCGTGCACTCCGGACCACTACATGATATATTTTGCGTAATTAGGATGGAAGAATTCTCTTGTGCAAATTAACGTTTATTGATCATTGAATTTATAATGGAAATGGCAAGTTTTTCTTTTTACAAGATATAAGCCACATTTCATTGATACGTGGTCATTATAACTTAGGCCTGTTCCGACAAGGGGTATAAAGGTACCACCAATCCGACCCAAACACTTGACTACGAAAAAATTTATTAAAACTACAATTTTATTTTTATGAATAGAATACTGTTATGGAAAAAGAACTAGCTAAAATCAAAAATAAATTATAACTAGTAATGGAAAATATTATATTAAAAGAATCTCAGGGATTTATATTATTATGTTTTCAATCTCTCTCTGACCCTCCTAGCACAACATAGCTATTTTTTATTATTATCTGATATTAGTTGATATCCTTTTGTACAATATTATACAATTTTAAAGCATTTTATATTATACAGTATGAGTACCTAAACATAATTAACTGATAACCTGTATATGTTTAATTTACAGAACAAAGGTCGCAATTGGTTTAGTAATGTTGACAAAAAATATTTTATCAATTATCAAAAAAAAAAAAACACGTAATAAATTATGGCGTGATATTATACAAACTATTTTATTTTTATAAAAAAACCTGTGAAAGTCTATGCTTATAATGTAAAGGCAGTTTCGAGGGAAGGTAGCTTTTTATTGACCAGCCCTCTGTGCAATATTCAATCTCTGAGATGTAACATAGTGATCCCATTGAGTCATGAGAGGTTATGTTTATGTACTCAATGACCATCTTGAGATGTCTCTAGGACGCTTAATGCCCAGTCCCGCGAAGTTACTGCATGCGATGTCACAAAACAATGTTCTATGTTACGTCACATTGTAACATCCATAGGTAATCAGGTCGAGGTACACGGGACTAACCATTTACCTCGCACTAACTTCTCATAGAGTTCACATGCAAAGTCAATGTCCAGGAAAAAAAAGTTAAAAAAAGACGTGTGGTGCGCGGATATTTTCGCTGGACACGGATTCGAACCAGCTACCCCTACTCTAACAGACCTACGCCTAACCTACTGGGACACCTACTAAGATATTAAATAGAAGCAATATGTCATATTTAGACTATAATGTTATAGACTTAAGTCTGGTTAAAAGGGTGAGCAGAAAGGCCATTGCCCCGGGCCCACAACGGATGTTAAGCAATAGTGGGTTAGGTTAATTTCAAATTTATTAATATGTATTAACGTTTCCTATAATATGCTATATTAATATATCGATAGTGGATTATTTGTTATCATTATTATTATTATTATTATGGTATCGTAATATCGTTAATGTCATCTATTTTTAGCAGGACGATAATAATAAGGAAATGGGATTTATAAGAATACCTGAGTAAGGTGAATACCATCGATTACGAATAGTTATTACTCACTAACACTAATCAAACAAATTGTATTAACGTTGTTTTTCTACGAAAACAATAAAATTATTTTAGTCTTGCACAGTTTTTTATTGAAGTCACTATTAACGTTTAAAAGTGGTTACTTTTAGTATTTTGTTTTACAAATATAACTTATAAGTATTGAAATTTGTAGTAAATTTGTAGTATCAAAATCGAATATGAGTGGCTGTAAAAAGGTGTTGAAAAAAAAAAAAAGAAGGATGATTTTTTAATGACACCCGTGTGCAATAAAATAACTTGATTTTTTTCTCTTGATAAACCAATTACAAATTTTATATTTACAGATCATAGTACTACTTATTTCAAATGAACGAATGGAATGATCAAATATCAATATTCATTACTGAATATTAAACGTTTTAAGGTTATAAACTTATAACTTAAAATAATAATAATAATAATAATTTGTAAATCCCTTCACGCGTCAAGACAGATAAAAAAATATATTAAACAAAATGCACATACGCCTATAGGTACTATATATATATTATGCAAATAAAAGATAAAAATAGCCACACTATAATATTTTTTATTCCAACTTATTAAAAAAATATAACAATAATAATATTCTAATATAGATGGTTTTTTTGTGATGTATATGCGACTTCTCTGAGATATAATATTATTAATAATTGAATATTGTAACCACTATATAAAGTCACATAAGTATTGTCTCAGAGATTTCTTATCGCGATGTCTTTGAGACTTCAACAATTATTCATAATCATCTTCAGTCTATTTGACGGCAAATAGAAGTTCAATTGTGCACTTTCATTTTACATCTCTTGGGGACTTCGCATAGATATGAACCTCGTGTTATTGCACAGAGGGAGTTCACCGAAATGGATGTGTTAAATTTGATTTCAGTGATTTATTGTGGATTACAAAAACCGATTCTGAGCAATGACAGTCAGTCAGCTAATACTTTAAAAGATGTTTTATGTGTTCATATAAGTAATATGGTAGGATATACTTTCCAATACTTTGAAAATATTATAAATATTATTAATATCGGAATTTCTATGGAAGAAAATATTATTCATATCTATGTTTTGTCACCATTTAGAATCATTTTTTATCGTTTACAATGATTCAGTGGTCATTGAATTCCAATATTTTGAAAATTTATTTGTGTATAGAAAATTATAATTTATAAAAGTAAAATTTGTCAAGTAACAAAAATCGTTTGTAAAGAAATCGTTATTTTATGTGTGATTATCAAAAGAAAAAAAATGAAAACTTTAAATTCGCCTTTATTTCAAATGTTGTATTGTTATTCCAGAAAGAAAAACTTATGATGCATCTAGTTTTAAATTTTCAGGATTAAAACTTAAGTTTTTTTCATGGTGCAAGGCGAAACAGTTAGGAGAACATTGAATTTGAAATTTGGTGAAAAACTGACATGTAACTTGGAAGTATTTTGAATTAATACATAGTTTTAGGTTAGTACAGATATCATGATAAAACATATTTAAGTGTAAGGTTGTATAGGTATTATGAGATGATTTAAATGTTGAACATTCAATCAGTCATACCAAAAAGTTTAATTGGCTAAACAAAATAAATATATCTTGTATCACAAGCTCATGAAACATGATACAATTTTTTTTGCACTGTGTTTGAAACTTTGGAGTGTTTCGAGTAAATGTTTACCCATAATTTATATTTATATACATCAAATGTATTTAGTAGATACTAAATAGTATATACCCAACTTGGTGTTAGCTTACCAATTATCAGCAAAATTAGTAAAAAAAACTTTTATGAAATTTTCTTGAGCAATATTATTCCCTGAGGATTTAAGACATATTTCTTATTCACGTTGGTTAAACCTAGGATACATATAGAGAAATTTTAAATAGTAAATTTAAATATAATGTGGAATAATCATTATAGTTTTTTCTTTTACAATTGTTCTAAAGTAAATCATGTAGAATATACATACAATGGTGGTAATAGTAGTCTGCGCTATATTATTATTACGATCAAGAACGTAGGTTTGATATGGGTTCAATAATTTAACAAACACATTCGGATAATATCGCATTCAAAACAACAATTATTCATAGTGTTATTGTGCAATGTTTGACTAAATTCTAAACGTTATTAATGATATCCGTATGCATTTATCTGTGATGAACTCAGATAACAAAAAAAATATTTAGATTATACACAGATAATTTATAGATGAAGATGATTGTTTACGTGTAAATAATATATCATCTTCCAAGATCCGACTTATTGAATTGAATTTACTATTTCATACATAAAGGCTAAAATGCATGATGTTTAGCCTATAAAGTTTAATTATCATAAAAATATTTTAACACTTATTTTATATATAAATGCAAATAATTGTCAGTTATTTTACCTTGTTGGCCAAAATTGCAAGTCTGTGTGACCGTATGTTATGTTGTTAAATAACCAAAAACTTGCACACTACTGCATAATACTCCTTAATACCATATTATGCAGTTTATACTGTTTTAAAATAATTTCAGTATACGGATGAAGCTGATTACTTCTATATTATATATAAATTATCTATTGACATTTCATCGAAAAATCCTCATTTATTTATAATGTGTTTTTTCGAATTAAATACATTTATCTAGATAATCTGAACTCTGGGCATTAAAGACTTAAATAAAAATAATAATAATTACATAATATAAGAATATTATGTGCAGTTTAGTTAGATTACCATAGTCACAAAATAAAAAAAAAAAACATTTAAAAAAAAATAGACGTAGTTATTAAATGGATGTGTGTATATGTACCTGGGACAGGTTTTCGATTCAAGTTCAAACCAGTAATCCCAGGTATTCTTATAATATTATATAATAAGTCTACAGAAACCCTAACAGTATACCAGTAGAATTGTGCCAAAATTGTTTTAAATTTATGAACATGTTATTTATTAATTTATAGTTTATACTTTAAACTGTTTATACCAATCTTAATTTAATCAAGAAGCGAAAACACTTAAATAAAAAAGAAAAATAGCAAAATGGCAAAAGCTAAAGCTTTTTAGAATTGTTGCTCATTTTGTGAAAAGAAGCGATCAAAAACATTGATAAAATATATATTTATCTTATCTACTTATATAGATTACAGCCCTCTAAGACGTAACATACACGAACGACGTACACATTATGCGAGTGCAGTACCGATTGTAAGTACAACTATTGTATGGTTGCCTCCTTTAATAGTAGATTTGCAAACTATCATGTATTAACCCAGAATACAATTCATTTCATTTTTATGACCTTATGTTTGAAAATCTAATACTAGATTCATTCAAAAGTTATTAACTGAAAAGTTTATTGTTAAATTTAACACAGTGACTTAACCTTAAGCGATTTTTGTTAATATTCTACAAATATTGATCGCAAAATCTTGAAATATTATACCGTTACTTAATTTATAATTTTCCATACACAATTTAAGTATTTGAATAATTTTTAAGATATTAATTTTTGGAGTGTTTATAAAAAAAACTAGACTCGCTAAGATACTTAACAATTTGATACAAGATCTGACATTAATTTTTTTCTTAAAACAGTTGAAATATATATTAGATTTTCTTAAGACTTGCAAATGAAATACAAAGTTCCTTTTAAATATTTCATACTGGAACCAAAAACTCATTAAATAGACATTAAAGTTTTAATGTAGTTATACTACATAAGATATTTAAATGCTTCTATTTATTTTATTGTTTTTAATTCAAAAATATAGTTCGTTTGGACTCAAAGCTTTCATGTATATTATTATATTATACAACACATAATGACGTTATCAAAAATATTTTAATTAATTTAAGCTAAATATTTTAATTTTATTGGGTACTTATAAGTTGGTTATACTACGTACCTCACAACGTTTACTCACCTATGGAAAGATTGAGTTGACCAAAAGTTAATAATAATATTAAACATATAACTAATATAAAGGTACTAGGTGGTATTATGCAATTATAATAATGAATAATAATATAATTATGTATAACTCAGTGGGTGATTTCTACGCTTATCGGATTCATTGGTCAATATTTTTTTTGATATTAGGTATCATAATATTCACATACGCTTTTTTACAAAATATATTGTACTACCTGACATTCAACCCCAAAATAATTAATTAAGTCTGGCATGTCAAACTTGAAGCATGTTTTCTGCGCCAATTTGTGTATAATTTATACACACATACATTCGAAATTTTGCCAATCAAGACAACTCCTAACTTCTACCATCTCTTTTCCACCAAATAACCATGGCACTAGCTGCAGCTGTAGATACGCTTTATTTATAAGCATTAAAAACTACTTAATACTTAAAAATAAGCCACTATGGACTTACTTGGGGCCGTCGACTATCATCCGGTCGCCCATGCAGCAACTGCGGACGCACGTGTTAAGCATGCATTCTGCAATTGTAAAGCACCTACAAAATAACAGACCGTCATCAGGCATCTGATCGAAGCAGCTGAAACTCGGAAAACTGCTGGTGAAAGGTTTTTCTTGAGGATTTAGTTTCCCACATGCGAAATAGTTCAGTTTATTGCAATGTACCATTTCATAATTATAACCCACTAGGTCCGCATTGGCCAGCACATCGCGCAACATCCGGAGTTCGTCCCTTATCAGCTGCAGGTGCTCGACGCCATCCATCCCGGCCAGTCTGCATAAGTTCAAATTCGAATCGTAAAACTGGCCCAGCGGACAGCACTTCTGGATCGACACAGCCGTACTGTTGTCATCGCACTTGCCACCATTGAATGTCTCGATCATGTGGAACGTCCGATTTTTGTTCTGGCATGACGCGACAACGTCTCCGCCGCCACTCGCGACTGAACTACTGTTGCAACAGACCACAGCGTCGGCGGCCCACCAGCCGATCGCGACAACGAGAAACGCGACGGTGGTAGCGAAATACGAACGGACGGTATTCATCGTGTGCGCACACTGTTGGGTGGCGTCGGCACATTCACTATCGCGACTACCGGTTGCCTCGAATGTCAGCATGCGGACTATTCGACGATCCGACGGCGCCACCACCGCCGACCGCCACGCTCTTATATAATACTACAAAAATGTAATAGGTATACTGGTTTTCGTTGCCTTTATATTATTATATTACCATGTGATGAATTACGATTATTATTTATATCATGCAAGGTTTTACGAATTGTCAATATTATTGTTAAATATATTATGTCCAGGCGGGTTAGGACGTAAATTTAATCACAATAAAACACTTCATCAAACACCGTGTAAAAAACAGCTAAGTAAAAAAAACAGATCTTTAAGCAGTATAAAGATGTGATATCAAAAATAAATGCTAAGCAAATTAAATTAAAGTACATTTATTTTGATTTATTAGTTTATTTACTTGGGGAGAAATCATTTAAAATTATAATGAACTTCTATGACGGTCTGTCAGCCTATGATATTTCGCGTATTTACGCTTGCACTTTTTCAATTTATCATTATGATAATATTATCCAAACCAATGAAAAATAGCGAAAGATATTGTCAATTAATATTCAATTTTTTTAGTTTTTTTTCTATGTTTTCTTTTATATGTTTATATTAGCATTTTCTATAAAATGTAGGTACTTTATGTTATGAAACCTTCAAGGATCGAAGCAGAAATTTACCTAGATCATTTGCCAGCCAGTATAAGTTTTTATTTTAATTTTTAAGTAGGTAAATTACGTGTTCAAAAATTTGTATAATTCAAAAAAAAAATTGGCGGAAAATTTTGTTTTGCTAATTTCTCAAACTTAAACACGAGATGTGGTTTTTCTTAGAACATAAATTTGATCTAAAGGTGTCACTGCGTTGAACTTCGAAGATAACAAGGCGATACAATCCATATAGAAAGAACTAGTACTTCAAAATGTACATCCAATTTTGTGTTGTTAGTTCAAATATATATATTAAAGTGAATTGAACTATTATTTTATAGGTTTTAATTTTTTATTCTTATGTACCTATCGATTTATATTAATAAATAATGAACTACACGCCTACTAAAATAAATGCAGAAAAAAAGTTCAAAATATTTATTACTTTACACGTTATACAGACGTATACCATAAGGAAACGTCTGGTTATACGAATAATCACTTGATGTATTTTTCAACTTTTTGCTAGGTACTCCGATTACGGTCGAAACAATGGTCGTACGTATTTCGATCATTGACCATTTTTGAATCCTCGTACATCAAAGGACCAGAATCTTGAGTTTCGTAGTGATCAAACGAAAAACTAAAATCCAAAATACACATAATAACGTAATTTTCTAAGAACAAAAAACTCACGAAAAATCATAACTCCCAAACCAAAAGTCGGATAACCTCAATCTCGGTACCCATTGATACGCCATAAAGTTCTCGGCGGCGCCACCACCGCCGACCGCCACGCTCTTATATATTACTACAAAAATGTAATAGGTATACTGGTTTTCGTTGCCTTTATATTATTATATTACCATATAATTAATTACGATTATTATTTATATCATGTTAGGTTTTACGAATTGTCAAGGCGGGTTATGGTGTAAATTTAATCACAACAAAACACTTCATCCAACACTGTGTAAAAAACATCTAAGTAAAAAAAAAAATAGATCTTTAATATGTTATGTGTGATACTAAAAAAGGTGGGTAAGTGGATGTCGCTCTGCTGTATAGTATTTTACAAGTGGGCTACTGTAATGGATGGTGTTAAATTTGAAATCAATGATATAATATCATTGTATAAGAAAAACGATTCTGAGTGAAAACGGTCAGTGCGCCTATGATATTACGAATTATATTTGATGATATTATTTTGAATAAAGTAATTTATATATAACCTATTTACGTGGAGCTTTGTTTTAAATTTTCAATCCTTACCCATAAAAGTTGATCATTTTATAAATCATTAACTAAAAAATAATTATTAAATTTTCAATTTGATAAATTTTGTCAAAATTTGAACATCAAAAGCTTATAAAAAAAATTATATTTTTTATATTTTTCAACTGCTATTGTAACATTATATCAGGAACCTTGCATTCAATTTTCAAGCTTTTTTATCTAACAAATAAAATTGTATTGATATTTATAAAAAAAAAAAAACAAAAAAAAATGGAAACTTAAAATGTCCGTAAACAGCTCAAAGTATTTGGAAAATGTTATTTTGTATAGAATATTCTAATATAAATATTCAATCAAAATGTCATGTACCTATGGTCATTTTATTTAGAGTTGTACCAATAACCAAAATCGATTTTCTCGAAAACAGATTTTGCGTAAGAATTCCCGTTTTTCCTTAATTTTCACATCGCTTTTGAAAAATACTAGGAAATTTTTACTTTTGACCCCTCAAAGTACCAAATTGATTCACATTCCTATAAGAAAATTTACTGTTGAAGAAAATCCAAGCAATTTTACTGTCCCAAAAGGTAATGACAGACACAAAAAAAAAAAGAAACACACATCATTTTACTTAATACGAAACGAACCGAAATGATTTTGTGATCCATAAAATGATTAGTTTTAACTGTTTAACATACAATTATTTAAAACAACGTGTCTCAAAATCAATACACTCATCGCATCACTCAGAATCTAAAATAATTACTAAGAAAATTGAATTAAAGTACATTAATTTTGATACAATAATTTATTTACTTGCCGAGAAATAATTTGAAATTGTAGTGAACTTTTAAGACCTTTTGTTTATTTTTTCACGTTATTTCGTGTGTTTGTTGAGTCATATAAAGAATATAATTTCTCACCAAATAAAAAAATTAATGAAAAAAAATACTTTAATTCAATTTACTTAGCATTTATTTATGATATCACATCATTATAGAACTTGAAGATCTGTTTTTTCTTTATTTTTGTACACGGAGTTTGACAAAGTGTTTTGTTGTGAAATCACCAATTTTTCTGGGTTACACTGTATTTAGTTACTCCCTGTTAAAAATGTCTTATTTTATATGCTCTATACGAACCGAACCAAAATTATTTTGTAATTCATAACATGTTTAGTCTTAACTGTTAAACATACAATTATTGAAAACAACGTGTCTCGTAACTATTTAGGTATAAAAAAGCTATTTAATACATAAACAAAAATATTTAAAAATTATACAAACCGTTATTTTTAATTGATGTGTTAAGATCAAATTTGAGTGAAATTAAATATTTAGACGTAGAATAACGATTTTAGTTTTTATAGTTTTATGTAATTTAAAAATATTACTCGTTGGTATTTTCAACTTTTAAAGTAGGTAAATATGTCAAATGTATTGTTTTAGAAAAAAATTAATTCAACCTACTGTTCCGCTGATTATAAATATATTATCGTCTTCGCTCAGAATCATTGTTTCCTGTTGGAATACAATGATTTTGTATTGATGAATCCAAATTTAACACATTATTTACAATGAGCCACACGACACCTACTGTACAGCAATGTGGTCACTTTCCCACTATTTTATATTGTATTTAATTAATTATAATATAATAATATGTTTTCTTTCAAAAATACCGAAATTATATACCAATTGAAATATTTGATGTTGTATAAATACATTTTAACACACACTTTGATACCGTAATTGAGTGGTGCAAATACAGAGCGTTTTATTTCTAGAATTGACAAAACCTAGTTAGATATCGATTCTTATGGAAACAACATCGATAAATTAAATGACATCATCTGAATAGATCAAAACTTTTATCTTTTTTCATTACTAGTTTATCTAAAACGAAACTTTTCTATACATAAAAATGATACGAAGAAAATCAAAACGTACACTTTTTCCAGTTTTACGCCAAACCGTACTACTGTCCGTCTTAAAAGAATAGGCACCAGTCATTATTTATACCAAAACGAATTTTCTAAAACGTACTTTAATGTTATGCCAAAAATTAATATTACCTACCCGTGTTTTAACTATACCTATATATAGGGAAGTAAAATAGTCAATCCAAAACGTATTAAATTTTAACTCAAACTATAACTCTAGTATATTAAATAGTAAACACATTTTAATCGTTTTAATAATAAATTCTATATTATTAAATAATTTAAAGAAAAAACTCTTCTTCAAAATTATTTGTCTATTTATAAATAATTTGTTTTTATTGGAAATGTTAAGATAAAGAAAATCGGTTGTCCTAAAAAATCAGTATTTTGACAAACGACAATAGAACGTTTTGGATTTTCCCTCAGTTATTGTTATCGATATTTGATTATTTCGATGTGAACATTTTATTTTGTTCCTCAACCAATTTAACAACACCTGAAATACAATATATTATGAGTATACTGTATTACGATATAAATTGTATTATAATTTATAACCGAGGTTAGAGCTTCAAAAATTTGCAGTTTCAAAATCTATTTATAATATAATCTTTATTTAAGAAAATAGTCCGACAAAAAATGTCAAAAGTAATTGTTTTATAGTTCTTAATTATTTGTATTATTGTTGTTGATGTAAAATTTTAAAATTTTAAAATTGAAATAATTATTATAAAATAAGTAAGCACCTACATTTAGTTAGTTTATATTTATGAGTTATACATTTTACTGTCATACTATAAAATTACATTTTTACATTTTGCATGCACTGGCTTGAAAGAAGTAAATTTTCAAAAACTGACCAAACAAACAAATGATAAATGTTGTTGTGCGAACTGCAAAACGGTTAGTAACTATAGGTTAATATTGATAATGTAAAACGGTTTGTCGGCTTAAACGAAACTCTAGCTAGTCCAGAGATGTAAAATGTTTATTATACCTAAAAGATTATAGTCGTCAACTTCTAAGTGAATATTTTCAAAATTTGGCTTATTGTATGAAACAAAGAAAATATGTAACATATTAACATATCATTTATAAGTTTTTTAACAAATCTACTATAGTCATAACAAACTATATGATCTAAGTATTAAGTAATGAGCTCAGAGCACCTTAAAATCACTCGGCCACATATGCATACGTATTATACGACTTTTGTATACTTTAAAATTATTGAAAATACACTATTATTTCATTCATTGTTGAAATTGACTTAAACTTTATTTCAAACCATTATCGTTTGGATCGCTGATACACAACAATATTTCAAAACCCATGTAAAAAAATGTTTTTATTTTCAAAATAATGCCAGGAATATTATTCAGCACTATAAAATATACAATATACAAATATGAAATAATAAATTAAAAAAATAATATGTGTTTCTTTAATTCTAAGTGTGTAATCAATTTATTGTTTCTAATCATCTATTACTGAAGATGTTTAAAAAAAGAAAAAATATTTTTCATAATTTCATTAAAATATTTCAAGAACAGTGAAATATAGAATTTTGAAATATTTCAGTTGAAAAATTCAAGGAGATAATATTAAATGTGTAACTTGTAAAGAATTTTTACATTTTGCATGCACTGGCTTGAAAAAAGTAAATTTTCGAAAACCGACCAAACAAACAAATGATAAATGTTGTTATGTGAATTGCAAAACGGTTAGTAACTATAGATTAATATTGATAATGAAAAACGGTTCGGTTAGGTATTTTATTATAAAGTGGTTTTCTATTCACACATTGATTTACCAAGTTTAAACACCACTGTACACTGCATGGTATCCACAATATAAAATAAATACATTAAAAGTACCTGTAGATATTGTTCGTCAAAAATGGTAACAATATTGTGATATTTCCAAGGCTTGGCAAGTTAATGTTATTTTTTAACTCAGTTAAGTTAGTTAATATGCACCAATAACAAAAAGGTAAAAGTTAAAGTTTTACAACACTAGCTTTTTTCCAACCCAAAACTAAATTATATACTATAGTGTTTATACTTTATACAGTAATTCCATATAAATTAGATTCGAATGATATACATTTTTAACTTTAAACAATTCACGGTACATTTTTTGGACATGAAATCGAAATAGACTAAAATAGTGAAATATAATTAAATTAAAAACAAGATAAATTAACTTAACTTACTTCTTAAAATTAAAATAATAATTCGTTCATTTCACGTTTATTAAATAAGAAAAGAGTTAACAGTTAAGTTAATAAAAAGCCAAAAGTAACTATTTAAGTTAAAATATTAAAATAAAATAAACTTTGTAACTCGTTATTGTCCAGTCTTGCATTAAATACATGGTGTTAAAATATTTTGTTACAGCATAATATAGCATTTTTAAATCATTATATTATTATAATTTATAACGATTATTTTTCTTTCGTGGAATAGACTGTATGCATATTATATTATTAAATTATACTATTATATAGGTACTAATGATTATTATTATTATTATTTATTTAAGATTCTGAGCGGAGAGATGAATGTATTGGTTTTTGGGAAAAGGACAATAAGACCGCAAGGTTTAATTTTTACCACGATAGTCTAATGGTCAATACGTTGTCTTATTGTCACCTTGAATAATAACTATATTTTCATACTAATATGAGTGACATATTAAATAATTTATGTAAATATTCTACAGTTTTTATCCCCGCTTGGACCGATAGCGTGATAAAGAGGTACCGAATCAATATAACATTTTTATCAAGAATGTATCAGCTATTAACTACGGGTTTAATATTAATAAAAATTGTATGGTACGTACTTGAAAATTCTGGCAAATAATTAGCTTTCGTATGGTGCTGATTTAAATGTTCTTGATCAAAGCGGGTAGGCCAACTTCATAAGTTCAAAAATGTAAAGCAGTCGTCCGAAGGACTTGCAAATTTCAAAAAGGGCCTTATAAATACTTGCTAGTCATTAGCTTTCGGTTGATACTGATTTCAAAGTTCTGGGTCAAAATGAATTAGTTAAGAGAAGTTGGTCCAACTTTTAATTTTTTGGTTTCCAGTAAAAGTTTGGACTTGCAATTTTTAAAAATTGACTTGAAAAATAATGTCATAAATTTTAAAACAATTGCAGTATTTGGGAATGCCAACTTCAAAATATTTAATGGGTGTGCCAGGCACATATTTTTAATAATAATATTGTAATAATTTAAATATATTTCCATAATCCATACATTTATTATTTGTATTTTTAAATTGCCATCGTGTAATAGAATTTTGTTTGCAGGCATGTGGCATAACCACTTCTGCGTAATGATTCAGACGCCTAGTAGGTATAACGTTCTTATAACTTTAGCATACGGGCGACGAGTACTGTACATAGATATATCGTAAATCGTAAAAAATATTCATTCGTTCAGTATATAGGTAATAAGGTAAATGATAATTATTCAATATACCTTATGTTATAACTGGTTTTCGATGTCCCTCGATGAGCCTGGTTAATAAATTCACGTTAGCACGTTTTGTACACTTATCTACTCGCTATCATCTGTAATAGCAGCTAAGCAATTACAAACTATTAATCTTTTTGTTTCGCCTTTTAAATTAAAGCATTTGTTATAAATACTAGTATTTTTGACCAATGTGGTAATAGGTTCTTATTAAAATAATTTAATAGATACCCTGTAAGAAAATGTAGACACGTGCGTCTACAATGAACTATGTTAATATTTTGAAGCGCAACTAGTTACAAAGAAATGTACTTATACAAATATTAGTTATAACACCATATTATATACGTAATAGGCATCTATTATATAGACATATTGTGTATAGGTAATATATATAAAATAGTAAAATGTTTATTTCTGAAATAGAATTGTATATGCAAGTATATAGGTACATTACTACTATTTTGGTTTAACTAAATCTTAAAGAATATGGTTAATCTTATTCTCCTTTTTATTGTACCATAATTCATAAATCTTAAAACGATGATCTGAAAAATGATTTAACACCATATGTAATATTTGCAACGTTATTTTTACAAAATAAACAAAATAATAATTAATAATAATAAATGTAACAATATTATAACTGTGGTTCAAAATGTATTTGTGTAAAAATTACATTTTAATTTATTAAAAATAATAAAAAGTAAACAGCTCATAAATAATACATGCTAATTATATATAAATAGTAGTTGATTAACATTAATTATGATACCTATATTAAATTATTATGGTATGATATGTAATTATGTATATACATACGTATTTAATTATGGAGTTGCTGGTAGCACAAAACTTGTTGCAAATATTTTCTTTACAATATACTTTTTGTAGTTTATTGTAAATGAATAAAAGTTAACATTGAAATTCAAGAAAAAGATCAATTAAACAATTTAATATTTTTTTTTTGTAATTTTACTATATAGGATTTATCCATTTTTTTTTTTTATAAGTTAATGGCCTACATTGGGTGGTTTTAAACTGTGGGGAGGCTACTGCAAGGTGTAAACATTGTGTGTTGTTTTTGGCAGATTTTAAAGTGGGCACTATAATAGGTATCTGTCATGTCCGGGTTGGGGATGGCGGCACTTGTTCTCCGGACACAGAGACTTGCTCTAAGAAAAATGCCACCCGCGGCCGAAGTATCGAACCAGTAACGGTGCGCGTTGAAACCGACGCCTTATTCCGCTTAGCCACTCCGTCCCCCAAAGATAAATCATTTAAGTAAAATATAACATACCTACCTTATAATATACAATTGGATAAATCGTATTTTTCGATTATTAACTATTATTTTATTTTTATAGTAACCACAAAAAACTAAAACGTAATATTTAAAAGCACAAAAACAATGATTTTTTTATGCCGTAGGATATAGAGTCTTAATATATAATAAAATAATATCTACATTATTTATACATATTGCATTTATAAATCATTATAACTTTTATGAGCACTGCCCAGTGCCGCTTTTATGACGAATCAGAGATATTGTCAATTTGTATCGGCTCACTGTGATCCATTGAACCTCTAAACATTATCCGTAAGTCCATAATAACATTGCGCTTGGCCACAAATATAATACATATGAATACACCTTGTAGACTGCTAGCTGCATATATAATGTACCATATTGCCCCTTCGATTCGTAATATAATAGATAGTACCGTAAGAAAATATGGGATTCCCATAACCAGAAATAGTTTGATGCTCATTACAAATCTGTCAAAAATTAAAAATTAAAAGGTATATTAAGTCAAATGAAAAGATTTTAAATATTTTTTACCAATAAATCAAAGTTGTTTGGAAGATTTACTAGTGGCGAAGATGGAAACTACTAACTTTAAATTTATGAAACTTTTAGATTAATTAGTATTAATGTTACATTATTTATATAATATGTTATACTATAGTACTGCCCTCCTAAGCCAAAAAGCAGTAAGCGACAAAATTTGAAAAACGAGTTAATTATATCAAAATATTCGTTATTTTAAGGCGATTTTTTTGTTTCCTTAGCAAAAATACCGTAAATGCAATAGATTTTATAATAAACGTGGTTAAACATATACGTATTTACAAATATATGAATGATACTAAGCAAAAAAACAGTATCAAACACATGCTAAGCAAAAAGGCAGTAACTGACTACGGTATATGGTAATTTTGCTCAGTATTGGCTCAAATACGGTATTTTCGTTTAGTATTGATGATAATTTGCTAGCCGTATCACACAATATCATATTATCATAGATTATAATAATTTATAAACATACGCTGTTAACTACTCTCTTAGAAGACCCCGCTGTTAACATTCTGGTTGTTATTAATTCTGTGATTGTATTTAGCCCATCAACCATGATTATATTATATTATTTTATATTATTTCATGGTTATGCTATTAATAAATGTGCTCATACTGTATTCTCCCTCTGTAAACAATAATATTAATGTCTCACAAAACTAAGCTAAAAGTACGTATATGCATTTTGAGGTGTAAAGAGGTATCTCAGAGTTAATCCTCTTAAAGTTGTTTGGAAGATTTACTAATGGCGAAGATGGAAACTACTAACTTCAAATTTATCAAACTTTAAGATTAATTAGTAATAAGTCCAGTGTTGGGAATTATCTAGATAGTTATTTCTTTAATTATCTTATCTAGATAAAAATAATTAAATCAATCATCTAGATAAATGTAATGGTTATCTGTGGTAATTTATCTAGATAAATAATATAATTATTAGACAATTTTGAAATACTGAAATAGCCAAAAATTAAGAGAACCAGTAGTGATTCCAAATTCCAATATTATTATAGTTAAAAAAAGAAATGTTTACTGAAATATTGTCAGTTTTATTTTGTTATTTTATTTGTATTCAAGGTGTATTAAAAATTAAAATTATATATTGTTTTAGTTGAGAAATTCCATTAAGGATTTATTAATTAATAAATATTATCTAATTAGTAATTATTAATAAATTACATTATTTATAATATTATTTTAAAAACAATTATCTATTTTTTATCTGGATAAATGTATGTGTATTTTTATCTTTATCTATATAAAAAAAATCATATTATATTTTAACTTATCTAGGTAAATTTTGAATGAATTATCTGTTATCTTATCCAGATGATTTTTGGTTTTCTTTTCCCAACACTGGTAATAACGTCATATTATCTATATATGTTGTACTATTATAGTACTATAGTACAAATTAAAAATATAGATTTTTCATTATGGTTACATTTTTAGATGCTTATCATTTATATTTTGACTTACCTCGCAGAGCTGAATGTTTTTAAATATTTTATAATGTTCAACTAATGTATATGTAGGTTTTAACAGAACTTAACAGACTATATTAGGTATGTGCTGTATTTGAATGGAAAGTACCCTATTGTATTCTTACTTCTTTTTTTGAAGAAGAAAATTTTCTATTTTTGAATCTGTTCTATTGAATTTATTGAGTTCAGATTTAATTCTTGAAGAATGTTTAGTAGTTAGCCTGAACAAAATTAAATTGGCAGTCAGCATGACAAACATTGGTATCAGGATGAAAATTAAACCCTCGTAGCCAGACACATCTGGAAAAATATTAAATATAAATTAATAATTATATATTTATAACTAGGGTTCGGGATTTTTTGCATTTGATGTTATTTTTGTAGTGGTCGTAGTCTATTCTAAGTGAGTTATAAATTTGTTCCATGAAATGACGAAATTAAATACTAAATTTGAATTTGCATAATTTTGCATATTTCGTAATATTTTAAGAAAAGCGCATATTTGAGCAATTTTTAGCATATTTGGGTATATTTCACATTTTTATATTTTTATAAACGTAAAATTGCCGGGAAAACATAATTGGGTGGTCGTAACCTGTTGTATCTAATACGTACGTCTGTTTACGATGATAGTCTTTTTATCGCTTAATAATCAACCTTTTTATCGACAATATCGACAATTTTATAGTTGTGGTAAAACCTAATGAATCCTATACTCCAACAGATTTATCATGAAACAAATATAAATTCAAACTCTCCCAAGTAATCAGTTATTAGCCGGTAGTGTTCGGATTAGATAAGTACTTTTTTATCTAGATAAAGATAAAGATAATGCAACTCAAATGTATCTAGATAGATATAAAAGAAAACTTAACTCATATTTATCTAGATAAATATAAATACTTTTTTATCTAGATAAAACAAGATAAAATTAATTTTTAAATGGTTTTAAATTTAGATATATTTTAGTTGGGCACTAGGAACATAATAATAATAATGATATAAATAAAAATAATTACATAATTTATAAACCATAAACTTTGTTTGAGAATCGAATCAATAAAAAATGTATCTAGATGAATTTATTTAGATTAGTAAAAAAATTATCTAAGATGAATGTTTAGATACCTTGTAACTATTTATATAGATAAGATAAAAGATGAACAAATAATCATGTAAATATTTATCTAGATAAGTCCGAACACTGTTAGCCGGGTGTGAATCGTTCGATGAAATGAAAAGCAGTACGTGTTCGTTCTTTAATCATATCATAACGCTTACATTATATACATGGATTGAAGCTTCTTTCTATTATTGTGAACATTTTGAATTAATACAGTCAATTTTAAACTCTTTTAATGAAAACGCTAATAATTTAATTTAGACGTTTTTAAAAAACAAAATAAAAAAATAGCTACATATTTTAACGATTTTGACTATGCATATGCGTATTTCGATCATTTTAAGTGCAAGAAGTCCCGAACCCTATTTATAACCATGCAATATACAATTTTAATATAGAAAACTAGTGGCGTCGATGTTCATTCAAAATTACATCGCAAAATGATAAACTTTATACAAACACCTACACCGTCGATTATTATTTTTTTCCTCTTTATGAATCCAACAAAAACTTTTTTTCACAACCATAAAAACAAGTAAATAATGTAAAAATTAACTGTTGAAAATAAAATATATGAGTAACAAATATTTTTGGGTGTTGACCAGTTGCCCCCCCCCCCACGACTGTTTTCGGGATTTTAAAAATATACCAGTTGCCCTCGACCAAATGTACCAATTGCCCCGAACCGAATGTACCAGTTGCCCTCACATGTTCATATATACACGATTACAATATATAGCCTGTAAAATAGGGGAAGTAAACATACAAATAATAAATAAAATTATTTATAAAAATATAGTAAAATAGTATAAAATGAAAGAAAAAAATGCATATGCTTGGAATTATATATACTTACTTAATATTATATATTAATATTATAACATTGTATTTTGTAATAATTACTTATATTAAAGTAATATGAAAAAGTGTATGAAAGAATAAATATTATAATTATGTGGAATTCAATGTTATAATTTGACAATAAAAAATTGTGTTTGGGTTCGATAACCGATTTTAAAAGGACAGTTTCATCTTCACATCTTCATCTTCATCTCCCTTTCATCTTCACTCACAAACAGCTTTGACATACACGACTTTAATGTACATCGCATTTGCACACCCACTTGTGTAATGTGATCGTTATAAAAATTATTTAAAACTAACAAAACCTTGCCCTTTTCACTATACACTCGCGTAATAATTTCTATCGCGTTAACAACGTTAGTGCTTTTCGTCTACTAAAATGTACCTATGAAAGACGTAGGTATACATCGTATGATTTAATAATTTCTAACAACCATAAAAATACTAATAAAGATAGGTTTAATAAATGATAATAACTAGCATATTCCGATAAAGTCTAATATAATAAATTGGCGTTACTCGTTACCCACGCGATATATCAACTCAGACGCGTCTAAATTTACGTGTTTTGGTAAAATCCTCGCTTTGCACCAAGTAGTACTAGTAGTAGGCTATTATAATTAATCAGTTTTCATTTTATCCATATTAATTGAATAATATATTATATTTATTATTTATTACAAAATACAATATCATATATAATTGCAAATATCAAAATTTGATTCTATCATTTTATACTATTTTACATTATTTTTATAAATAATTTTATTTATTATTTGTGTATTTACTTACCCTATTTTACAGGCTATATATTGTAATCATGTATATATTAACATATGAGGGCAACTGGTACATGCCCATATTTTTTAATCAAAATTAAATTAATATTTAAAATTGTAGGTAACAACGAAGGTAGGTAAATACCTACTTTTCTTTGAAAAAAAATATGTTAAATTACTTATTACGTATTTGTGTTTTGTCTAGGTAAATAGATAAAAACTAATATAAGTAATGTCGTATTGTCATATATTAATATTAAACTTATAATCATACCAAAAATTATTATCTTGAACAAAAAATTTAAAACGAGTCATTAATACTAGATTGCTTAGGTACCACAACCATCCACCACCCATTCAAAACATGTGTAGCGGCCGCTGTAGCTAGGGTTCGGCGCCACTGTAGAGAACGAACGACTTATTATGGGTGTATGTATTTGTGTTTTGTGTAAGTAAATAGAGAATAATATTAAAAACTAATAATTAAAAACCAGATTTATGTTTTACGTATCATTGCTGGGTGTATGCAGTCTTATGAGAGTAAAAAATGTGGACGATTCGTATTTAACCCATTTAGTATATTTTGGAATATTTTGTAAATTGTGAGAAAATTATTCATTTATTATTAATTTTAATATTAATATGGTACCCAGACATTTTTTTTTGAACATTTCAAATTTTAAATTTTTATTATATTGACAAAAAGAAAACACGTAGCTATTGTATTATAAGTCGCCGTTAAAATAAAAACAAATCATTCAGTTTTATAAAATAGAACAAAAAGAAAATTTTTTTTATAGTGCACAAAAAAAAAATTATGAAAATGCATACTGAAGCATATATTGATGTTTATTGATTATTTTTAAAATTTTTAAGAGATTATTATGAGAATATTTGCCAAATTTTCAAAATGTTAATTTTTATTCACAAATATATTTTTTAACAACATTCTTTGTTGTTTCATTTTAGCTGGAATAATATATATGCAGTATGATGTATATAGTATTTAAACAGAAAACTCGTTTCTTAAATAAATTTCTAAAAATACATTATCATAATTTATATTTTTTTAAACCTATGTTATGTACATATTATGATGATTTCGTTCTGAGCACAGTCCAAATTCTTCCTCAACAGTCAACAGTATTCAATGGTATAAATGTATAATATAATGGCCAATAAATAAATATAATATATTATACATCTATCGTATGAATAACATTTTCAAAAATATTTTAAGATGATTCGCTAGCAGAATGTACTGTAAACTTATTATGCAAATACCTACTTGTTTAAATACAATTAAACCCGTCCACCAGAGGTCATACAATATGTAATGGTTAACAGATGTAGGTATAATAAATAAAAATTATGTGTCAAACGTTAATCAATTCGATGGCTAAGATGCCAAAAGTTGTAGGTCCAATTTTTCTCAAAATCGTTTTAACGGAAACTGAAAATGTCCGTAAACAGCTAAATTATTTTGAAAATGTCATGGTGTATAGAAAATGCTAATAGAAACATTCAGTCAAAATTTCATTTATCTACGGCCATTTGTTTTAGAGTTACACCAAAAACCATAATCGATTTTGTCGAAAATCAATTTTTCCTGAAAATTCCCGTTTTTTACGACGATTTTGAAAACTACTGTAGAAGGTACCAAGTAGATTCACTTTCCTTTCAGAAAAGATGCTGTTGAAGAAATCTAAGCACTTTAACTGTCCTAAAAAGTGATCACAGTCACAAAAAAATATATAAAAAAATTAACCTCAAACATTCATAACAAATTAATATGCCTTTAGAATTTACGTCGTAAAATCTTATGGTTCAGCTTGTTTTAAATTTTCAAATCATAGATATAAAAATAAAATATTATAAATGTTTAAAATAATTCACGATTTTTTGACTTTCGTCAATTTCAAAACACAAACACTCATAAAAAATAAGCTTATGTTGGGGATCAACCTGTCAACTTTGTACGCGAGTTTTTGTTGTAGAGACTAAAGTATTAAATATTATTCATTTTTATAAATTTATTAATACATGATAATGGTATCGTTAAAATCGTATCCAGGAGTGGGACAAGAGTTGCTCCTATTTTCATTCTACGTAAATAAATTATAGATGTATATTTTTCATCACCTGAACTACGTGAATCAAATTCACGAGCAATTATTAAATTGTTAAATATTCAAACTAGTACAGTTATAACAAAATATAAAAAATAAATAAATATGAACAAAGGTTAAAAAATATAAGTCTAGAAATAACAAAAGAATCAGAATTCAAATATTTTTTACAAAATGTATCATTTTTATGTCGGAATTTTTAATATAACAGGTATACGTATATCATTATATAATATATGAAAATTAATGTACACGAAAAGTACGAGAAGTGAAAAATTCATTGTTTTCCTCAATCGTTATTAAATTGATACCATTGACTTTATACTGTTATATTGTATTTAATACCATCCAAACAGGATTTAGTACCAGCCAAACAAAACATAGGTATAGAGGCAAATTTTTTTTAAGATTATCATAATCACAGGATCGAAACTGAAAAACATTTAAAATAAAATGTAGGTGCGTAGGTATTAAATCGATGCATGTATATTATAATCTGGGACAGGTTTACGATTCAAGTTAAAACCAGTCATCTCTAGTGTAATAATTTATAATATGTCTACAAAAATGTACTGTAGTAACCTTCACAATGTACCGGTAGAACTGTGCCAAAATTGATTTTAATTTACTGAAGCATATGAGAATATTTGAAGGGTTTTTAGAGAATTTATTAGCATTATATATTAGGTATTTTAAGAGAATATAAATCCGGTCTTTACTAATAATTAATGTCGGGTATTAATATTAAACTTATATACCAAAAGTTATTAGCTACAAGTCAAACATTTTAAACACGCCATTAATACTAGCTTGCATAGGTACCACAACTATCCACCAACCACTCAAAACATGTAAATCGGCAGCTGTAGGTAGGGTTCGGCTCCTCTGAAGAGAATGAACCGAACTATTAGTGTAACAAAGGTTTGTTTGAGTAAAATTACTACCAAATGCATTTTTTTAAGGGTTAGTAAAGCAGTTTAAATATTGAAAATTAAAATCGACTTTTATTTTAATTTCGAGTTTAAAAGTTAAGTTACTGCAGTCTTAATTCTCAGTGGATTGCCGTGCAGTGGTGTAATATTTAGAATTGTTCGCAGAACCAGAAAATTTGCAAAATAATTTAAAAGAGCATTTTATTTTTAAAACTTTGATTCAATTCTGAGAATACTTAAAAATATATATATATAGTGGAATTCAAATTTTTGTCACTGCGTGCATATAAAATGTCCACAATCAATAACGTTTCTTATTAGTGTCTATAAAATAAGTTTTATTGGTGTTATAATTTTGAATATTTTTAGAGGAGGAATCACATTTGCATTCAATTGGAATGTTTCAACTCTTATGGAAACTGATTAGAGTAGTTTAGAAAGAGATGTGTCAAATTCTAAACAATTTTGTATTTAAAATAATAGGTATTCGTAAATTTTTGTTTACGAAAATATTTTTTAATAAAATACTTTGTGCTACAGAAATATTATATTGATTTCTTTAATAACTAAAAGAAAAAGTTTAATCGTTTTAGTTGGAATAAAATTTATATAGTATGATATATCAGCATACTATTTAAAAGGAAAACCTCGTTTTTTAAATAAATTCTTCAAAACACATTTTATAATTTACATATTTTTTAAACTTATATTAGATACATAATAATATTATATTATTATGGTGATTTTATTCTGAGCATAGTCCAAATTCTTCCTCAACAGTCAACAGTATTTAATAGTATAAATGTATAATATAATGGCCAATAAATAAACATAATATATACACACATCATATAAATTATAAATATAATTTTCACAAATATTTTAAGATTCTTTAGCGGAATGTACTGTAGTTTATTATGTAAATATCTACTTGTTTAAAAGCAAATAAACCCGTCTTATCGAGGTTTTATCGTGCACACAATATATAATTAGTCCTAAATTAATGAGATATACAATAAATATTTTAATGTTATCTAAATGTTAAGCAGTCAAATATAAGAAGTCCGGACTAGTTACTTTTGTCAAAAATAGTTCATTCAATTTTGGACTTGTAATGTTTAAGATAATATTGAATTTTGTTAATCTATTTATAAAAAATGAATTTGTTAGGACGTATTTTTTTTTCGAAAAACCTTTTTTTAATTTTTGCTGTTTTAATCATTGATGATACATCGATATGTCATAATATTATTTTAGTTTGTGTGATAATCCTGTCAAGTAGTGTGTAGTTGTGTCAACAGACTTGTGACTTTCTTATTTTATTTTAATTGGTTAATAAAACCAATACAATTAGGAAACATTGTCTATTAAATTCCGAACTTCAGAGTTAAAACGGCTGGAATGTACTAAATTCACCAATCTATATTATATACTCCCATGGATCTGATGTGTGGAAAAACATTTTATCATTGAACTTATTGACAACATACTATAATACTATCGCTGTTATATCCGTTTGTGATAAAATTATTGTCACCTGTCAGCGAATCGGGACAATTATATACATATTATAAAACCGGTATAATTTGTCGGCGAATCGAGACGTCGGTAAATTAGACTGTCGGCGAAATGGGAATATTTTTAAAATATTTAAAAACTGGTATGTTTGACGGTGAACTGAGTTGTCGGTGAATTGAAATTCGGAAAAGTGGGTATGATCCATTTCAACTTTAGTTTGATACAGCGGCGTTTCTCAAAGAGTGGGTCGCGACCCAATGGTGGGTCGTCAGTAAATTTTTGGTGGGTCGTGAACATTTTTTTGAATTATATAGATTCCAAGAAATTTATGTTGAACTAGCTGATTCCGCTGGCACTTCGTTGCCCGTTAAATGTACCAATTCCATATGACTCAAACTTTGTTCAATTCGTTATTTAATATTCGGTGTATGGTGTATGGTGTTCAAATTTATCTTAACTTTTCTGTTGCCCGGAATAAAAATTCTGATTCGCAGCAGTATATTATCAGGTAGGCAATCTACCTGCGGTAGATCGCGGACCCCGTGTTGTTTGTACGTAAGTGTATGATTTAACTCTAAAGTATCAAAATTGTACTAAGTTTGTCATTTTTACTTAATTCTACCTACGGAGGATTAATATAATCAATTAATACAAACGCAACCGTACTAAAATCCGATGAATAAAAAAAAAACAAATTTAACACTTTTTAAATTAGCCTATCTTTTTCCCAGAGGTCTAATCTACACACAAACATTCATTTTTATCTGTACTAATATATAAAATGATAGCGTTTGTTTGTATATTCGGAATAAACTCCAAAACTACTGAACCGATTTCAAAAATTCTTTCACTAATACAAAGCCACATTTTTTGTGAGTGTCATAGGCTAAATTAAAAAAGGGAAGTGATCACCCCCGGTAGGTGCTCAAACAGGAATTTTGAGATTTACGATAGAAATTTTTGTTTTTTAATGGTTATATAATATATAGATAAAAATAAGTATATATAAGTTGTTGTTGTTTTTCACCAGGAGGTTAGGTTATGTCGCCACTTAAGAGGTCATAACTCCGAAACCATTTATTGCACAGCATACAAACTTCACAGAAACCATTCACATATCAATTTTAATACATCCTACATTTTTATTGAAATCTGTTCGGTGGATCTTGAGTTATAAAATGTATTTAAAATGTACACTTATTTTTATATATATAGATTAATATTAAATATATTATTATAATAATATAGTACCAAAAATTACGTGTGTAATAATGATTACTAATAATTCGTCATATATTTATTTATTACGATGGGTATTAAAACGTCGTTATCGGAAGAATTCTGCGATAAAATACGATAAAATATCGACAATGACGACCATCAGTAAACTAGCTAACCAAAATTGATGATTTGACTATCAAAATTTTCAAGAAAAAAAGCTTTACCAGAATCCATTAAAAATTTCAATCCATTTGAAAAAATGAAGTTGATTTTTCTATTGGTACACCTGTGTGTTAAAAAAATTATTAAATTGTTATAAAAAAATTGCCGGTTAAAAATAAACAAACGTGTCTTTTTTCGTTTTAACGAAATTCTATGTCATCGATCCATAATCGTTAAAAACCCCCGCGTACAATGACATAAGATACACCCAGTATAATAATATATAAATAGCTGATCCCGTGCACTTCGTTGCTCTTTAAAAATGTCATCTCTATATGAATAATATGTTTTACATATTATCATGGCAACCGTTTATATATAAAATATTCCACCGGAAATCTCAAAATAATATATAACTGGTTGCCATGGTAATATGGACACACACACACAGACAGACAGACATACATTCATTTTTATATATATAGATAATTGCATCATTGGGCAGATTGGTAGTCTCGGCTCTTCGAAAAATATTTTTCTACAGGCCCATAATTTGTTATGGTGACCCAATAGCCCATTTATTGGCCACATATAATATTAGTAAATAATAATGACTTTATCGTATTTGTTGATAGTAAACTATTATATAGCTGCCATAAAAATGTTACTGTAGCATTGCGGCCATTTCATCCTACCAGCCCAGAATTTTAGCGGCCCTTCGAGATTTTCTCAAATGCTAGACTGGCCAATCTGACTCTAGGAATGTATGTGTATTTTGTATAAAATGTGTGGTTACATATGATGCATCTCAAGTACAAATCTTGGGACCACCTATGATTACATTATATTATGGTAATAAACATGCACACCAAGTTAAAATTTACAACATTTAAATCTGAAAAAATAAAAATGTCGAAATTGATTTGTTTAAAAATAATTGTGGAAACTTACGATAGTAAAAGCAACCATATTTTCCAAAATCGGGTTCTAATTGCTGTAGCGATTCGTCTTGTGAATATTGAAAAAATAAACCAGTATAAACGAAAATACTTGAAAGTCCCCAACAGTAAAAATAGTACATAATGGTACGTACTGATGTTGATGTATTTCTGTTTATTGAAATGTTGTACCTAAATTAAAAATGTGTTGAAAATATTATATACAGTGATATGAACTCTTAAATTTTGTACTTTTAGATTATAGAAGCACCACCTTATATTATAATATGGTACACTGGACAATGGTGTAATTACATTAGTTAATAGGTATAATATTAAAAAAATTGTATTGTTCTCTTGTATGTCCTTCCTTGGGATTCAGCTCATTAAATTGGTCACATAATTTTTAATCTAGAGAATCATTTGATACAGCCCAGTGTTCAATTGGTTAATATACTCTGTCAGTTAGAAGAAAACTAGCAGATGTATTATTTATATATGACTTATTCAATAGAAATATTGATTGTCCCTATTTATTGGAAAAATTAAGTATTCACATACCATCATATTTGTCTAGAAGTAAAGAATTATTCCCTACTATCTAAAAAAATCTGGTGTTTTTTCATTTTTCCCGTGAGCGTTAAATGTAGCTTATAACATTTCCTCCTCATTAGATTCATTAGATTTTTTCAAACACTCGTGATGTTTTAAATACGATGCCATGTTATTTTTAAGAAATAGTGATATAAGCTAAATGTATTTTTAAAAATAATGTAAACATCGTATACCCATGTATTTTTGTCGATTAGGTTAGGTTAGGCTTAATTTATTGTATTAATTATTTATCTATTTTCGTTTCTTTTTTTATTGTTAATTTCATGGGCATATACCAGTTGCCCTCAAAAGTACCTTTTTTATACCAATTCCACACAAAATACCTAGAGCAAAATGTACCATGTATTACCTATTCTAAAGGAATTAATTCCATTAAATTTTTTATAAATGAAAAAAAAAATTAAAATATTAAATAAGCCAGATTATGAATTCAAAATAAAATAATTTGATTTTAATTTCAATATTGCTTATTGCTACGTATTATTATTTTTTATTGCAATTAAAATAACTTAATGATTTTATTATTGATTAATTTATTGATAAATTTATTTTTTTTTTATTTATTTAATTTTGTTTTGTTACACAATACTAATGAAATCTTTTCTGTTCTTTATTTAAATAAAATCTTTTTTTTTTTTTTTTTTATTTGGCATAAACAATCTATACTATTTGAAGCACAATAAGTTTATATGATAAGAGTAATAGAACATGATTGTTTTGAATAACCAGCCACCCATTAGTGGTTCTTGGCTAATGATAATTTTTTATTTTTTATTATTTTTTTTTTAAAGTTTATATTATTATTATTCAGAGAGTTAGACATTGAAGTTTTGTAAAAGGTCACGGCACCACTTTCTTTTTAACCTACGGTTAGGGTTTCCTGGGAGTGTAAGGATAGACAGGTCTTTTATAAGAGGATTTGTATGGGTTTGAAGTCGTTTATGGAAGCGAGTATAGAAAATCCGTGCTTCGGCTTCTATTTTTCTCATATAGAGATCGTTATGAAGGGCTAGATTGGAGATATAGGGGGGAGCATTGGACAATCGTCGGAGTAAAATATTTTGGAATGTTTGGATTCTATTAATATTTGATTTTTTTGCCGCACCCCATAATTGTAATCCATACGTCCACATTGGCTTGAGAACAGATTTATAGATTAGTAGTTTGATGTAAAGGGGAAAATAAAATCTAACAATAAAATATAAAACATAAATTTCTTTTTCGATTAAAAATTTCACTTTTAAATTTTTACGATTTTAATTTTGATTACTACTTACGAGCCGTATGCATGTTTGATATAATATGCTTGGATGTTAAACGGTCCTAAGAAAACAAAATTTTCTACTGATGAACAATTACTATCGATTTTTTGGCTATTGTAGAATTTTAATTTTGAATAAAATTTATTTTTACAATTTGATTCGATTTTTTTATAAAAATTATCAAACGATTATGATTTTGATTTAACTTATTGAATTTATAAGTTACAATTTTGATATTATGACCGTTGATTTTCTACAGGAATTTTATCAATATCTATAATTGAATAATAAACTACCTAGTTATATAGTAATTGGTAATTTAATAATTCTATACGCAAATAATTAACTATAATATTTAATAACAGAAATAAATACACTCCCTACTAGATTGGTACTATGTACCTATTCGATTATAATATTATTCATGACTTAACTTATTTTGGTACATTACTGTTGGGTATAGGTATTTCACACTCGGATTTATATTAATAATTGCCATATATATACTTTTTCTATTATTATTTATTCCAAACGATACATACCTAAACGAAATATACGATCATGGGTGGTTCTTGACAAGTCCGGGGGGGGGGGCGAAAATATTTTGAATATAATATATATTCATATATTTTTTTATTATTGATGATAGGACCCATGGTCAGTAATTATATACTTATAAACTGATATTTACTTTTATTATATATTTCATATAATTATCTGCTTACTTAATGCTTATTTGTAGCTTAGAAGTTTATAACACCACATAAATATATACACGTTATTGTTTTACAATTTTTTTTACTATATTATGTAAGAATATAATTTACATACCTTATCATCCAGTAAATATCGAAGCATATTACGTTTAACCAGCATAATGTTGACAGAAATACAAATAAAGTAATATAACCTAAAATTACACTTTAAATTAATCCAAAATATATAAACAAAAAAATAATAATTAATAGAATATATTATAATGTGGAAGCTAAAACATGTATATCGATAAGACAAATAATAACAGCTATATTTATATTTATTGTTGTTTAGTTTTTAGATGCATGGACAATTAGTTGCGTGAAGTTGCCCCCTCTCCACATTGCCATTTCAGTTCAAACCTTTACCAATATTTTAGTTGGATCTAATTGGAACTTCATAATTTTCCCAGTAAAATTGTATGTCGATTGGCACATTTTGACGATGATTTATTAAGTTACAACTATGCTAATAGAAGGAAATGAGAGTGGTCGGTAATCGAAGATATTATAGACAGGTGTGATGATGATTTTAGTACAGGGCGAATAACACTAACTTTTCATGCATCGAGAAGAGTACCAGTAGATAGCGACAGGTTAAATATATTATAATAAGAGCGTAGAAAAAACATAAGTACAGTTTTTGAAAAATATAATTGGATTTAAATCAGGTCCTGGGCTAAAATGACAGTGTTGAGGCCCGAATAACGTGAAAATATTATACAACCGACCGATATGACACACACGCACCCATATATACACCCCCCTCTACCATTTAATTATTATTTATAGTGTTTAATCTTATGTTATAATAGTTTAAGAGTTATATAATATAATATGTAGATTACGTATCGATAGGATATCAGCCACCGGCCGGATCGCAGGTCCGTGGATTATAACACGGCCGCCCAAGTCTAGTACTGTCGCACGACCATCACACGCCAAAATCATTATTATTGTATATAAAAGGCATGAATTGCCATTTATTGTATTACGAAGGCACAAACTATTAGCACGAAAAATCGCCACGTTATTATACATTCTTTTTCGGCGCGAATTGCCACTTATTATATTGTAACCCTAATAATTATTTATTCTTATTATTGGGTGTGCCAACCATATTATTTAGGCAAAGGTAGCAGCTGGCCAGCCATGTACCAACAAATTGTGAGTTTTTCAACCATTTATTATATATTCAGTATGCCAAAATTATAATTTTACGAGTAACAGCTCAAATAGCTGCTTATTTTATTTTTATCTGTTAGGCCAAAAGGGCCATATATTTTATACCATGTATTATTTAAACAATTATTATATTATAGTTAAAATATCAGTGCAAAAGAGATGAGAGTACTTTTGGTTTTTTTGCTGGTCATAATTTAAATTAATATTATAAATATTATACATATTATTAACTATAATTACAAGTTATAAAAACATTGCATTAAATGTAACCTTAAAATAGTATAGTTATAATATAGGTAGTAGTGTCACAATAAACAGTAGACCATAATGATTGATACCTACTAAAATTATAATGAGGTACCGATAAGGTATTTTTTAGGTGTTATATTGAAGAAGTGATTAGATAACGTATAATTGATGGTTAGAAAAGGTTATGTTTTTCAAAAAAATAAATAAAGTGATATTTATTTAAGTTAATATTCAATCCATAAGAATGACACCAATCGTTAGTATTATCACTATCCAAATTATTTTGTAAGAGTACATATTGTGTTTTTTTGAATATTGCTTGGTTTTAAATTGTGTTGCTTCATTAGGAAGGAGCAAAATATAAAAATAATTTAAAGTTAAAATAATATCATTAATAATAAGTAAACTAAAAGCAAAATGTTAGAGGTGGTCACTTGACACGACAAAATATTATATAAGAAATAAAATTGTTGTATTTTACAAACTGTGATCTACTAATTAAAAATGAGTGAAAATCAAGATATAAGATATACGGAAAGTCAATTTTTTCGAGTTTTAAAATTAAAAGCAAGTGGTAAATTCAATCAAACAAGTTTTCAAAATCGGCATTAGTCTCCTGATTATTTGAATATTAATTTAAATGAAAGTTTAATGGTTTTTAACCATGGATTTTTTTTCTTTTGATTACATTGACTTAGATATATTGGTAGAGCGTATTTGGTCCTTATGTTATATTTTTTCCCAAATCAATTTATTATATATTATACAGCTTGGGTTTTAAGATACTTATGTATATTTCTATATTATGTGGTATGTGGAAAGGTTGTAAGAATTAATAAAATTATGATAACAATTTAGGTAAGACATACCGAATAGAACGCAAGTATAGCCTTGTTTGTTTTTCATAATCATTTGGGCAATTACGCAGATGTACGACATGAACTGGTGGCTCATGTAGCACTTGACGTAATAGTTGCGATTGTTTCGGAGGCTGGGCAGTGTGTTGTACACAAGCAGCGTTAGCGCCAGGCACACGGCAGACACTACGGAACTTGCCTGAAAGAAAATGGGAATCGAGCTGGCACGTGCACGTTCGACCATATACACGAAGTCAGCGTCGCATATGAACGCTACTATGCTGTCGGTCACCTGTGAATACCCCACGCAGTATTCCGTTGGCGGTACGATATGATGTTCGTAGGTAAGGTAAAGTTTGCCATCATGGGTCAACTGGAACCCGTCGTTCAGCATGTCTTTGTGTAAACAATTGAATCCTACATAGTATGGTAGCACCGTTCTGTTTGACTGGCTCAACTGACGACTGTCCTCATCTATTTTATAGGCGGACATCGTGAACGGCTTCTCGCTCAGTGTGCACTCCGGACCACTGCATGAGATATTATACTCGTTAGTGTAATTAGGGGGAGAGAATTCTCAAGTGAAAATTAACATTTATTTCTAATGGTATTTATAATGGCAATGACAAAATAATTTTATCTTTTTACAAGATTCAAGCCACATTTAATTGATACATTGTCATTATTACTTACTTATTTTTTATTTTTGTTTTAGCAATATGGTAGGTTGTACTTACCAATCACAGACCTATTAACTAATGGACAGCGCTTAGAGAGAGAAACCAATGGACGAGATACGAAAGAGAAAGAATAATGCATTTGGGAATATCATGGAGGACCCATTTACATTAAGTTTTTTCATCCATATTATGTATTATCAATATTTTCCATTATATACCCAAACGCATAGTTCTTTCTCGCTCACTCTATAATCTATATCGTCCTCATGAACTATTGACAGGGGGGAGGGGGTGTGGTAAGCGCAGTCCATTAGTTTATAGGTCTATGTTACCGATACTTCAAATTATTATAAATATTAGTTATATCAGAATTTCTATGGAATAAAATATTCCTGATATCTATATTTATATGAAGCTAATTATCATAGTGACCAAGATTATCATAGTCACAAAATCGAAAATAAAAACAAAATGGACGTAGGTTTTAAATGGATATGTTTCATAGATAATATAAGAATGGATAGGACATGCCTATACCAGTTTCACATGGTGCCGTGTGCTTTTTTGGATAAGAGAGAACGTAAAGAGAAAAAGACAATATAAGACTTTTTTTAAGGTTATGTCCAAAAACTGTAAACAAGATTTGTCAATTTCAAATTTCAAATTTGTATTTTGATGTTTGTGCCTGAAAATGGAAATTAGAATACCCAAATTACTCTAAACTTTGTGTACATAATTAATTGTAATTAGAATATAGAATAATATAGATCGTTTATTATTACTAGTTAATCATTAATATTATTTATTATCATTTATCAATTATCATATCAATATTGGCCCCATATAACATTAAAAACATATCACTACATTTTCTAGTGATAAGTTCTTATGTCCTATCCATTCTTATATTATCTATGATATGTTTATAATGTTTATAACATCGATTTGACATTTTTGCCACCAACTACTATGTCACTCCTACAACCTCTTGGCCAGGGAATTATAAAAACAATCAAAACTTACTTCGAAAAGCAATGTGGAATTTTATTGTTGAAACAATAGATGTATTTGAAATTCTTGCATCACAAATAGCTCGTAAAATAACTGTGCTAGGAGCTATACATATGGTGGTTAATGCTTGGAATAAGGTGAATTGTTTTAGAAAAGCTGGGTTTTCACAAATTGAGTCAGACGAAGAATTACAGGAGGTTTAATTCATAGATACAAACTTTGAAAATTGGATTTCAATTGATCGAGATTTACCTACTTTTAGAGTATTATCAGATAACTGATTTGCAAATAAAATATCAATAAGAAATGAATATTGATGATGGCGATGATGATGATGATGATGATGATGACGATAACAAAGAGACCAATGAGGAAATAACTCAAAAATATACAAGAATTATTTTGGAAAAGTTAAAAGGAGCTGTTCAAAAATACAGCCATAACTATAGTTTTCATTTGTTTCAAAAGTTACAGGTATGTACTATGTATATGTTGTAAACAAATAAACAAAAAAAACATGAATATGAATTTTAACTTCATTGCATTTAATTTCAGGCTATTATGGAAATTAAATTAGTAGACTGTCAAGTACAATCAAAAAAAGATAGCTTCTTTAATTTGTTTTAAATGTATTTACTTAATTTTAATTTTAATTTAAGTATAAATGTATACTGAAATATAGAACCATTAAACAAATAATTTTATGTGTTATAAATTATTAAATATGTAATTATAAATAAAAATGTTATTGTATTAAAATATTGAATTATGAAAAAAATTTTGTAAATGTTTTAAAGAATCGGTTAATAGAATCAAAATTACCTGCACCAAAATGATCACATCAAGCGGAACCCACTGTGTAACTTATAATATTATATAATATGTCTACAGAAATTTATCGTATCGACCCTCTCAATGTACTAGTAGAATTGTTAATAGAGTTTATACTTTATATCCTAATTTAAAAAGAAGTGAAAAAACCAAAATAAAAAAGAAAGGTAGCAAAATTGCAAAAGCTAAAGCTTTTTAAAATTGTTGCACATTTTTGTGAAGCAGAGATATCGATAAAATATATATTTATCTCATTTACTTATATAGATTACAGCCCTCTAAGACGTAACATAGGTACACGAACGACGTACACATTATGCGAGTGCAGTACTGACTGCAATCACAACTATTGTATAGTGCCAGTGTTTCACCTTCAAGAGTAGATTTGCAAATTATCATGTACTTCCTCAGAATACAAATTATTTAATTTTTATTACCTTATGTTTGAAAATCTAATACTAAATTCATTCAAAAGTTATTTACTGAAAATGTTATTGTTAAATTTATCACAGTGATTTATCCTTAAGCGATTTTTGTTAATATTCTACAAATATCGATGGTAGAATCTTGAAATATTATACTGTTACTTAAATTATAATTTTCTATACTCAATTTAAGTATTTAAATAATTTTTAACATATTTATAAGTATTTTTGGAGTGTTTATAAAAAAAATTTAGGCTCGCTAAGATACTTTAAAATTTGATACAAGATCTGACATTGATTTTTTTCAATGTAATTCAAATTTATTTAAAATATAATATTTGGTGTACTTAGGACTTGCCAATGAAATACCAAGTTCCTCTTAAATAGTTCATACTGGAACCAAAAATACATTAAATAAACATTGAAGTATACAACATTAGATATTTAAACGGAGAATAACAGTTTTTTTATTTTATTGTTCTTAATTCAAAAATACTGTTGTTTTGGACTCAAAGCTTTTATGTATAATATTATATTTTAATACATAATGAGGTTTTCAATATATTTTTATTAATTTTAAGCTAAATATTTTAAGTTCATTTATACGTTGGGTATACGCCAAACTTCACACCGTTCACCAATCTATGGAAAGTTTAAGTTGACCAAAAGTTAATAATAATATTAAACATATAAATATAAAGATACAAGACGGTATTATAAAATTAATGCAATTATAATAATGAATTATAATATAGTTGAATAAATGTAATGTTTTCACTAAGAATGAATTGAACTTTACAGCAGAGCAGTTACCAGATACCTAATTTCTCACTTTTTACATTTCTACTCGTACTTAAAGTCCCACCCCTCAGCTGAATTATATTTAATTTAATAATATATAAATATATATATGTATATGAAGCATCTCTTATGGTCACCCGCGGGGGGGTGCTAAGGGTGCTATTGGCTTGGGTGGGATTTTATTCTAAGGGCACACTTCGTAGCTTTCGTACATATACATGATTGGAATTTAGCGCTACTTTACAATTACAAAATAAACAGGTGCCTGACAACAATAGCACAAACACGGTGGATGCTTTCTCCGTTTATCAAATTCATTGCTCTATAGTTATTTTGATATTAACTATCATAATATTCATAGATATTTTTACGAAATATATTGTACCACCTGGCATCCACCCCTTAAATTAATAATTAGGCCTGTCATGCCAGACTTGAAACATGTTCTCGGCACTAATGTGTGTATAATTTATATACACACACATTCGTAATTTTGCCAATCAGGACAACTCCTAATCTTCACCATCTTATTCTCACCAAATAATCACGGCACCAGCTGCATTTAATATTTAAAATAGGCCGCAATGGACTTACTTGGGGCCGTCGACTAACATCCGGTCGCCCTTGCAGCACCTGCGGACGCATGTTTCATCGAAGCACCAATTAGTATAGCACGTCCCGCCCACCAGCTCACCGTATGGCGACAGATCCAAGCAGAACATATCAGGAAACTCCTGTGGTTCCCTTTCCATCAGCAAATTCATGGCGGGCTCGAATCTTAGGTTGAATGGGAATTCGCACGGTATCTGCTCATAATTGTAACCCACCATCACCACATCGAATACCGCCTCTTCGACGTTCAGTAACTGTATCATCCGCTGCAAGTGCTCGTCGCCGTCCCTCCCACCTGGTAGGCATGTTTCACTGAAATAGCTGAACGTCTGGCCCAGAGGACAGCACTTATAGAACGATACGGCCGTCTGGTTGTCATCACACGTGCCACGCTTGAGTGCCTGGACCGTGTGGAACGTCCGATTTTTGTTTTGGCATGACGCGACGACGTCTCCGCCACCACTCGCGACTGAACTACTGTTGCAACAGACCTTAGCAGCGGCGTGGCACATCCGCGCTACCAGAATATTGGATGGCGTGAGGTCGAAGCAGTAGCCCGGCGGTATATTGAAGACCGAAAAGACCGATGTCGTCAGCCACCATACATCCCCAATGGTTACGTCTACTAGCACGTCCCCGGCGTCGCACAGTGGCTGCTCATTATAATTGTAACCCACCATCACTTTCTCGCCCGTAGCTCGGAAAACAGACATTATTTTCTGCTGCAGGTGCTCGACGCCATCCATCCCGGCCAGTCGGCATAAGTTCAAATCCGGATCGTACAACTGGCCCAGTGGACAGCACTTTCGGATCGACACAGCCGTACTGTTGTCATCGCACGTGGCACCACCGAATGCCTGGACCATGTGGAACGTCCGATTTTTATTCTGGCATGACGCGACGACGTCTCCGCCGCCACTCGTGACTGAACTACTGTTGCAACAGACAGCAGCGGCGTGGCACATCCGCATCACCAGGTCAAAATTCGGAATGTAGTCGAAGCAGTAGCCCGGCGGTTTATCGATGACCGACGAGAACAATGTCTTCAGCTTCCGTGCATTCCTGATTTTTACGTCTGCTAGCACGTCCCCAGCGTCGCAGAGTGGCTGTTCATTATAATTGTAACCCACCATCACTGCCTCTTCCACATCTTTGAAAATATCCATAATATTGTACACCATGATCAGCAGGTGATCGACGCTATCCATCTCGACCAGTTGGCATAAGTTCAAATTCGGATCGTAAAACTGGCCCAGCGGACAGCACTTCTGGATCGACACAGCCGTACTGTTGTCATCGCACTTGCCACCATTGAATGTCTCGATCATGTGGAACGTCCGATTTTTGTTCTGGCATGACGCGACAACGTCTCCGCCGCCACTCGCGACTGAACTACTGTTGCAACAGATCACAGCGTCGGCGGCCCACCAGCCGATCGCGACCACGAGAAACGCGACGGTGGTAGCGAAATACGAACGGACGGTATTCATCGTGTGCGCACACTGTTGGGTAGCGTCGGCACATTCACTATCGCGACTGCCGGTTGTCTCGAATTCAGCAATGCGGACTATTCGACTATTGGCGCCACCACCGCCGACTGCCACGCTCTTATATAATACTACAAAATGTAATAGGTATACTGGTTTTCGTTGCCTTTATATTATTATATTACCATGCAATGAATTACGATTATTATTTATATCATGCAAGGTTTTACGAATTGTCAATATTATTGTTAAATATATTATGTCCATGCGGGTTATGACGTAAATTTAATCACAATAAAACACTTCATCAAACATCGTGTAAAAAACAGCTAAGTAAAAAAAACAGATCTTTAAGCAGTATAAAGATGTGATATCAAAAATAAATGCTAAGCAAATTAAATTAAAGTACATTTATTTTGATTTATTAATTTATTTACTTGGGGAGAAATCATTTAAAATTATAATGAACTTCTATGACGGTCTTTCGGCCTATGATATTGGTTATTACTAAGTATATCTGGTAATGTTATTGTGAATAAATTAATTTATATAATATAACCTATTTATGTGGAACCTTGATTTGAATTTTTAATCCTTAGGTATAAAATGTGAACATTTTATACATTTTTAACTACAAAATATTTATTAAATTTTAGATTTGATAAATTTTGTCAAAATTCGTACTTAAAATGCTTATTAAAAAAAATTGTGCCTATGTATTTTTAATAGTTTTCTACTGCCACTGTAAAAATATATCAGGAGCCTTGCATTAAATTGTCATGCTTTTTTACCTTACGAATAAAATTTTATTGATATGTATAGAAAAGAAAACGAAAAAACTTGAAAATTGACAATGTTCGTGAACAGCTCATAATATAACAAACTTATAATTTTTTTGATTTTTTTTTTGTGTGTTTTAAAGCACTGAATACAAAAGTATAATTCAAAAATTCTCGCAAATTATTATTTTGAGAGTTACCTATATCTTTGCAAAGTTTACGATTTTGCGTATTTACGCACGCACTTTTTCAATTTATCATTATGATAATATTATCCAAACCAATGAAAAATAGCGAAAGACATTGTCAATTAATATTCAATTTTTTTAGTTTTTTTTTCTATGTTTTCTTTTATATGTTTATATTAGCATTTTCTATAAAATGTAGATACTTTAAGTTATGAAACCTTCAAGGATCGAAGCAGAAATTTACCTAGATCATTTGCCAGCCAGTATCAGTTATTTTATTTTAATATATATATAATATTTTAAGTAGGTAAATTACGTGTTCAAAAGTTTGAATAATTCAAAAAAAAAATTGGTGGAAATTTTTGTTTTGCTAATTTCTCAAACGTAAATACAAGATGTGGTTTTTCTTAGAATCATAAATTTGATCTAAAGGTGTCACTGCGTTGAACTTCGAAGATAACAAGGCGATACAACCCATATAGAAGGAACTAGTACTTCAAAATGTACATCCAATTTTGTGTTGTTAGCTCAAATATATATATTAAAGTGAATTGAACTATTATTTTATAGGTTTTAATTTTTATTCTTATATACCTATCGATTTATATTAATAAATAATGAGCTACACGCCTACTAAAATAAATGCAGAAAAAAAGTTCAAAATATTTATTACTTAACACGTTATACAGACGTATACCATAAAGAAACGTCTGGTTATACGAATAATCAACTTTTTGCTAGGTACTCCGATTACGGTCGAAACAATGGTCGTACGTATTTCGACCATAGACCATTTTTGAATCCTCGTACATCAAAAGACCAGAATCATGAGTTTCGTAGTGATCAAACGAAAACCTAAAATCCAAAATACACATAATAACGTAATTTTCTAAGAACAAAAAACTCACGAAAAATCATAACTCCCAAACCAAAAGTCGGATAACTTCAATCTCGGTACCCATTGATACGCCATAAAGTTCTCTATAACATACGACTTCAAAAACGGCTCGCCTCGTCCAAAACCAAAGTGTCCGGGCTGGAAAACGCAAATTTTAACTTTTGAAGCGCCAAAAGACGGAGAAATACGTGTCCTATGGTCTCGATATAATACGCCAAATTTGATAACCGACCTCCAAACTATACAAATCTCGAGTTTTAGAAATGTCATATAAAAACTAAACCTTTTCCAAAATACACCGAGGGGGGTGGTCGAGGACCCCCGACTCCGGGAGTACGTTTTAGAAGAGCCTAAACCGAAACGTTTTAAAAGTATAATACTATCTTATGTGAACGTCATCTACAACTTAAAAATGATTTATTGAACTTTAAAAACTGTTAGGTATACATACTTACATACGTTTTTTCGAATTTGGCAATTATGCCAGTAGTTTTCCTAAAAGTAGTTACCTATTCATATAATCACATTGATAATAAATCTATTTAAGAGTGTTGAACATGAACAATTGTTTAAATAATTGATGAACTTTAAATTTCAATCACCAAGGTTAATGATGTATACGTCTCGAAAATGATTATAATTAAATGTATTTTGTTATAATAATATAATATGACATGTCTTGAAATTTACAAACGCTGGACAATAGGTATAAACGTATTGTAAATTAGTAAATGGCAGATGTATATTATATTATTAGGTATATGTACATTGTACTCTATTCAGAACTATTGTGGTCGTCTGTTTGTGGATGAGATTAATCCCACATAAGAGAACAGAAATGGTGAAATCTAAAGTTTATCGATAGAGAACTTTATGGAGATTTCATTTAAATGGTCGGTGTAACGAGTTTTCCAGTAGTTAAATAAATAGCTTTCAAAAAGCATAAAAAACCGTACAAAATTCGCTTTATGAATTAATCTTAGATTGTAAATTATGATAACGAATCATTAATTAGGTTAACCTCGGTTCAGGTTTTAGATGGTTGCCACTTAAAATGTCAGCAAACAATAATTAAGGTTATGTTCAATTCAAATGTAAATAATAATGATTATTCGATGATATTTTGATATTTTTTATTTAATTTTTACTTTTTAAGTAGGTTTTTACAATATGTTCATTATTCACTATCATGTGCAGTATACAAATTAAAATTTAAACAGTTTACCTCAAATTTTCGTAAGTCGTACATAGTTTTTGGCTACTAACCTGCTTGCGTATTATGTAAATTTTATGTTACACGACAATGTATTATTTCTAGGTAGAATATGTATATACAAAGAAATAAAACCATTTCAAAAACCCAGTTAAACTTAATATGTTATTTACAAGCTACATCAACCACATTCAAACCTTCATAACTGAAACCATGTAAGTTCTGTATATAGTATTAAAATTCCTATAATGTATTACTTATTGGTTATGATACATCTGAAACAACTAGATACATTAGAACAAAAATTATTTTTCTTACAATGTTGCAGTTAGATGGGGATTTAACACCTGGCTTTTTGTAATTGTTTGAGGCAGTATTCATAGGCGGTGCTTAATTTATTGCTTAAGTCATATCTACTTACGACTGAAATGAGATTCATAAACGAGACCTTGTTTTGGCCTATGAAATTCATAGCTATATACTTAAACTGAAAATAGTCGAAACCTAGTTTAAGCATTGCTTTTAGTTCCTATCACAATTTTTTATTTTTTAAATTACCAAAATTAACTTAAGCAATACTTATTCTTAAGCATCAACTATGAATACGGTCCTTTCCTGTTATATTTTATAGTAATGGTAATGGTGATAGAGTTACTAATTATTCATAACATTAAAAAGTTTATATGTTTATATTGTTATTTTTTTATGTTGTTTTTAAATAATACAAGTATATACGCTAGGTTCACAACTATAAACATAAGGATTTTTGCTATATTGTATTGAAACAAACCATGTGTTGGGACTATGAATAATGATGATTGGTTACTATTTTACTACATTGATTTTTAATATGATATTGAGCCTTTAAACTAATACAGTTTTCAAAATAATTTAATTAATATTGTTGTTTTTTTCAATTTTAGTCAGCAAGATACAGGAATTGGTGTATGCATGTACCCAAGTCATTTAGGAAATTATTCTGTTTGGAAAAATGGTTTCCACATGGTGATTTACGAGTAATGAACTAAATGGGGATCTAACTTCAATTTCTAGGTTCACCTTTGAAAAAATGTCATTGAGTTATACCACACGCAGTTGTAAATACAGTTATACAATATACATATGATCACAATAATTACATAGTTGATATTTTCAAATTTTAGGTTACAATGAATGTCAATTAGAATAACTCGTTTCCGAAAAGTTAGAATTTTAATATAATTATTACAATATGCAATAAACAATAAACAATATATAACAATTATACAATAAACTTCTTATTTTTTTCAATATCATGCACTGTATAATTATGATTAGGGATTAAATTATCTATAAATGGACAATTTATTGAGTTGACACAATAAATATAATGATTAATGATTAATAATGCATACTAATTTGTTTTATAATTTGTAATTTTGTATACTATTGACTAGTATACAACACTAAATCGATTACTAATTATCATTTACCACATTATTATATTTATTATTATTATTAAAAAAATATACATTATGAATCATATTTGGTTTTTAAATATTATGTGTAATTCAACTTAATTAATTTAACAACTTCACAAATATAGTATATAAAAATATTTCGAATGATAGATACTTCAAATAATAAAAGTTAAAAAACATAGTATACAAAAATATAATACAAAATATAGGTAATAATTATAATATTTATCAAACAATAATTATTAATGTAGGCACGAGGCATATTACACATAATATATCACCGTAATTTAAACAAAGTTTTATTTATAATATATAATTTTTTTTAATAACATAATATAATATAATATAATAGGTATTTGTAATTAAATATTAATAATGTGGTAAATGGCTATACATTAAGAATATTAAACGTTTAAAAATATTTGTTCATGTTGTGGGTGTGTTTGTGTTTAATATTATTAGTCTGAGGATTTTTTTTCTGATTACCGCTGTAGGTATAACGTATAAACGATAGCTAGCATTATAGACTACTATATAGTATTATAACCCATGTGTAATAAATAAATGTCCACCCTTCATAGGTACCTACTATCATAAAAAATTACATTCAGTGTATAGGTACTAAAAATAAATAAATAAATAATTGTATTTTATTATATAAGGCACTTATATCAGACATCAGTCGTAGGTACCTACATAATAATATTATGTAGGAACCTATCAATGTAAATAAAGTTCATAATTAAGAGGACGCTACATGGATACTTGTTGTCTCTGTCTGACAAGTGCGTAAAATAGCACGTTTACGCTTAATACGTTTAACTCCGTTAGTTTAAAAATCGATGATCTTATGAAACTTCATGATAAGAACATTATCTGGGATTGTAGCTAGAAGTTTTTTACGTTAATTTAGTTTATAAGTGAGTTACGAGTATTTTTAATTTACGCTATTTATAATATACGCAAACATTGCTAAAAAATTTAACTGTTGTAAAGAACCAACATACAAACAGATAATGATGTTCTTAGTTCTTACCATCAAGTTTCATTGTAGATCGATTTAGTCAATTGTCTAAACTAACGGAGCTAAACGTGTTCTGCTGAGCGTAAATTTAGTATGTCACTCATCACTTGTAAGACGGAGACGACAAATGGCTCTGTAACATCAAGTTGTTTTTATACAAAATGAAAAATAATAAACATCTATTTGCATACCTATAAGAATTGTAATTTGTATATTAAAAAAGATTTTTATTTTCTTACAGCATTGTATAATAAAATATGGTAATATATTATAAAACCATATTTTTATCTTGCGTTAAATTTTGATAACATTGAATACAATTATACAAAAACCTTGTAATCCAAAATATACATATAAGAACAATATATATATAATAATTAATAGATGCCTAGGTACTTATATCTACACCTACGTCATACTAAGTACCTACTACCTATACATAATATTTTTTCATTAAGCAAATTATGTAAAAATAACTTTGGTACTTTTTAACCAGTAACCTTAAAATTCAACGCATTTATAATTTAAATTCAAATTTTAGTATAATACAACTTACTTACTAATCAATATGAGTGGCCTACCTATCAATAATGGTTCAGTTGATCATTATTTTTTTAATCCAACATTCAAATACAAACCTAAGTTACTATGCTTACTGCAGGTAAACAAAAATAATAAGGTATATTAAATTAATTAAGTATCAACAGCTTTTCTAAATCTATATTGTTATAAGATTTTTTTATAAACTTTTATTTATGTAATTTTTAAATTTTCTTTGTTTTTACTAATGTTATTTATTAAAACTATATCAGAAATATATTACACACACCATTTTAGGACTTTTAAATGGGATAGGAAATTAAAATAGTCAATACATATTCATTTAAGCAAACGAATAAGAATCAATATAGGTAGGTACATAAACAATATTAAAAACTGAAAAAGGTATTTTATTAACTTTTAAGACAATAATTAAAACAATTTCCACGAAATTTGTTAAATGCGCATTCATACAAAACAAACGAAAACATTTTGGATTTATAAGTAACTAAATTATATAATTTGTAGACGTCAACAATCAGCATTCATCTAGTTTTAATTTATTAATGTACCTATTTTTCAGAACTATGAAAAATTCTAATACATGACCTGTAATATTATCCCTTTAGCTATTAAGGTGAATTGATTTTCATTTTTTTTATATACATTACCTACGACATTACCATATACTAACCTACGATTAAGATGTATAGAATATTTTCGCAATAGTTGTACAATAAATTATAAATTATATAATTTAGAAAGAATTACTCATTTTTGAAATCAAATTCGATACGTTCGAATTATTGATGAATTGCAATCACCACTAATCCACAAGTAACAACAGATTCCTACCAATAAGTTAATAACGGTGGAAAATGTCGGGTTATAAGTAGTCAATCAATGTTTTGGATTATTTTCGGCTAAAATATTTTGAAATTATTTACAGTTATGATAAAAATTTTTCGTATGGTACAGTAGAATGTTACTGCAAACGTGGAACAATAACGCGAATTATATTGACTATTGAGGAACATGAAAATGAATTAATGAATGTATAATAATTCAGGAGAAAATATCAAACCATTTACAAGTTTAGAAAAAAAATCACATTTCGCTATTCATTATATCAGTATATATACTTACGTCATCTAACAAAAGAATCCAAGTTAAGTTATAATGTTATACATTACTCATGAAAAATTATGAATGAAAGATTTGCTTTTTAATTTGTTTCTTTATAATATAATATTATAATTATTTTTTTTTTAACATTTAGGTAGGTATCTATTTGAATATAATACACAATCTGTAATGGGGTTTACAATAACCATATGCGCGCAATATTATATGGGTACAAATGTACAATGACTGAATGACATGAACACAATATGATGAGAGCTTGAGACGTCACTCGGATAATAATATTATAATCATAAACGATATAAACGATAAAAGCAATATTATTATATTCAATCAACTCCCATTTAACATTGTTTTCGACTATAAAACAAAGTATGAGTGTTATTTAACTAATTTATTATTAAACCAAATATTATTTTAATTTAAGGGGATTTTACAAATTTGCTACCTAATTTTTAATATTAAGTAGGTACCTTTGTATTTTAAAATATTAAAATATTAAAAATACCTATGCTTCTACCGATGCAAAGCAAACTTGTTTACCAATTCAAACATCCTTACATTTTTTAAATCAAACCACTATAAGTACCTTGTCAGAAGTTTAGGTGGTTTTAATTAAAAATGTATGGGGTGTTCTTACTTTAACACAGTTTGAGAACAGCTGCTGTATAATAGGTATATAGACGACATTTTATATTGAATACCAACTAACACAATTACTCATTATTTTTAGTACATAAGTACATTGCATTGATTATTTTTATTAGATCTAAAACAGTAAAAAATCAAGTTTTCTTTGTTTGGTGGCCAGGTTAACAATAACTTCATCAATAGTTATTTATTTTGTTAAACAAATTTAATCTAAACAACTAAAAAAAAAAACACCAATACACCATAAGTTCAAAAACTGATAAAAATTAAAATAGCCTGTAGGTAGGTACTAAGTTTAAAATAAATATATTAACGTTTGTACATATATAAATAAATAGATATGTAATGCAATTAAATATTAATTAAAATCAGCTAGTATAATACGATTCGATAATAATATATCTTGTGATCTTTATAGATGTACAGATATAATATATGCACAATATTACAATAATAATATGATAAAAATTGAAGTTTGTGGTTTTTGTTTACGACTACTTATTACACATAATATTTAACCTTTACTCTTTTTGTGTATTCATATTGATACCTACTAACTATTTTAGTATTTTGTGTTTGTCTGTTCGTAGGTATACACCAAAAGTGATTAATGTATTATCTTTCGGGAATCTCATGAACATTGTTTTTTCTTCAATAAATTAAACAATTATTGAGTAGGTACTAGGTAGTTCTATTTCTAAAGTAATTGCAATAACCATTAACCATAGACAAAGAAATTAATGTCAATAAGTATTTAGTATTTAGTAAATCTAATTTTTAAAATTCTCGTGGCACAGTATTTGTAACAAAACTCCTCCGAAACGACTTGACCGATTTTCATAAAATTGTGTGTGTATACTTGGTAGTTGTGAGAATAGGACGTAAACTATTTTTCACATTCCTAGATGCTCAAATGGGGCTTTTGAGATTTGCGGTGGAAATTTTTGTTTATAAATGGTTGCTATTGATAAATAATTATTTTTTATTTGGTTTCCATTGGTTAATCGACAGATCAGGTGCAGCCACATGCATGAAATCACATTGCCTACTTGATATTATGCTGTCGCACATTATCCACTATATGCGACGTAGTCGGATACTCGGATTGCCTACCAGGGAGGGAGGCTAAGTTGCACCCAAAAGAAGTTGAACAATCACAATTTTTCTAAAAATTGTAGTTTTTTACGGGCTACGAAGTGCGCGGGAATAACCATCAGCTATGAGGTATGTCCTATTGTCCTAATACTTAATGTATTATACTATATTTGATATATTATATATTATACTATACTTGGCTAAAATACTGTCGGCCGTAATATTTGTTGGCTAAAATATAGCCCCCCCAATTAACTATGTGAAAATTGAAAACTGAAAATGTACGGACAGCTCAAAACAAGTCAAAATATTTATTTAAATGTACTCTGTATAGAAAATGCTAATATAAACAAGAAACATACAGTGAAAATTGCATGTATCTGGTATCTATATGGTTATTTGTTTTAGAATTACACCAAAAATCAAAATCGATTTACTTGAAAACCGATTTCACGTAAAAATTACCGTTTTTTTCATATCTAAAATATATCTATTTCTATAATATCATATTATAAAAATGGTTATTAAGATCCATCTCCTATGCACAGAATCTTTTTTCGTTATGAATTTTTTATCCTACTACAAAAAATGATAAGGTACACGAAATTTGTTATATGTTCCCTGGTTTTGATGCACATTAAATTAATTTTACCGTTCTGGTACACGATAAAAATAGTTCGCGAAACGTTCTAGAAATCCCGTCCTTCTACGTTATTTGAAAACGTACCGGCATTATATTATCGCTGCAGTGTGCAAGCGCTCATTTAATCCCACGTAAATTGTTTTAAACTGTATCCATCAAGGTGGATTGATAGATCCAATCCACCTCGATAGCCATATTATAAGTCCATGACAGTGCTGCACAGAGAATATCAGCGGGCGTACCGTCGATCGGACCGGTAATATCGCGTATCGATGTGATTGATGCCATTTTATAAAACTATGCGCTCAATTTTATCGTTACCCTCATCATATCGGTACCATACCGTTTACCGCCGCAGGGTATGCAGACTGTGGACCTTAACGTGTTGCAATAAATTATTACATCACGCATATTGATTTAATATCAATAGAATTTTACAAAGTGATTCAAATGTTACCTTATCATCTGGTTTGTTCTTTAAAGAAAATGGATGTATTTCGACCAGGGACTGGAACCTTTTGAATTTATCGGTATCGGTTCTCTAAAAATAAAACAACGGTTCCGGTTCGGTTCTGGTTCCTTAATGAAAAAAAATAAAGGTACCGGTTCCAAATAATTTCGGTTCCGGTTCCAATTAATTTTTAGTAGGAACATTAAATAAATATTATTATTATTTAATTTCTATTTATAGATAATAGATATGTAATATGAATGTAATTTTCTTACAAAAATACGGAAAAAGTAATATAACCTACAATTTTTGTGATAGATGGACATCTGAGAACTCTAAAAAATGTTATACAATATGTTGCTTAATAAAAATAACTGAAAAACTTTTTAAAAATGTTTAATGAATGCAAATATCAGTCAGTGGTCCGATATAGACCACTCTCTGATTTCATCATCATCAATGATAGATTTATCAATCTCCAAACTAAAAAAAAAAAATATATATATATATATATAACAATAGTACCTAGTTAGTAAAATATTTTATTTTGAATTTTATATTTAATGGATTATACTCCACATCGAGTAAATTAGAAAAAAACGTGCATTTTATTTAATAATATTAACCTATTAGTTTCACTGTCAGCTCTGGAATCACTGTAATGATCATCTAATAAAATATCTGGACCTGAGATTTCACCAGAATCTATTTGGTTTTCAGGTTCACAATCTTTTTAAGACTCTAGCAATATTTCAATTTCATTTTCAATTAATTGTACAGCTTTTACTATATTTGCTCCATTATCGGTGGTAATTATATTATACAGCTGATTTGGGTTAACTTTGAATTTTTTTAATGTGTTAAGAATAATTTCTTTCAAATATACTCCTGAAAAAAATATTATAAATGTATAAAGTATACTTAAATTGTGTAAAACCTCTCATACATAATTATATTTATTTAGTTAGTTACCTGTATGAGACTATATTAGTTCAACAAGACCAACTGTTCTTAATTGAATACATTCATTAGCTATATATTGAATATTTAATCCCAAAAAACTTCTATTTAATCTAGTAACTGCATCAATTTTCAATGATATCAATTTGTTCTGTATTTCATTTGAAATCTGATTAAGTACTATAGATTCTTCATGAAAATGCCTTCTAGTAAAATTAAAACCTAATATTAGTTCTATTTTGTTCAAAATAACTGTTACAGAACTGAGTATATGAAAGGTATTATGTAACAAATCTTTTTTCTCTGCAATTGGAGTTAAAAACAAATCCCAATTTTAAAATTATTGTTTTACAACAAGAAACTCTAAAATCTAAATATGTTTTAGAAGCATGATTTATATAAATAAATATGAATAAATGAATTAACATCTACTTCCTAGTTCTAGCTTTATAGGAAACATTTTCAATATTCGGTAAAATTTGAAAATGCTTATATTATTATATATAGGAAATTATGTTTTTTTACCTGATAGAAGTTGAATTCAGAATTATTTTGTTTTTAAATTCACTTAAGATTGGATTAAGTATGTTCTTAAAACCACTATCGTTCAATATACTATAAAAACGTCCATTTACCGTAACAAGTTCTACACATGCATCGATTACTTTTTTGGGGTAATGTTTACTTTAACTTCATAGCTTGACCTAAGTAGTGTATCTATTTTCACTTGAGATTTATTTGAATTATGAGTAATTTGACTTTGACTATCTATAAATTCATCAAATAATTCCGCGTGTTGTTTCAAATGTTTTTTTTTAAATTTGACGCATGATTACCCTAAAATATTTGTAAACATTAATGATACACTCAAGCTAGTATAGTCTAATATAATACTATAATTACTAATTAGTATAAAGTTACATACAATTTGCTTACTTGTAATCCTTTTGAACATTCTTTGCATGTCGATATATCAGACGGTCCACAGTAATCAAAATATTTATTTACTGACGATTTAGTTCGACCCATTATTAGCAAATAAAGTCGAGATCAAACGTTAAAAAATGTGAAAACAAACCCACAATTCAACAATTAATCGATTAGAAAACAGAACGATAGAAAAATATCGTATATCAAATATAAATATGTCCGTTTAAGGTAGTCAGATAGTTGGTTGATACTTAGTGTTGTTTCATAGAAACACTTATAAATAGGTAAACCCAAATCGTTATAATAAATTGGAAGTTAGTAACGGTATATTTTAAAACAAATCAAATGATATGATATCTATCGTTCCATAGAAGCAGTAAAATCATTAATCATATGATTTAATGACACAGACTGAGACTTCTATACTACAATGTAGACGGTGTATAGTGTATACTGTATTTAGGTATATAGAGATTTGGGTTTAATGATAAAATTGTAAAATGTACAAAATATAATATTACCTACTATTGTAAACTATTCTGTACTTCTGAGTTATCTGAGTTATGTATAACTCAAAGTTAAAACTTAAAACACAATATAATATTGTATTACCATTTAGGCACCATATATTATTATATTAACATTATAACGTACTTACTATAGAATATATTATGATTCTTTGATTAATATTTTTATATTTGTGTCTAGTTTGAATGGTGAGATGTAAAGATTTTATTATAAGTAGACTTGAATTTATTAGAGTCAACGAAAACTAACTATCAACTGACAAGGTAATTTCTAAAAATAAAATTGATTTCAATACATTATTATGGTATTTACACTTTACTGTATAGGGGAAAACATTTCCAATAATTCCAATTAATATTATTTTAATAATTGTAGAAGTATAAATATATAATAATTTTAAATACCTCCCTATCCGGAATGCGGGTTTTGTATAGGTCTATAATATTAATAGTAGGAGAATTATTAGAAAACTCAGATGATCATACATAGGTAGATAATGAATTACCTATTTATAGTTTATACTTTATACACAAAACATAAAAAGCAAAAAATTATGATAAATAAAATTATTATATTTTGGAACCTAAAAGAACCTATATAATATTAAAAATCCGGTTCCGGTTCCGGTACTTTATTTTGTTAAATAAAGGTTTCGGTTCCAGTTCCGGTTCTTTTAGGTTTAGTTCCAGTCCCTGATTTCGACATTCAAATAAATTTCCATCTTGACGCTGACCAGATGATTGAATCAAGGTTGATTGTGGTCCGGTCGGAGTGTCTGGTTAAGATTGGGGTGATGAAAAAAACCCAACAGAAACACTTTATGAATGTGACTTGTAAGTTTGTATAAGCAGTTTGTAAAGGGTTTTAAAAATAAAATTTTCGATTAAAATACAAAAGAAATATTAAAAAAATTGAATAAAATAATATAATATGAATAAAAAAATCGACTATAAATAAAAATTTTAATTCGTAAAAATTTTAAATTAAAAAAAAACAAAAATTTAAAACTAAAAAAACCGAAAATTGAAAATCAAAATTGATAAAGAAATTAAGTTAAAAATGTAAATTGATAAAAAAATTGATTATGAAGAAAAATCGATATATATTAATTTATACGTACTATTGGGAAGTCAAAATTTGAAGTTCCCAGTAGTTTTAAAAATCACCGGGAAAAAAACAAAAAATTAAGAAAAAATGGATTTTTTTCGCAAAAATGTTTTTCGACAAAATCAATTTTTTTTTGGCGTAACTTATGACAAATTGCAGATACATACAATTTTCACTGAATCTTTCTATTAGCATTTTATATACACGATAAATTTTCAAAATATTTTTACTTGTTTGAGCTGTTAACTCTTTAGTTTTTTTTCTATAATTATCAATAAAATTTTACTATTGGGTAAAAAAATCGTGAAATTTAATACAATGCTCCTAATATATTGTTATTATAGCAATTGATATATATTAAAAACTCCTTTACTTGATAAGATTTTCAATATATTTTTACGTGCACACAAATATACAATATTTAACTTATGTTAACCACCAATTTCCATTGTTAAAAATGTGTATATATTTTTTTATTCAATCGTGATTTTTTATCAACTAAATTTAATATTGATTTTTTATTAAATATAGATTTTTTTTAATATAAATTGTTTTATCAAATAATAATACTGATAATAATGAATACTGATATTTTATCAACTTAATTTAACAAATCTATATAGATGGTTTTATTAAATACTGATTTTTTTATCAAATTTAGATTTATAATTGATTTTTTTGAATATAAAATCAATATTAAACTATTCAGTACTACTACTCGTAGAATAGTGGTAAAGCACGCGTATTAATGCTATAGATGTTGGGAGTTCTGAAATATTTTTTTGCACTTTTTTTGATTCCGTAAGTGGTGGCAGGAATCGGCAGGAATTGAGCACTAAATATTGGCGTCGGAAAAAGTTAAAAAAGTCAATTTCTGATCATGGGTGGGGCGGGGGACACGTGTTTCCAGCCCCACCCATAGTTTTTTGGTTTTTGCGCGGGTGGTAATTGAGCAGGAATTCCGGAAGTAGTGGCAGGAATCGTCAGCAATTGAGCACTAAATATTGGCGTCGGAAAAAGTTGAAAAATGAAAATGGGTGAGGTGGGGACATGTACGTAACATATTCAGTTTCCAATTTTTTATTTTTTTTTTATATAATTATCAATGAAATTTTATTTATTGGGTAAAATAGTGAAATGTAATACAATTCTCGTAATACATTGCTACTTTAGCAGTTGAAATATATTAGAAATTCCTATACTTGATAAAATTGTCAACATATTTTGAGCTGTTTATGGTCATTTTTAGTTTTCAATTTTTTAAATTGTTTTTCTTTTAATTGTCAATACAATTTTATTTGTTGAGTAAAAAATTGTGAACATTTAATACAATGCTCCTGATATACTGTTACCATAGCAGTTGAAAAATATTAAAGATATATATATATTTTAATGATTTTACATATCATTTTTTTTATGTTTATATTTTTTGGAAAGGCTGGGAAGGTTAGATTTAAAAAATAGCAATGTAACTATACCTTTTTTAACCTTATAGTAAAGAACATATTTTACTAAAAAAAATTTTTTTTAACATTATCTCTATACTTTTTTAATATGCATCAAATAGCATTTTTTCAAATTTGTAATAACGTAGGTTGGTTAGTAAATGTATTGAAAATGCAGAGTAAGAACAACTTTTTTTGTAATCTATAATTATCTAATTTTAGCAAAATACTATATTATTAGATAGTAGTATTTTTACAGTTATCCCTATATTATATTAATACAAAAAGACAAAAGTCAAATAATCTGACCATTTAGACGTATTCTTCATTCATACTTACTTTTGTCTTGACTATTGAAATCAATAGTACCAGTCAATAACCCATGAACTAATAAATTAACCAATAGACATAATATGACTACAGAAACAACGTTCCAACTAGGTCCGTATGTAGTTATGTATTATTATATTTATATGTATTTATTGACAAAGTCAATATTAATAATCAATTTCATTTATTAAATACTATTATGTTGGTACTTCGAGTTATTTTACTATTTATTAGATATTAGTTAATACCTACTATACATTTATGTTATATAATATATACATGCTTCGTATTCGTTATTTAATTTCTTTCACATATTTTGTATGACTACGTTTTACATTATTTTGACCAGTACCTATGACTATTATAACCAGAAAATCTGGAAATGTGCATTGAACACATCAATACAACACATTTTAGTATTTTTAAGTTGATATTATATAGATAACATTATTAATTTACAAATAATATACTAAGTACCACATTTCTAATTGTTTAGTTATTATATAATATTAAAACAAAACAAAATTAATTTAAATCTATAACTTTTATATCAGAAAAATAATATCTTTACGTGACTTTAAATTTAATTAGCTCAAAGTTACTATAAATAATTGAAAAAACGTTGACACATTATGGTTAAAGCTATTAATTTAGAGGCAATTAGTTATTATTTTTTTATTTTTGTATCAACTATACAATTTAACAATAGACCAGGTACACAGTCTATCACGGTCAATTAAAATGAGTGCACACAGTACCAATACAAATATGCCCGATTAACCAATAGCAACCAATATATTATACACAGGTGGATTTTCCTAAAATTGTCTTTTATATAAACCTTCTCCGTGAAATACTCTTTCGTTAAAAAAAAAAAAAAAAATTGAGAAATTTATAATATATATATACAAGAAGATCTGATAAGTTGTTCCAGAGTTTAATCTATGTATTTATATAGTTAGATATATATATATATATATATACTAGCTGATCCCGTGCACTTCGTTGCCCGTTAAATGTATCAACTCTATATGACTCAAACTTTGTTCAATTCGTTATTTAATATTCGGTGTATGGTGTTCAAAATTTATCTTAACTATTCCGTTTCCCGGAATAAAAATTCTTATTCACAGCAGTACATTATCAGGTAGGCAATCTACCTGCGGCAGATCGCGTACCCCATGCTGTTTGTGCGTAAGTGTATGATTTTAGTGTATAACCCTAAAGTATTACAGTTATACCAAGTTTGTCGTTTTTACTTAATTCCGCCAGCTACAGTGGATTAATATAATCAATTTATACAAAATCCTATTCTAACCTAACCGTACTAAAATCCGATAAATAAAAAAAAAAAAATTAACCCTTAGTAAATTAATCTATCTTCTTCAAATATTAATTTATATATATATCTAACTATACAAACACACAGACTATAACTATACAGACTAAACTCTAGATCTTCTTGTATATATCATAAATGTCTTGATTTTTTTTTTTTAACGAATGAGTATTTCACGGAGAAGATTTATATAAAAGAAAATTTTAGGAAAATCCACCTGTGTATAATATATTGGTTGCTATTGGTTAATCGGGCATATTTGTTTATTTGTACTATTGTCTTTTGTCAATATACATATAAGATCTTATAAGTAGTTCCAGACTTTTGTCTGTATAGTTATAGTCTGTGTATTTATATAGTTAGTTGGTTAAATTTGTTTTTTTGTTTCATTCATCGGATTTAAGTACGGTTAGGTTAGGATAGGATTTTGTATAAATTGACTATATTAAGAAAAAAATTAAAAAATTAAAAAAGTTAAAAATTTTGAATACTATACACCGAATATTAAATAATGAATTGAACAAAGTTTGAGTCATATAAAGTTGATACATTTAACGGGCAAGACGTGCACGCGATCAGCTAGTCTGTATACTATTATATAAAGAGGAGTTGTTAGTTACCATTGTTGAGAGTAATCTCTGGAACTACCGAACCGATTTCGAAAATTTTTTCACCAATAAAAAGCTACATTCTTTGTGAGTACCATAGACTAATTTAAACAGGGAATTGATCACTCCTGGTAGGTTTTCAAATAGGAATTTTGAGATTTACGGTAGAAATTGTTGTTTATTAATGGTAGCTATGGGTTATAGGAGTTGAGAATAATACTGATTTATTATTATTATTTATTATTACGTAACAAGCCATTATTTATGATAATTGGTAACTCCTTTGTTTTTAAAGTTAGAGAATTGATCAAAAGCCATAAACCTTCTCCGAAATGAGCTCTTTAATTTAAAAAAAAAAAATCATAACGATCGGTTCAGTAGTTTCCGAGAACATATCACTCAAAGGTTTTCATTTTCACATTTATATATTAGATTTATATATTAGACAAATTAATGTTTGTGAGTAGATTTTTTTTTCATTCATCGGATTTTAGTACGATTAGGTTAGAACAGGATTTTGTATAAACTGATTATATTAATCCACTGTAGGTGGAATTTAGTTAAAACGAAAAACTTGGTATAACTTTAATGCTTTAGAGTTATACACTATAATCATACACTTACGCACAAACAGCACGGGGTCCGCGATCTACCTGATAATGTTCTGCTGTGAATCAGAATTTTTATTCTGAGCAACGGAAAAGTTAAGATAAATTTTGAACACAATACACCGAATATTAAATAACAAATCGAATAAAGTTTGAGTCATATAGAGTTGATACATTTAACGGCCAACGAAGTGCTCGGGATCAGCTATTATATTATAATAATGATTATTTTCTATTATTAGTATATATTGTTACAATGACAAATTGTTAATTACTAATTAATAGTTGGAATAAATATTTTATATTTAGACATACGTGCCTGAAAATTGGTATTTATGTATGTATTTTATAAAGAAAAAGGAACATAATACATAATATAATATTAATATGTGCTTGCGAATGGTTAATTTCTGTTACCTATCATTTGGGCTGGTCAAATAGTTCCTTCCTTCTATTAAAAACTGAAATGACGCCACTGATTTGAAACGTACATTGTTCCAATAATAATAGGATTAAAAATATTATATTTTACAATATTGTGTAAATACCTAGGTTATAAATTATAATATTTCAATATTTCAATAGGGAAATAAATTAGTACATAAAACATTAATTTAATTTTTTTTTTATATAATATAATTGTCTCAAGAAAGATTTAGTGTCATTGTTTAATTTCAATATCATTGGGTATCATTTGGGTCTTCATCTGTATCAATGTGATGATTCCACTAACCAATAACACGAGGATCTGTAAATAAACGCAACATACATACCTCAACAGATCCTAAGAAAAACACGAAGATGTAAAACAAATATAAAATACAATTTAAAGATATATTTGTTTATTTAAATATAAGAAATTAATGCATAAATTAGTGATTTTCAACCCTAGTCCACTGCGCACTAGTCTTGGTCAAAATATATTGGAATAGAAAATATGCAAGAACGATATAACTATTAAAAATCATCGAATAGGTGGATTCGGAATGATAAATTAAATGATAAATAAATAAAATATTCTAATCATATGAAAAAAACAGCGAGTACTTACTGATGTAACGAGATTAAAATTTACATTAAAAAACCCAAATACCGAAATTTGGTCCAAATCGCAAACTGATATTTGATTCAAAAACATTTTGATCTGAATTATAAAATATTAATAATCACGAAATAAAAAAGTCATATCTTACCAACTTATTTTAATTTTCAAAATTGAAAATCATTATACAATCGGTAAACAATTTTTATATTACTTGTCGTTTTTTTGTCCAAGTGTAAATTTGAAATTCGGTACTACCGTCGGTATGATATCATCTTCAATCTCTGTAAAAATATTTTTTTCAAATTAAATTGTTCACGTTAATTTTGAAATATGATGCATATAATTTGAGGTTTGAATATTAATTTTATTGTTATAACTGTGTAGGAAAGTAATAGTTAGTTTATTTAGTAAAACAAAAAAATATTAATGAGAACAGGTAATTTACCAATGCCTATCAATAATCGTAAACATTTTATGTAAATCAAAAAATAATTATTATAATTTTCTGGAAAACCTTTTTTAGTTAAGGTTGAATAACTGGTAATAACTATTGAATCTTCAAATGGTATAGTGAATATTGCATGGGTTGTCAATACTACTATGTTTTCTAGATGAAAGGGTAGACAATAATAATATAAAATCTTAAATCCAATGAAGTAACCAAATAATGATATAAAAATTATATTCCAATGTTTTTTTGTTCATGAACGCTGTGGGGTCATCAAGTTTGTTGAAAGTGGTATAATTTTTCGATCAAACTCTATAATTCCATTAATAAATCTGAAAACAAAAATAATGAAAACTCATTATTGTTACATTATTTATTACAATAATACTTTACTTTTATATATTTTAATTTGTGTCATTGCCCTGATTATCAAAAATTAACTATAAATACACATACAACTAAATAAAATAAATACATACCAATATTTCATATCTCTAATTTATTTTAAGTACTAAACTTCATATAATTTGTTAATGACTTTAATATTGGCCTATGATATGATTTTACACCTAATTAACAGACTGATTATGAGTAGGTACTATAAATATGATAGCTTTTTTTCATTACCATTATATTTCAATATTTAACTTAACCCGTCGTTGGTATCGCTATGCAAGTCCCACCATTGGTATTGAGTGAGCGCTCACCTCGTTGTTTTTTCATCATTATTTATTACATAATGAACATAAAATATTGAAACCATCATCGAATTATTTATAGTTTAATCTTTTACAAAAAATGTTCTTACAATTTATTCCTTGAATATAAATTGTTAACTACTAAAAATTAATTCAAAATTTTTTATACATAATTATATAATAATATAATCATTATCATTCATCTTCGCCCTAGTGGTCTGGAATATTTTGCTGATTATTAAACAATACGCATATGAATGTTGTTTGCTCCTTATAAATAGGTCTGAGTTTACGAAAAAGTATTTGGTTGACATATTGAGTGAGCGCAACGCTCGATTTATGAATATTACTAACATTGCATGTCGATATCTAATCAAGAATAATTTATACATTTTTTATATTTTCAAAAGTATATTTAAACATGTGCCGATTGGAGGTATAAATAGTATTAGATGAATCAAGTAATAAATAAATAAGTGGCTCTCAAAATACTAACGAGGTAAGGGCCGCGTAACACTGACGGGTTAATATTTTTAGTCTAATACACTGGATAGGTTTGTGTACATAACAAGGTGGTATTGAGGAGGTATAAATATTAATTGTTTAACATACTGTAAAGAAATAGTTCAGTCCAGACAAACTAAAATGGTTGAAGATACACCTACCATAACGCGTTCCACGTTCAGAAACAATAAGTTGTTTGGCTTACTATTTCCAATGTTACTAATAAATGGCCATTTGATAATATATTTAAAAAAGTGTATGCTCAAATTATTGTCACATCAGTTAATGGCAGATAAGTACACGTTTTCATAACATTTGTTTGTAAATATTACTAAAAATATTTTATTAAATATTTTCTTTCAAAATGATTGATTATAATATTTGAGCACGATTTATTTCAAAGGTTTCGCTAACGTACTATGTTTTCGACATGCTCGTGTGGCATATTACCTATAGCTGTAACTTAATTTAATTTACTATTTTTTTTCAATTAGGAATATTGTACAAGTACAGCAATATTAAACTAATTTTACATCCTTGAGTAATTCATGTTAAATAATAATGCATATACCTGATAATTCATTTAGTTGATAGTCTGGCTGCGATAATGATAATCCAAAATTTAAATATATGTAATATTTGAAGAACAAACCAATCTTGTTTGAACTGATGAACATATAAATAAGTGCAAAACAACCATCCGTGCTATTTCTAGAAATACGTCAAACGTTAAAGTTCTACTTTTAACCAAAAATCCAGTCGGATCCACAGTATATGAAATATCAGTTAAGCCTACTTGCATACAATTAAAATAGGTTTTAAGGTTATTTGAAAAACAGTCGTAATTTCGAAAGCTTGTTTCCAAAACTGAAATTAAAGAACAAATATTAGTTAGTTATAATAAACATTGTAAACATCGAATAACCTGCGTAGGTCACGCGGATTACTATTGTAATCTATCTAAAATGGTTTTTTCGTATATTGAAAACCAATAGAATTATCTTATCTTTTCAGTACCTTCGAATAACATGTTGCTTAATATAATTAGTTTGTTTCCGAATACTGGTCGCAAAAGTTGTCGTTGTTATCGGAGTTCAAAGTGTGTCGGATATGTGATCACTAGTGTATGCCGTGCGATCTTTCACGCCCGTTTTTTTTTCAGTTTATTTTATAATCAAAGTTTTTACTTACGTATTAATTATAAAATAATTATAAAAAAATTGAGCAACACAATCGATATTGAACAATAGCTAGAAGAAGATGACGATGAGCATATTGATGGAAATGCCATTGACAGTGAAGATGAGTTGGATTAGGTAGAAATTAATAATGAAATCACGGATACGGAAAAAAATTACTATGAAAGTGAAAGTGAGTCAAATAGTGATGATGTTGGTCCAATATTACAAAATAAATATATTTTTGGGAAGGATAAATATATGGAATGAGCAAGCACCTACTAGTACCCATCGGGCAGCTGATAAAACCAAATATTGAAATATGTATTCAAAATTCAAAATTACCAAAACATATTAGGAGTCGTGGTATAAAAATGTTAGGCCTAGTTGAAGATACACCTATTTTTTCTGAATGCCCTAAGGGAATTGGTCGATGTTATTTGTGTGGAAGAGCAAGAAACAAAAGTACGAGAAAATCATGTGAACGTTGTTACAAATAGGTGTGTCTAGATCATTTAAAATATATTTGTATTGGGTGTGTGATGAACAACAGAGTGAAGAATCATCTTAAATTATTTCAAATCAATAAAAATGTATTTTTTTTTTATGATTAAAAGTTTTAAAATGTAAACATTTATAAAGTACTCTTATTTATTTTGTAATTATTAAAATAGAGAGCTAAAATATATTTAAAATACTTAAATATTATTATGCTTATACAGAAATATTATGTAAATGTAATTACATTGAGTATCATTACAATTACAAATAAGACAACAAATTCTAATAAATTATTATTTATTCTTATTTAAGTTAAAATTCATATTCTAAAGTAAAAAAATAAAAATTTTAATTTTTTCTTTATCGCAATATATTTGTCAATATGTACTTAGTATGTAACAATAATTAAAATTTTCAATATAGAGATAGAACCTATTAAAAAAAAAAAAAAAAAATGGATTACAACTGTAATCCGCGCGATTACCGGCGTACTATATTAAGGCACGCGACCTACGCAGGGTTAAACGATCGTCAAATTATTTCACACATCATTGTTTATTCATAATTTATTATATAATTGGAAAATATTTAGCATGACGCAATTGAATTGTATTAAAAATATTTTAAATGAAAAATTGTCTAAGTCAGCGGTATTTACCCACTTATGTGGGCCGCGAGCCATAGGTATAATATTAAATATTATATATTATATTTAAAATTATATATTTATATATTTTTTGTTATATTTCTGATCATAATAATATTTAATCAATTTTAACTATAGTGTACAATAAGTGTACAACTAACGATACGATATCGAACGTTTGAATGTAGTTTTATGTTATTGCTAAACTAGTTATTTTGCGACAATGGTTGTGTGTTAATGTGCCGTTGTGTCTGTTGTGAGTTACTACATAGTATTACATAGTGTTATAGGGCATAATATTAACTACACTACACGTAAATATGGATGCTTGGTTTCGAACTGGGTCTTGTCGTAAGACGAAGCTGTCAAGTGATGAAGAAACTAGTAGTAGTGGAACTACTAGTTGTGAGATTGTTGATATGTCAAGTTTGAATATAACAAAGAAAACTAAAATATATTTTCGTAAGTATAACCCTGACTTTTTAAAAATTGGGTTTGTATTTTTTGGTACTGAGTAGGAGCTTTTACTGCAGTGTGTGAATTGTTTCGAAACGCTATTCAACGAATGTATGAAATTTTCAAAACTTGAAAGGCATCTTTCAACTAACCATCCTGAATGTGTGAGAAAATCATTCGATTTCTTTCAAATCAAGAAAAAAAATCATTCTGCTGAGATGTTAAAAAGAAATGTAGGTAAAATAATGATAATAGTCGATCGTAAGTTATAAGTATGAATATTGCATACACTAAATACGTTACATTAAAGGTATCATATAAATTTATAGAGATGCCAGGATTTTATTTGATTAAAATAATTAGACGGTACCAAATTTTTAATTCTGAGTGGAGTAAAGAATGTATTAGATTTTTCAATGATGTGTTTTAAAAAAAAATGCATTTTAGTGTCTGTCATTACCGATTGGGTTAGAAACCCTGCTTCGATTTTCTTTAACAGTATCTTGTTCAATGGGAAAGCGAATCTTGTTGGTGCATTCGGGAGGTAAAAATGTAATTTTTCCAATAGTTTTAAAAAACGCAGGGAACAATAATATTAAAATTAAGAAAAACTGGAATTCTTACGCAAAATCGATTTGGATTTTTTTGTGTGATTATAAAATAAATGACCGTAGATACATGAAGTTTACACTGAATGTTTATATTAGTTGCATAAATATCATTGTTATTATAATATTATTATTGTGGTAATAGTATGATAATAGCCGATCGTAAGTAATAAGTATCAATATTGCATACACTATACGCCGTGTTACATTAAGATAATAACCGAGTGACAAACGTGCTAAATCTAAAACATAATATTATATTTCATTATTTTTTGTATAGATGGTTTCTCTATGGTTTCAACAAAATTAACGATAATAGTATTATATAATATTGGCTAAAGTGTGGATTATTAAAATAATTCTTAACAACTCTTTTTGGTTAAGTAACCAAACTATTATGCGTTTAATGTATGATTTATAACTGATAAACAATTACAAAATTTGGTTAGCATGATGCCAATGTAAATAAAGTATACAATTGTGTGTCGATATCATATTATTATAAATCTGAAAAAAATGTAAACGTGTGTGTTTGTTTTGGCAGAATTTTTAAGTGGGCACCCGTAGGTATCTGCAATGCCGGGTGGGGGATAGCGGCCTCTCTCACCGGACACCGTGACTGACCTAAGAAAAATACTACCTATAGCCAAGTTCAAACAGACGCCTTAGTCCACTCGGCCACATAATATTATTATTATTATTATTAAAAAATAAATAGTTTTTGACTTCATCGATTTTGTTTTTTATTATACATAATCAAAAAAAAAAAAATGACTTACTACAGATAATAGGTAGGTACCCACTCGATTTTTCCACTACAGGAATAACATTTTTCAATTGGCAACTATTAATTTCTCACTTGATATTATTATGATATAACTACGAATATTATGGGTATTTTCTTAGCAAGTATCCGGGAGCGCTCGTTTCAATTTAATGTATAAATTTGAAGAGTTCTAATCGTATTTCGTTGGTGATTAGCAGTGGTCGGGACGCTACTAGTTTTTTGTAGCACGCTAACGCTACAGGCACTCCCCCCAAAAAGTAGCTCGCTACCGCTATCGCTACCGCTATCGCTACTTTTATCACCATAATTTAATAATTATTTTGTATTTAAAAATTTATAAAATGTTCAACTTTAGTATCTAAGGATTGAAAATTTAAAACAAGCCTCCACTTAATAGGTTATATATAAATTACTTTATTCACAATAATATCATCAAATATATTAGTAATACCATAGACTGACTGACCGTTTTCACTCAGAATCGTTTTTCTTATACAATGATATTATATCATTGAATTAAAATTTAACACCATCCATAACAGTGACCCACTTGTAACATTTTGTACAGCAGAGCGACACCCACTTGCCCACCTTTTTTTGGATGAAGGTAGAGATTCTTATGATAAATATTCTATTAAATTATCAAATTTTAGATTTATAAAAGAAAATGGAATAACACTAAATGGAATAACATTTGATTTAAGTTTAATTTTTTCTTACATAGGTACCTAGTTATTATTTATTCCGATATCGTAATAATTAGTATTTTTTATTGGAGCAGTTTACAGAATAACTACCTATAATAAAAATTGTAGACAAGAATTTTTTTAACAATCGTAAAAAGCACGATCTATGATATTTTAATTAATTAGTTAAATAATTAATTGATCAAAAGTAAGAAGATAACTTGTTAATTTACCATGCGATTGCGATATAGTAGACGATTGGAATACGATATCAAAAATCGAATTCCTTACGATTGCTAAAAAAATTTTCCTTTACAATTTTTATAATAGGTAGTTTTGTTGTAAACCGCTTCAATAAGCCGTATTACTTGAAGAACAAAAGTATAGATTTTATTTGTATAAAATTCGGATACGAAGAGGCCGAACTATTGAACAAAATATGGCATAAAAACACGGTTTCGTAATTTCAGTAATACGGCTTATTGAAGCGGTTTACAGAAAAACTACCTATTATAAAAATTGTAGAGAAGAATTTTTTTAACAATCTTAAGAAGCCTAAATTTCGATATTTTTATTAAGTAGTTGAATAATTAATCGATAAAAAGTTAAAGACTTTGTTAATTTATCATGTTATACTGCCAATATTGGACGATTGGATTACGATATCAAAAATCAGATTTCTTACGATTGTTAAAAAAAAATCTCCTTTACAATTTTTATAATAGGTAGTTTTTTTGTATACCGCTTCAATAAGCCGTATTAATTGAAGATCAAAAGTATAGATTTTATTTGTATAAAATTCGGATACGAAGACGGCGAGATAAAATATGGCATAAAAACATGGTTTCGTAATTCCAGTAATACGGCTTATTTAAGCGGTTTACAGCAAAATTACCTATTACAAAAATTGTAGAGAACATTTTTTTTAACAATCGAAAGAAGCCCAATTTTCGATATTTTTATTAATTAGTTGAATAACTAATCGATAAAAAGTTAAAAATCGTGTTAATTTACGATGTGATATTGTACGATAGGAATAGGATAACAAAAATCGGATCCCTTACGATTGTTATAAAAGTTCTCCTCTGCAATTTTTACAATAGGTAGTTTTGTTGTAAACCGCTTCAATAAGCCGTATTACTTGAAGAACAAAAGTATAGTTTTTATTAGTATAAAATTCGGATACGAATACAAAATATAAAACTGAACAAAATTAAATAATATTTGTCATGAAATATCGTAAGAAATCGTAAGAAAATCGTAAGAAACCGTAAGAAAAACAGCTGATCTATAAGGATTTCATGTAAGATCTCATGGTGGAAAAATATTAAATTAAATTAAACACCGCTCCATTTCCCCAGTCCGCCGGACCGTTCCCGTCGATTCCCTATAGCGCAACCAATCGCGTACCTTCGCCGCGGCGGCGGCGGCAGTCGGTTTTAAAACGTTTTCGAAAAATGTTACGCTTTTCACGCTGTTTTTCACCTTTTCAACTTTTTCTCATTTCACTTATAGTTCGCGTGGTTTGTACGCGATATCGGTCCATAGCCATCGCAATCGACGCCAGCGTAGGTCGTTATTATTGATTTTTTCGTGTTTCCCGATTCGTTTCGTCTTTTCAAATGCTATTTGTGCTCTATTTGTTATGTTCATTTCTTTTGAAAACCATGGAAATGCGGTTTGTATGCTTAAAAATTCGCGTTCACGAAATGTCAGTCGGTCTTCGTTCCAACGCACAAGTGCGCAGTTGATATATTATATTGTTTTTGATTCAATAAATATTGCATTATGTGATTGTAGACATATTGTTGGTCCTTAATAACGTAGCTGGTATATTGCTTAACGTAAATGCATTATTCAAGCATACATAATAATGTAATAATAATAATAACGGTCAGATAAGTGAATAAAATACAATTAAAGTTTAAACAGTGTGTAGATACATAGAATTATATACGATTACATCGATGTAAATCGAATATATTGGTTTACATCGCTCCGTAGACACGCAGCTTAATTGTTGCAATTTTGTTAACGATTAGCATCACAATTTGTGGCTCGATAGGTTAGGCGTAGGTTCCCCAAATGTAGGATGTTAGGTAGGCTCCCCCGACGGGACCCACCTTGACGTGGTGGGGGAGCTTGCGGGCCTTTAATTAGGTCCTACTAAGCGGTTCCATACCCGGCCCTGACCTTAACTGGTTGGGGCCGGAGCAAAAGAGCCTTCCCTGGCCTTGGATGGCTGTGGGTGGCAGGTTGGAGGTAGCCTGCTAGCACTTAGCAAAGCCCTAGTGGAAGGAGACCACTACTTAAAAAATTCTGAGCCACCCTGTCCTTAGCCGGATGGGGTGGCAAGGTCGGAGGCAGCCTGCTCGCTCGCAGCAAATGCTCTAAGGGAAGGAAAACCCTGACAGAAAACCCTTCAACCCCCAACTCGTCACGGGGGTCACTTGGCACGGAAGTAGTCACGTGTTTACGAGGACCCTGTTGGGCACCTGCCGCACCCAACAGTATCGAGGCTTACCACTACACCGGGCTCTGTAGTGGTGGACGACCATTTCCTGCGTTCTCGTGGGAACTACATGGATCAAATAAGAAAACCAAACAGCGGGTCGCCGACCGTCAAACCGGCGAGTGGATTGCCGTCCACTCAAATGGCAAACATCAGCAGTGGGCTTACCCGCGCAATCTCAAATGCGTCTGCTGACCCAAATGATGATTTGGAGAGCTTCGACTCCGCTCCCTTTCATTGCTCGCTGAGAGAGCTCAAAGCAAGTCTCACGACTCAGAATGGAGGCTACAAGCTTCTTCTTAAGAAAGCGCACTGCTTGGAGCAAGCATCCATCAAGATTCGCAGCGCAGACGCGAAGGTGGCGATCGATGAGGTCCTAGAAGTGATCACAGGCCTCAAGGCGAGTCGGGATGAAGTCCATAGAGCCTTCAATACTATGGTCCAGTGGATCCCTAGTAGTCAGCTACGGAGTGCTTCGGTGCCGAAGCCGACGATTTCACACAAGCCTACCGAGACCAATACCAAGTCTATAGTGACCTCCGTGGATGCAGCTACGGATACACCGTGCTGGTGTGAAACTCCGCTTCAAAAGGAGCCGTTTCAAAAGGAGCCAGCAACAGAAAGACGAATCCTGCAACGAAAAAAACAGCGCCGAAAACGGCAACCAAGCCAGCAGTTCCAGCGGGAGGAACAACAGGAACGCGAACAGGTGCAGGAGCAGGGCACGAACAGGAGCAGTCAAAATCGCAGCAGCAGCCCTCGTGGAGCCAGGTGGTCAGGAGAACCCGCAAGGAGAACAAGGGGAATCCACGCGCCCCAACTCCTAGGACGCAGCCTTCGACGGCTGAGAAAATCGCCTCGCTACGGCGCAGTGCCCCAAAAATAGCCGCGGTCGTGATTGACCGCCCGGACGATGGAGGTCCACTTGCCACGCTTATGAAGAAGGTAGCCGGAGCAATAAACCTACAATCTCTCGGAGTCAACGTACTCACGACGAGGAAAACGAGGTCCGGTGGCATCCTGCTTGAAGTGGAAGGGGCTGACAAAGCCGATCTCCTAGCTGAGAAGATCCGGGTAGTGTCCGGTGATTCGGCCAGGGTCAGGCTCCCGGTACTTCGGACTTCTGTCCTGTTACTTGGCATCCCGGAGTGGGCTGAGGCTGGAGAGGTTGCCGACGTACTTGCGCGCGCGGGTGTTCCTGACGTGGCAGCCGAAGACGTTAAAATCCGGAGGAACACTGGCGGCCGAGCGGAACTCGTGGCTAGTCTGAGCCTGCCTCTCAAGGACGCCATCACGCTGGCGCAGAGCAAGGCAGTCGTCGTAGGGTGGACGAAGTGCAGGGTTAAGCTACTAGACAAAAGTCAACTCACCTGCCATAGCTGTCAGCAGAAAGGCCATCTTGCTGCTGTGTGCCGGAACAAGACGAATGCGCGTCGCTGCCATAGGTGTCAAGGTGTAGATCACCTAGCTAGAGATTGTACGGAGAAACACCAGCAGAAACTGTCTGCTAAGGATAGGGAGTCCCTGCCCTCATCGCCGACCCACATGGAGGCGAAGCCGTCGGTTGTACCGCCGGTGGTCAGTTCGGATAATCCCACATGATGGAGCTAAGCTTCATCCAAAGCAACCTCAACCACTGCAATGCCGCTCAAGACCTGATAGCGCAATACATGGTTGAGGAAAAGATCGACGTCGCGCTTATAAGCGACCCCTACAGAGCAGATGTCCACTCAACACCCTGGTTAGCCAGCGCAGGAACAAGCAGGGCTGCCATCTACATCGCTAACAACGGAGTGACAATTGCCAACGTGATACGAGATCCGGAATTTATCTCCGCTCGTCTCAACGGCGTTCAGGTATACCGCTGTTACGCCTCTCCCAATCAGCCACTCGAGGACTTTGGCGATCTACTCCAGCGGCTTGGGGACAGCATCAGATCCACCCAGCGAGGCGTTCCCGTATTGGTCACCGGGGACCTCAACGCCAGATCCGCCGCGTGGGGCGACTGGGTCGAGAACCGGAGAGGCCACGAACTTAGTTCGCTGGTCGAGTCTCTCAACCTCGTTACCCTGAACGAAGGCTCTACTCCCACTTTTGCCAGAGGCGCAGGATCAATTGTCGACGTTTCGTTCGCAACGGAGTCCCTGGCAATCCGAGTAAGCAACTGGAGGGTGTTGGAGTCGGTATTTAATTTTAGCGACCACCATTACATCCGCTACTCCCTATCGCGCAACCGAGAAAGCCTCTCTCCAGCTGCCCACAACACCTTCTGCGGCTGGGACACCTCGGACGGAATCGACAGCGACTCATTCCACTCTGGACTTCTGCTTGCCGAGTGGCTGGACCAAGGCATCGTCCAGGACGGACTTGACGCCGACTTGGAAGCAGTAACTTTCCGCAAAAGAGTAACGGCCGCATGCAACTACGCCCTACCCCCACGGCGAGCTCCTAGAGCGGGGAAGCCGCCCGTGCACTGGTGGAACGGGGAAATCAACTCTCTCCGTGTGGAGTGCGTCAGGGCGAAACGCTGCAAGGTCAGAATGGTAACACGCATTTCCCGGCTCCGCGCACGTCAATCGGCCGATTTCGACAATGCCCGAGCAGAATCGAAGCTCACCAGGACAAATGACAATTTCCGCGAAGCCAAGAGACAGCTCAAACTTGCTATCCTACAGAGCAAAAAAAGATGTTGGAAGGAGCTCATATCCACTGTAGACGGTGACCCATTCGGGAAACCATACAAGCTGGTAATGAAGAAGCTGAGAGGACCCCCCGCGATAGCCTCCATGGAGATGCAGACACTGGAAAATGTCATATGCACGCTTTTTCCAGCAAACCCGACCGGTAGTTACAGAAACCTGCCCACCTCTGAACCCCCAGTCCCGTTCACCACGGACGAGGTTAATGCGGCAGTTGACCGAGCACGCAGCAGGAACAAGGCACCCGGCCCTGACTGTATCAACAGCAAAATCCTCGCGGCAGTCTACAAAGCCGATCAGCGCACCTTGAGAGACCTGTTTAACAAATGCCTGCACCAAGGAACCTTCCCGTCGGAGTGGAAATTTTCCCGAGTTGTTCTCCTGAGGAAAGGCACTAAACCAGAAGACGTCCCATCATCTTATCGCCCGCTGTGCCTCCTAAACGTGGGGAAGATGTTGGAGTTCCTCCTCACCCGCAGACTGGACGACCATATCTCCTCGAGGGGCAACCTGTCGCCCAACCAATATGGCTTCCGAAAAAACATGTCCACGGATGACGCGGTGCGGCAATTACATAATACCATCGTCAACGAGGCAAACGATGGAAAATTCTGCCTCGCAATTAGCCTAGACATTAAAAATGCGTTTAACACGATCAAATGGCCTGATATAATAACGGCATTGGAGAACTGGGACGTCCCTTCCTACCTGCGTCGCATACTCCAGTCCTACTTTTCGGGCAGGTCTGGAACGGTTTCCACAGGCAGTGGAACCATGGAGGTCGAGATCTCTGGAGGAGTGCCACAGGGATCCGTCGTTGGCCCCCTTCTCTGGAACGCAACGTTCGACTCTGTCCTCAGAGTGCCATTACCCCAGGGGGCGAAGTTACTGGGCTTCGCAGATGACACCTTGCTGGTGGTTTTATCCGAATCTGTTGACAAGTTGGAAACACTTGCGAACAATGCGCTTCGGCTTGTAGAGGATCGCATCTCAAACCTTAGCCTCCAGATCTCAGCAGACAAAACAGAGGCTGTGCTCTTCACTAGGAAGTATAAACACGGGTCACCAAAAATCTTGGTGGGCGAGAAGACGATACCGCTGACGAAGAAAATGACGTACCTCGGTATGATCATCGACAGTTCCCTCTTCTTCAAAGAGCACATGCAGTCTGCATTGGCCAAGGCGGAGATGATCTCCACACAGTTGGCAAGAATCATGCCGAACGTTGGGGGTCCGCGTGAGGACAGACGCCGTTTACTGTCGTCAGTCGTTCACTCAGTACTGCTATACGGCGCGCCGTCCTGGGCTCATACCCTCGACCTCATACCTGGAAATGTCAAGCTGCTGAACAAAATGCAACGAAAGATACTTCTTCGCGGCACCTGTGCGTATAGAACGGTTTCAAGGGTAGCAGCGAACGTGCTGGCATCAACCCCGCCTGCCGATCTCTTGGCAAGAGAACGCGAAACCGAGTTCTTATGGAGGCGAGGTGGGCCCAATGCCCTAACCAAGGCAGAGCTCAGGAGAGATACTCTCTCAAAATGGCAGGCAAGATGGGATTCCGTGGAGGTGGATGACCCCGGAAGCTGGACGAGGAGACTCATTCCCGACGTGTCCAAATGGTGTGCGAGAGAATTCGGTCAGATGGACTTCCACTTGACCCAATTCCTCTCCGGTCATGGCTGCTTCGGTAACTACCTCTGCCGAATCAAGAAGATCGAACAACCACATTGTGTCGACTGCAACGACCCACTTGACAACGCCGAACACGCAATATTCAAGTGCGATAGGTGGTGGCGTGCAAGGATGGAACTGGAAGCTGAACTGTTAGTGGAGTTTACAGCAGAAACCACAACCACGACAATGCTAAAGTCCAGGAGCCATTGGGCTGCAGTCGCTAAACTCGTTCACCGTATCCTGTCCACCAGAGAGGAGGAGGAGCGCGAGAGACAGCGAGGACAAGCGGCAACAAATTAATCGAATTAGTTAAGATATCTAAGATTGTAGGCTGAAAGCCGATTTTTACGGGAGGGTTAGAGGCCCTCTATATTTGTATAAATATTTAATATATATAATTATTGTATTGTATTGTTTTGTATTTAATAAACGATGTAGGGGAGTTGCCCCACCAGGTATTTCCGGCCCCCTACGATACCGTTATAAAAAAAAAAAAAGAAGAAAGGATGTTAGGTAGGTCCGAGTTTCGAACCCGTCGTAGCGCTCTTCGGGCGGCTACCGGCAGAATTGTATTCTACAACACGGCCGATCTCAACACGACATTTTTTGCATTTTTTTTCACGTTATATTTCAAAATAAATAATAAAATAATATACGTTAATATCACAATATATGACTGTATATTATATTATATTATGTTCCTATATGTTATTTAAATTATTAGGAATTAAACACATATTATTTTCTTTAAATTGTCATTGTTATTATATCATACAATAAATACATATTTGTTTTATTTTTCGTAAATTATTTCGAATGCTGTGTAATTGGGTTTTTGGAAAAAAAACTTTTCTCTTCACTTATAGCAGCTAGACATAGTACCTGCTTAAGGTAGAGGTAATTGTTTAAGTTTCACATATGTTTAAGAATAATCATAGCGTTGTCATAAAACTCAGCACATAAAAACGTTCTTTCATGTGTTTGGATTTTATCATAGAAATAGATTTTATATTAATAATTTTCAAGTTATAATTTTTAGCTTTTTGAGCTTTTCAATTCCAAAATCGAGTATTCAAATAAAATTTTGGAGTGTAGGATATTACCCTATTTTTTTCAGGTAAAAATATCTATGTTGGAGATTACAATATCTTTTATTTTTAGGTAAAAAGGTAAAAAGGTAATTTATGTAGGAGATTAATGGTATATAATTTTGATTCTTAAAACTATGACTGCAAAAAATATTTTGTACAGGAATTAAATGTGCCGTCTAAAAATATTTTTTCGTTAGAACAGACAAATTTTAAATTTTATAATATGGGTATCTTGATCATTTAATAAAACAAATTGTTCAAAGCGGTTTGTTTTTATATCCATTTAATTTATAGTATCATGAACTTCGTCAATAGTTTTAGGCAAATGTGGCAAAATGAATTTACGTGTATTGTGCAAATTTCGTCTAATATAATTAAGATCAGTTGTGTTTTAATTATTTTCGGTATTAAAATTTTTAATTTCAGCTAAAATAAACTTGGAAGGTTTTTCTACAATATTGTCTTAACTTACTTTCCTTTTCATTAAATTATTTACTTCTTGGCGTTTCAATGTAGCATATTCCTCGTGTTTGTGAACAGAACTAAATTTTTTTCAATAATTTCGTCCTCGGTATAATTTGTATAAATTTTGCTTTTACACTTATTATTAATACAACACCAAGTTTTTGGCCACTTTTTGCAGTATAGTGTAAAAAAAATTGTATCACCGTCTGTAATGTACAACTATAATATGAGTGACTAACTTTACGACACAACACGGTGATACACTCAAAAGGCTAACAGACTAAACTTAAATAATACACATAACGACGAGACAGTTATGAGCGGACTACGATATCAGCAATAATAATAAACGACAATTTTTTTGAAAATTACCTATACAGACGAGATTATAATGTTTTATCGATATTCGAAATTATTCGATACTACACTATCGCTGATCCAAAATTAAAACGTCGATATGAACGTTTGCGATAAGAATTCTACCTTTTTGGCAGAAATAGTAGAGGCAATTGTTTAAGTTTCACATATGTTTAAGAATAATCATAGCGTTGTCATAATACTCAGCACATAAAAACGTTCTTTCATGTGTTTGGATTTTATCATAGAAATAGATTTTATATTAATAATTTTCAAGTTATAATTTTTAGCTTTTTGAGCTTTTCAATTCCAAAATCGAGTATTCAAATAAAATTTTGGAGTGTAGGATATTACCCTATTTTTTTCAGGTAAAAATATCTATGTTGGAGATTACAATATCTTTTATTTTTAGGTAAAAAGGTAATTTATGTAGGAGATTACATCTGGCCTAAAACTTTGCTATTATACCTTTATGATAATAACATTAAAGTACTAAACATTATTATGATTCAACATTATACATATTCTTAGCAGTCAATGAATGTTTTTTTTTTACAATATAAGACAGAAAGTAGGTCTTATTTGAGTATACATAGTATTTGATTCATTGAAAAATTTATATTGGGACTTAGGAGTTGTGTACAAATGTCAAAACAAATATTACAACAATTAAAACATTCGTATAAAAAAATTGTAACTTAATTTTTTTTTATATGTTTTATTAACTACAACAAAAACACGTGAAAAACACTGCATTAAATATACAAACTTTTTAACACATAAAGAAAAAATACAAAAATAAAATAAAAATAAAAACCAATAGTTAATACCTTTCACAAAAAGAGTCAAAATATATAGCAATTATAACATATTCTTAAGAAAATTATGATGTTTATATATTTTGGAGAAAATATCAAAGTTATTTAGATATTCGTTGTTACTATTGAAATAAACTAAAAGGTATATATTATTCACTTAATTTTAATTTCTGATACGTAACCTCTGAAAGAAGGAATGAGTGTCATTATTTAATTTAAATATCATTGGGTGATCTTTCATCTGTATTAAAGTGATTATTCCACTAATCAATAATACCAGTATCTGTGAACATTCAAAACAAATTATAAACTAAGTATATTCTGTAACAAACCAAAAACCCAAAAGCGTAGAATAAATATTAAATACAATACATTTTTGTCTATTAACACATTAAAATCTAATGATCTGATCAGTGATTATAAATAGGTGTACCGTGGCGTACTATTATATTGCTATGATGAATATAATGTGAAGATAAAATGATTAAAAATTAGTGGATTAAAAACGGTATATTAGACGAAAAATAATCAAACAGTTCTAATAAGTTAAGTAAACAAAAAAAAACGAGTACTTACAGATGTAACGAGATTTAAATTGATATCAAAAAACCCAAATGCCAAAATTCGGTCCGAAGCACAAACTGATATTTGATTCATAAACATTTTGATCTGATTAAAAAAATAAAGAAATAAAGAATCATATCGCTATTATATTAAGTCTATCGTAAAAATATAAATAAATAATACATATTTTACCTGTCGTTTTATGTCAAAATGTAAATTTGAAATTCGATATAACCTTAGACATGATATCATTTTCAATCGCTGTAAAAATAATTTTAAAATATTTATTATGTTGTTTTGTTACATCATGACATAAGGTATTTAAAAAATATAATATATTTTCTTCTTTGACTTCAGAGGAAAACTTAATTTATTGATAATAATTATATAATATATAAAATAAAATAAAATAAATAAATATATACCTACATTAAATACATAAAAATAAATATGTGGCCTATGTATTTTAAATATTTTTCAACTGCTATTTAACAATATATCAGGAGCTTTGTATTGAAATTTCATGCTTTTTTACCCAACAAATACAATTTTATTGATGTATAGCAAATGAAAATATAAACATTCAGTAAAATTGTCATGTATCTATACTTATTCGTTTTTGAATAACAAAAAAATAATAAAACCGCTTCATGAGAAATCGAGTAAATATTTTGTATTGTAAAAATATGAATTTCAAACGCTCATAAAAATTTAATTTGATTTGCTTGTAGACATTTTTTTTTTTTTGATAAAGGAAGACAAACTTTTGAGGAATCTTGTTTTACATCTTCAAATCTTAGATTTATTACCCATTAGCACAGAACATAAGATTAGCTTCAGTGTTATAATTTTAGTTTTTTTTGGGTATTTTTTAATATTATTTTTTATACTCAATCTGGTATAGAATCTAAGTTTTTGAATGAAGCATTGAAGATAAAAATTATAATATGAATAAAGGTAAAAGTTGTAGAAAATATGAGGGTGAAGCGGCTGAGTTTGAGTTACCTTCTCGTTTATGAATGAAACAAATGTGATAATAGACATCAAAAACGTGACGCATTGTACGTAGATTAACAGCGTTAGTATGTATCGAATAACATCTGCCTTGGATATTGCACAAAAAATGATAAATAAATAAATACTGGTAATCATATTGATAAAGTTGAATATGAAGAAACCCAAAAGCATTGGACCGTAACCTAGAGTAAACATGTTTAACAAATCGCAGAGTTCAGCGTGTAACAACCGCGTGTTTTCCATTAAAACCACAATTTCGAAATGTGTCCATTGGTCGGAGACGGGGACTAAGTCGGCAGGTAGACATTTCCAAAGATCGTTTAACGTCTGGAATCTGACATACATATTTTGAAGAAAGAAACACGAAGTTATCACAACTACATAATCCATAACAAAAGGTATAGTGAATACATGGTGTACCAGTAGTTCAATACTGATATTCTTGGGACCAAAATACAACAGTACAATTTTAAATCCAATAAAGTATCCAAATAATGAAATAAAAATCGTAGCCCATTGTATTTTTGTCCATGTTCGCTGAGGGATCAACAAATGTGATGAAAGTGGTGCAATTTTTTGGTCAAACTCGATAATTCCATTAATTAATCTAAAAACAAAAATAATGAAAAATAAATATTAATTTACCAATTATTGCTATAAAATGTTGCTCAGAGTAACTACCGCGATAGTTGAAAAAAATATTCTACTGAGTGTGTAATATTTTTTTAATTCTACTGAAAGCTAGTTCGTAAATTATGTTCTGAGGTTCTCCCTTAATTATGCCATGCCTAAAAGGTATGTTATTTGGGTATAAACTATGACTACATATTATATTGTATAGTTGACAAAATGCTTCAATCTTCCATTAAGAGTGTGGATTCTGTAGCTGACATAATCTATAGGTATGTATAAGTATTATGTGCATGCACTTCAAAATAATCGTGGAAAATAAAAAAAAAGGAAAACTTTAGATAGATTATGGTACTTGAAATATTCATTAATTTTCATTAATTGACATTGTTCAATCTTGATTTGAATTTCAGTATAATCGGAGATATCCTATCATTTTTAATCGCTCCAAAAATAGAATAATAAATAAAATATTTTTTACGTAATTGTGCCATTAAATTTAAGAGGACGTGAATGATACCTGCATGTTTTGTCTCCGTCTTACAAGTGCGTAATATAGAAAATTTTACCCACACGTGTAGCTCCGTTTATTCAAAAGAAAATTAAAGTGAATTGACCTCTTATAAAATCTAAAGTTAAGATTATTATCTAGGCAACCCCTCATGCCAGATTTTTATTTTATTTTACTTTTAAAGCGAGTTATGAGTATTTTAAAACTGTTAATTATTTGTACATCTTAAAATAAATTTTAACTTGCTTTAAAATAAACAGGCCATGACGTTGAACATTACCGATATTTGACATTTACTCTAAATTTTAAACTAACGTAGCTGCATGGGTTCTGCTGAGCAGTAAAATGTACCATGTCACCCACTTGTAAGACGGAGACAACACATGCGGGTATCACGTCCTCATAATGATTGAGGTATGCCATCTATTATAATGCAATATAGATTTCCCATAACTTTATCAATGTGTTTCTTTTACGTTGCCCACACATAATTTTTTTCGGGTGAAAAACTTATTAAATTATTGTCCGTCATATTAAACTGGTCTTTGGACAACACCATACAATAATGTCGATGGATCTAAATTTACTTAATTTCTCAAAACCAATATGTACTTTAAAAAGCCAATGAGACAAAAACATTAATAAGTTTATTTCATAACATCTAGAAAAGAGACCAATAAATTCAAATTAGCAATCAAAATTTAAATTGAAGTATTACTTAGTTGTATGTTTATTTTGCACCAGCTTCTGGGAATAAAAAAAAATCCGTTTGCTTAAATCCACATTAAATTTTTTTTTTTTTATTTACTTTATTTTAAAAACAAACAATCTGTAATTTATTTATTATATAAGACCGTATACAGAATGTAAAACGAAAGTAATTTTAATTTTACATTTTTCGTTGATTTGATTAAATTAAATACAATTTGTAGGTATATATTATGTTAGAGGTATAGGATATGGGACGTAGGTATAGGTTTTAACTATTTTTCATTACCTTATGAAAAAATATAGTTTACCTAAATCTATATAAAATCATCAACAAAACAGAATGGATCTATTGATATAAATCAATATGAATAATAAATAAAAATAAAGTTAATTGTAACTTAAATTATATTAGTTTTTTTTGTAATGTCGAAAAAACTTTTAATATTATTGTTGGTAAAATCAAATGAATAAAATCTTATAGTATTTATGATCTATTTCGTATTAAATGTATGATAAGTTAATTTAATACAAACAAGCAAATTCTACATAATTGAGTTATTTATATTTTTTTATAACATAAAGAAATAATTACTTGATTATCCATATTGTGGATAGTCTGGCTGCGATAATTACACTCCAAAATTTCAAAATATTTATAATTTGCAGTACATGAAACTCTGACTCGAATTGGTTTATATAAATATAAGTGCATATCAGTAACACAATCATCCGTGCTATTTCTAAAAATGCGGGAAACGTAGAGTTTATATTCTTAACCAATACTCCAGTTGATTCCATGGTATAAGAAATATCAATAATACCTATACACTTCAATAAAAATAAAATTGGTCTTAATGTTATATGAAAAACAGTAGTCATTTCGATAGAATTTGTTACCAAAACTGAAATTAAAGTAGAAATAATAGTTACCTTATGTTAAACTTATTAGTAATGAAATAATTATGACACTCTAATCTATCGACAATATAAACAATAACAAAAATGTTTATTTTAATGTATATTGTTCATTCAAATATAATTTCTAATTAGCAAACACTTATCATTTACGTAATATAAAGTTGTTACAAACGTTGTAAATTTTATACTGTCTTATTCGTAGTAATCATATCAAAACAATGTAATATCCACTTTAAATATCCTTCTGACAACATTGAATATTTTAGTATTGTTCTTGGCAATTCGTAATGTTTTCAAAGAGAAAATATATAGGCTACCCCGAATAAACAAAATTCAAAAGTATAATTCCGAATAAAAACAAGAGAGGTCACGTGAATAATAAATACATTTCGAATGCTGAGTGTTCTGAGTTCAATATAACTACCTATACACGTAAACTGAAACTTTAAGTATATTTTGATTCATCATTACTATATTTTGTGCAATATTTATGTTAAAATATCCTATTATAAGTATTTTTTTTTTGTTTTAATTTTGTTAACTAATTCATTTAATTGAATTTTAAAGTTACTTAAAATATTATTATGTCCTCTATATTTCACGAGATGCCTCACTATTACGTAAACTTAAATTTAAACAATTACAATATTATCCATAAAAATTTCACTGTGAAAACAACACACACGTGTTTAAACATAACAATACCCTCCCCTGCAGTTAAAAACCACCCAATGGCCTAAGTTGCCACAGGTTAGTTAATAAAAAAAAAACCGATATAATAAAGTAAATAATACGACCAAAAAAAAAACAACCCGGGATTGTTTTCAAATGCTTCCGATTTATTTAGCTTAAGCCCATTTATTTTTATATTTTTATCATACATTTTATTGAGTTTTAATTAAATTTAAAATAACCATAATATTATCATAGTTAATTATTATTTGAATATTCAATTTTATGTTTTAAACGTTAGTGGGCTGTCTCAGTATACGATAACATTGTATTGAAATATAATACCTACTGCTAAAATATATATACATGATAGTATTATGATGATACTTGATATTTTGTAGACATAGTACCTACACGGTCATGTGATCCAAAAATATGATATATATCTATTGTTTGGAATCCATGAAATGTATAGGAACAAATAATAATAAAACCAATGAGGATTTATTTGACTTGCAAGTATTCAGAAAATTGAATAATAATTAATAAATACTTAAAGAAGGGTGAAATTAATTAAAAATGTATGAACGGCTAATTTTTTAAATAGATTTATTATACTTTTAGTATAATTAACAATACTTTTAATTGTTATACCCTATCTAAAACATTGAGTTTTTTAGTTACTTTTTTTTCCAAGAAATATAAGGAAAGAATTTCGAAAATGACTCTGTTCAAATAATTTATTTTCATATTAGGTAATTAAAAACTATAACAGTGTATTTAAAATGTAATAACACCAGCCTCACTTAACAGAACTACAGAAGCAAACCAGACATGAAAAGAATTTCTTCATTAGGTACTATAATGGATTTAGTCTAAGAGAAAGTGTTAATAAATAGTATTATGTTTATATTATTTTATCCAATATAAGCTAACTAAAAATTAAAGAGAAAATTACGCTATTTTTATAAACATAAAAATGTTTCTCTACCTGTATATAAGTTACATAAAACGTTTGCCAAGTCAGGGATCGGCAAGTAAACTTTCTAGATTTTTATTTTTAGAAATGTATTAACTGATATCATTAAAAACCAAGAAAGTAAAATGACAAAATTGTACTTTATCGGGTTATTGTTATATTTTTATTCATAAAATATATTAATATGCTTGAAATTTGAAAAATATAGAATGAATTTTGTATGACAAATAAATTTTATTGTACATTATACCTATCTCCTGTGTAAATATTTTCAAGGTTTTTAATATTGAGTGGAATTGCAAGTAATTAAATGATTCTTTAACTAAATACATATTAAATAATGGGTATTCATGAATTAAACATATTTTTTAATCATTTTTTTCTATAAATATTGATAAAAAATGTTCGCTGGGACAAAAAGCTTAAAAATTTAATATTATATTAAGGTTTCTACTACGTGTTTGTTATAACTTATAAGCATATTTTGCAGTTGAAATGATGAGTTATGAAAACAACACACATCATTGTAAAACCTATATACTCCGCAATGCTCTGCATTATAGGCACACCATTATAATATTTTATAATATTACACCTTAATGTATGGTTTATACTTATCAACTGTTGATTTTGTCTGACTACTGTTTATACATAATAATATTATTTCTCTATTCTTATTAATCTATCGATTGTTAGTACTAATCTTAATCATTGGGCCACGTCCGTTTAAAATTAAAAATACGGATACGTCTAACGTCTAAGGTATATTAGAGACGCCACGGCGACGCCTCCCCTCCTAGGGGAGGGTACCTGCAGTTAAAAACCACCCAATGGCCTAAGTTGCCACAGGTTAGTTAATAAAAAAAAAACAAAAAAAAAACCGATATAATAAAGTAAATAATACGACCAAAAAAAAACAACCCGGGATTGTTTTCAAATGCTTCCGATTTATTTAGCTTAAGCCAAATTATTTTTATATTTTTATCATACATTTTATTGAATTTTAGTTAAATTTAAAATAACCATAATATTATCATAGTAAATTATTATTTGAATATTTAATTTTATGTTTTAAACCACGTACATGTCCCCACCCCCATCTATTTCTATTTTTCAACTCTTTCCGACGCAAATATTTAGTGCTCAATTCCTGCAAATTCCTGCCACCACTTCCGGAATTCCTGCTCGAATACCCCCCCCCCCGCAAAAACTAAAAAATCATGGGTGGGATATGTGTCTCCAGAGTCAACTGAATCTTGTAAACCTAAATGAAAAATAGGGTATTGGTATTTGAGTTAAGAATTCTATATTCATGGGATACGAAGAATATTACCAAATTGGAACAAATCTAGTTTAGCACCTTCGTACATTTTTTGATATTTCTTCTCAAAACCTATGTATTTCATCGATTAATTACTTTAATATATTATTATGTTGTACGTTATATACCTAAACGTATTTATTTTTTCTAGCCAATTGTATCACCAACGTTAAACTGGTATCTTATCAATATTATTTTATAAACAAATTAACAAATTGCATTTGATACGAAAACTTTTTTTTAAATAAAGACAAAAAAAACATGTAGATCATCATTTTTTATTTTAACTTTGTGTATAATAATTTTTGCTTTAAGCGCCATTTAACCCTCTATGTAGACTACAGAGCAATGCAACACCTACTATAACATTTGTATAAAAGATCGACTCTGCGTAGTGTGTATGAAATTATCATGTATAAAATGCATTCAAACGGTATTTGTGATCACATATGGTAAATTATCATACATTGGTGTTACAAAAATGTTATAGAATTATTTTAAAACTGTTTTAACTATATAAATAAGATAATTATCTTTAATGCTGATAGTAATGTAAGGAGTCGGTATTGGCGCCACTGTTGACTTCTTACAGTTTGGGTTGGAGCATTTAATCATATCCTTTAAGGTAGGAATATTTTTTAGGAATATGTTTATTATATTACCCATCGTAGTATCGCATTTCATGATTGAGGGGTCATTACTCATAATTTGAATAGGTGGGTTAAGGTGATGAATCTGAAAAAATAAAGTTTACATTCAACCTATAGTGGAAACTAAAAACACTAATGCGTTGACCATGATCAACTGAATAACAACTGTTAATGCGGAATCATAATTTTTACACAAAGGAAATAATTTAATGGTACATTTTATAGACATAATTACTTACCATTAAATTTGCTCGATTAGCATATGTTGTCGCCGTTATTCCATACTTGGTAACATTTTCAACGAACTCCATCAATATGTTTTTTGTTGTTAAATTGTCGACTTTTGTAGAGTATAGTTGACTATCACAGTAAGCAGCCATTAGTATTGATGTAATTGTATCAAATGCACAAGTATTACTTAAGATGACCTTGCCTAATTCATTTACATTGCATGCCTTCAGCTCCTCCGCACGGGAACCATTTTTTAGTACTGGTAAAGATTTAATATTTCTTGGACGCATCAAAGCCAAATTCCTAAGGTGAGGATTTGGTAGAAGATATGAGTTATTATTTCTTTGCCTTTTTGATTTTCTATTCCAACTTTCGCAAACCAAAGCTTCTTCGTCTACATTGTTGGTAGTATCTTTTAAGCACGAAAAGTCTACTAGACTGTCTTCAGAGTCGTTTTCACAACTTAAACAAGTAGATTGAGTAAGTACAGGCATTTTCTACTTGATACACTGATCAGCTTCAATATTAGTTTTGATGAAGATCTGTAAAACAATAAAAAAAATTGTTTATATTATATTCTATTAATATTGCACTATTTAGTATTTACTATACCGAGTTTAATTTATAAACAATAATTATGTCTTTTTCCAGGAATAAAAGTAATATACAATTGTATAAGCTTTAAAAAGTTAAACACTAAACATTATAATATAATAACTAAATACTTGAATAAAAAATATGAAATAATTATTACACTTTTAAAGACATATTCAACAAAATCAACTTGAAATGAATTTGTTGAAAATGTTTGATTATACTTATTATATTTTGTTTGTATTTTAAATAAAATGTTTGAACTTTTTTTCGCAGTATATTCTTCTGCTTGCAAAATTAAGAATCAGTACAGTGTATTTTAGTGTTAACAAATTTTAATTTTAAAGCTTAACATTTTTTAAAAATTATTTAAATTTAAATATCTGGTAAAATAAATATGTAAGAAGATAACATAGTATCTATTTAAATATTTTTAATCAAAGACAACTTAAAACTGCAAATTACATTAACTTTTCAAATATTTCTACTTAATAAAAGTTTCAAATACCTAACTTTACTTGACACTGTGAATATTTTACGTACCAATTTCAGGAATAGGACTTAATATGTTGGTTGGATTTATGTCCATCTTTGATTGCGTGGGTGTAACCAATGTATCCATAATAATATTGTCATCTTCACCAATATTTTGAAAGGAACGTTCTGGTGAAACTATTTGTAATTGATTTTGATTTCTAGCTGTTCTAATTAGTGATGCCCCTTTTAAAGATAGTATATGATTTTCGATAAACGTTTCAATACCAGTCGGTAAAGCGATATTTTTGAACGTCACACACTACTTTTTAAAACTAGACTCGACGGCTGCAGACGATGCCATTTCCTCACCGTATTCAAATATAGGGATCATTACTGCCGACCATAATGGAAGAAGCTTTAAAGTCTTAATAATGATAGGAACCAATGAAGGAAAGTAGAAAGGGTTAATACCATTTCCTTTTTCAATTAGGGATTTGCTTTCGCGTCAATAATAAGTTTTGGCGACCGTTCATGCTTACAATATGATTGATACAGATGAATTTGTTCACTGGAGTAATATTCAATGAAAAAAGGGTCATACCCCATATCCCTTATGATGGTTTTAAAGTCATCTTCACCCTTCATAATATATAGTGCCGTTAAAGAATTGTCATGTCTTCTTTGAGCTTTGATTTGCTTTGCTTTTTGAAGTAAAGCATTTGCCGAAAGTAAAATAGCTGGTTCAGGGTCTCCTAATGAAAAAGCTAAAACTTATAAATACCTAACGTACCTGGCTTATGGTCATGAAATTATCCAAACCTGATATGAATTTCTATGAAAAATTAAAAAATTAAAATTTTTTATATATAACTAAAAATTATATACGTAATAAATTAGACTCCTCTCCAAAATGATTAATAACATTAGTGTAGGTATATACTATATTTATAATTACTAAAATATATATTAAAATAATAAAAATTGTTCAAAAATACTTAGTAAAAACAATTAATCAGAATATATTTATAAAATTATTAAAAATGACTAAAAAATACTTAATAAAAATAATTTATAAAATGTATGTACATATATCATAATGTATCCTCCTATATTTATTTTATAATGTATAAAAATAGATTTAAAAAATAATAATAAAAATATCTAGAAAGTACTTAATAAAAAATAACAATTAAAAAATGATCCAACATTTTTATAATAATGGTTTTTTGTTTTTTGTTTTTTAATTTAATATTATATTATACCTCATTGATAGTAATTAATTGCAATAATTTACTATTTTAGGGAGGTGGGAGGGCTAAAGCTATTTGTATTTATTTTCAATTGGTTTTATAAATTTAGACGTTGATTCGGAATGTTTTGGTGTCAGCCAAGATGAAGACGTTAGCCCTTTCAAACATAATAATTAATTTATGTCTTTTCACTTGATTTGCAATTATTACAAATTAATATGCAACTATGCAAAAATATTTACACATGTTTGGATAATTTTTATGACGATGGGGGGGGGGGGGCTTAAGTGTAACATTAATGTTGATAAAAATCGATTTTATTTGTTATTTGTAACTCAAATTCTAATAAGTAATAACCATAGACACTTGAAATATTCACTAAATATTTATATTTTCATTGTCGTTCAATGGTAACACTTGTTTAGATTCCCAAGTAGAAAGTTATGCCATTTATAGCCGTAATATATTTTCGATTAAAAAATATTTATCCTAAAATTTAATTAAAAATATGTATTTGAAAATTATTATTTGCATTTTATAAATTAATTAAATCTTAAATCTTATTAATGTATTAAACACAACTATTATTATTTTTATACATTTACATAATAAAAATTAAATATTAAATACCCATTTTAATTAAATGTGCAGATTCTCTTTCCCTATAGGATTCACACGATAAATTATTCAAAACTGCTTCTGTAGATGTTTTAAGTGCAGGGCCAATCATACGTCGTTTGCGGTTGATGCTATGTTCTTCGTTAAAGTTTCCAGTGTAAGTACAGTTCATAAGCACTCTATAATGTCAAAATATGGAGGTAATTTTAAGTATGAGTAACCATTATAGTCAGTGTATTTTTCAATAAATCAAAATAGAAAATACTATAGAAATAAATAGCATACTTTTAACATAGGTAAATAATAATATCACGTACCTTGAATTTACACCTGGTCTTTCGGATATTGTACCTTTGAAGTATGATTGGCATGTTGAACATTTACCAATAATCACAACATAATGATTTCCACTCGTAGTCACTTTTGCTCTTCGAAATGCCAAACAACATTTTAATCGCGTATGTTCCCAAAAGTGTTCAGCTAAGACTGGTGTCCAATTTAGTTTTGACAAAGCATAATAACATCTAAAATGACAATTATTACCATTTATACCTATGGATTATAATAAATTGTAAATAAAAAATGAAATGCAAACTTTGAACTTTGCAAGGGCCTTGATGGATCATTCATTTTGTATCGTACTTCCTGTGGCTGTATTTCATTCCACTCTTCTGATGAAAAAGTTATGACAAATTCTTTCGAAGGCAAACCCAAATTATCAACACTACTGCTGCTGCTGCTACTATTATAATAATCTATGGAAAAGAAAATAATAATAATTTTAGTAGAAAAAAAATATTAAATACTAAACATTTTATTACCATCTTCATTGGGTGTTTGTTCTTTTTGAAGTGATGTACAAGAAGAAGTGTTTTTAACGCAAGGCAAACCAAGTTTTTCCCAAATTCCATGCCTACACTCATAGACAAATAGATGTATGGCTTTAACTGTCATAGTAGAAGACAATAATTCTCGAATGTCATTGCAAACAGGGTAAGATGCCGGTACAATACCTAATATTTGAAAATGAAAAAAATGAAATAATTGTATTTAAAATTAAATATGTCTTAATTATAATAAAGACCAAGAGGTGAATAAAAAAAAATGTTCGCATTTTTAAATTCTAAGCAGTGCAATGACATGATTTTTTTTTTAAATAATTGTAAAATATAGACCAGGTGTAAATTCAAGGTACGTGATAATTTTATTTCTATGATATTTTCTATTTTGACAATAGATTTGTAATCAAAAATCTTTATATATATACCTACTCGTTTTATTTAATCAAGATTTTTAGAAAAATTAGATTTTTTTATTAAAAATCTTAGATTTTTTATTTATTATGGATTTTATATTCGACTACGCTTTATTGAATATAGGGTTTTTTTTTATCAAATATGGATTTTTAGATTCTGAGCGAAGCGATGAATGTATTGATTTTACAATGATGTGTGTATTTTTTTATTTTTTTATTTTTTTTTGTGTCTGTCATCACCTTTTAGGACAGTAAAAGTGCTTGGATTTTCTTCAACAGTAACTTTTCTAATAAGAAAGTGAATCTAGTTGGTACCTTAAGAGGTCTAAAGAAAACATTTCGCAGTTGTTTTCAAAAGCGACGTAAAAAACAAAAGAAAAATTAAGGAAAAACGGGAATTTTTACGCAAAATCTGTTTTCAAGAAAATCGATTTTGGTGTAACTCTAAAACAAATGACTATAGATATATGAAATTTTCCCCGGTTTTTTATATTTGCATTTTCTATACATTATAAAATCAAAAAAATATTTTTATTTGTTTTGAACTGTTCAGGAACATTTTCAGTTTTCAATTTTATTAGTATTTTTTTCTATAGATGTAAATAAAACTTTATTTGTTGGGTAAAAAGCTTGAAAATTTAATACAAGGCTCCTACTATATTGTTACGATGATATTTGAAAAATATTAAAAATTCTTAGTCAACGTTTTTATTTATAAGCATTTAAAGTTCAAATCTTGACAAAATATGGAAAAATCACGAAAATTAGCAAACTATTTTGAGTTGAGAATTCATAAAAATTCTTCTTTTTAAATCTAAGATTTAAAAATGTAATACAAGATTATCCATAAGTTTGTCTACTTTTATCAATAAAAAAAAATGTCTACAAGAAATTCAAATTAAATTTTTTTAAGCGTTTGAAATTCATATTTTTACAACATTTGGATATTCACTCGATTTCTCATGTAGCGGTTTTGTTATTTTATTGTTGTACAAAAACGTATAACTGTTGATACTTGAAAATTTTACCGAATGTTTATATTAGCATTTTCTATATACGATAAAATTTTGAAAATAATTTGACGCTTTTTGAGCTTTTTACGGACATAGTCAGTTTTAAATTTTTTTAGTTTTTTTTTTTCTATAAATATCAATAAAATATCTCAATGCTTCATTCAAAAACTTAGATTCTATACCAGATTAAGTATAAAAAATACCCAAAAAATAACTAAAATTATAACACTTAAGCTAAACTAATATTCTGTGGTAATAGGTACTAAATCTAAGATTTGAAAATGTAAAACAAGATTCCTCAAAAGTTTGTCTACCTTTATCAAAAAAAAAAAAAAATGTCTACGAGCAAATCAAATTAAATTTTTATGAGCGTTTGAAATTCATATTTTTACAATACAGAATATTTACTCGATTTCTCATGAAGCGGTTTTGTTATTTTTTTGTTATTCAAAAACGAATAACTATAGACACATGAAAATTTTACTGAATGTTTATATTTTCATTTGCTATACATCAATAAAATTATATTTGTTGGGTAAAAAAGCATGAAAATTTAATATAAGACTCCTGATATATCGTTCTAATAGCAGTTGAAAAATATTAAAAATACATAGCCACAATTTTTTTTTATAAGCATTTAAAGTTCAAATTTTGACAAAATGTATCAAATTTATAATTTAATAATTTTTTTGTAGTTAAAAATGTATAAAATGTTCAACTTGTATAGCTAAGGATTGAAAATTGAAAACAAGGCTCCACGTAAATAGGTTATATATAAATTACTTTATTCACAATAATATCATCAAATATACTTGGTTATATCATAGGCTGACTGACCGTTTTCGCTCAGAATCGTTTTTCTTATACGATGATATTACCTACATCATTGAATTCAAGTTTAACACATCCATTATAGCGACCCACACGACACCTAAATAATGCACCCACTTGCTGATAATTTATTTTTAATTTAAAGTATAGTTTTATTTTTTATTTAAATAGTTTTATTCAATTGAAAACCCTACAAGTAATCGATGTGAAATATCCTTTTGTTGAAATGTATATGAAAAAGCTGTTCGTAGTAATTAACAATGCTTTTGATACAGATTAAATTATATAGGTATTTAACTAACAATTATGTATATAAAAACTATAAAATAATATAACATTGATCATTATATTTAGTTTTATATGTAGGTAACTAGGTAGTAACAATACACCGGAACGTTCTTTCATAAAAAAAACGTATTTTTTGTGTTTTGTGACTTTAAAAATATTTGCGTCTGCTTTGGTTACATATAAAATGTAAAACAAAAATAAATTGAACTCTAATTCGGAACGCTTAGCCGGTACTACGATCGTTGCTTCACACGTACAATCGTGGTACCTTCCTACAAATCACTCAGCGACAAAGGAACTACTCGTTATAAAGCAAAATATTATTGTCACCTCAGCACATTTTGCTTCACTGGCTTGACCTATGCTTAATCGCTAACAATATACAGCTTAAAATATTCCCACTTATAATACATATTATATATTATTACATAATATTATATTGACAACTGTCTACAATATACAACAGTACCTACTATACTACAGTGTTAAGTACTGTCGTATTAATATTATTTCATTAAATAATCATTTAATACTTTGATTTTATCTATAAAATAAAATACTTTTTTTTGTTTTAAATATATTTTATATTTCTTCCGTTGAACTGTTTTTTTAAGATATAACTAGGTATTTTTTTTTTTTTTTGTCATTAAGTAAATAAACCATTTCGATTTTTTAAGTAACTTTTGAGCTAGTGATAAATATTAAATCTTGTTTCAATTTTTGTTATGATAATACACTATCATCAGTAGAATATGCGTATTATAAAAATTACAGGACAAATCTATAATCTTATCTATTTATTATTAAAATAAAAATACACTAAACATTTATAAATATATTTTATATTATCAATACCAAAATAATGCATGCAAAATTTATAGTAAAATAAAATAAATCCGACCTCTTATAATTATATAATAAATTATAAAAAAATTATAGGTACTCACTTTTTTTCCCCTTATTTTCGATCACAACTCGTTCTTTAAAAGTCATTACAGCGGTGACACATTCTGTAGGGTTTATGTTTGGCTTACGGCCCGCCATTTGTATAGGTAAATGAGTTTTATCACAATGTATAAACCGTACAATATTATATTAATCAACTTTTCTAATTGTTGAAAAACAATATGTTTCATAAAGTACACTATAATGAACTTTACGTGCAAACGCCAAATAGCAAATGACAAATTATTAACTATTATTATTAAAATATAAATCGTTCTGTTTCAAAAACAATGCAGTGGATTTGTGTGTTCTATATTTGGAACTCACAACAATCGATAAAAATAATACTACTATTAGTAGATTTATATAATATAATGTTATAATAATAAAAGCAATAATATTTATTTTGACAAAAATTAGTTCTAATTTAGTATGTAACGAGTGTAGTAAATTGTACAGAAAAAGGACTTATTTATAATAAACGATTTCATCTGACAGCGCTATATTTGTAGTACAAAAATAATATAAAGAAAACTTCTATTTTTCATTGTTTGCAATTATTTAAAAATATTATAACTTTTATAGCTGAGAATTAACAATTTAAAACAAGGTTCTTCGTAAATAGTTTATATCTAAATTATTACTTTATTCACAAATCACAATAATATGATGTCATTGAATTCAAATTTAACACAATCCATTACAGTGACTCACTTGTAATCTACTGTACAGCAGAGCGACACCCACTTGCCCATCTTGTTTTTGTATTAATTAAAATAAAGTTTTCGTATCAAAAGGAATTCGTTTATATAAGATATTGATTAGGTATCAATTTAATGTTGATAACACAATTGGTTATAATAAATAAATACGTATAGGTAAAACACGTACAACATAATAATATGTTATAGTAACTAACTACCAAACTTTATCTATTTTAGAATTATTCAATATATATTAAATTAAATAAAAAAAAAATGGAGTAATTAAAAAAAAAGAATATAACTAACGATCTTCAGTTATAATTATAAGGTTATTATAAACCGTGATAAATAAACAATTGGTTCAAAACAACGCGAGAGAATCATTGCTGAACAACTATATTAATAGGTTGGTGCTTGAAGTTTAAAATGTAAATGAAAACTATATATACGACACAATATAGTGCACCACATTTTTTTACAATAAGCAATAAGCTTAAAATAATAAACTGATTGTAATTTAAAAAGTGTTAAATTAAGTTATATTCATATAGATATGTTTTGGAAATAATTAATTAATAAATATTATAATAAAGTTTAAAATAACACATTCTGTTTATTCAAAAGGTAGTAACAATTATTTGTATTTAAAATAAATTTAACTAGATACAAAAAGTTGGCTACTGACTTGAGTTAACTAGAGGTATCACAAATCAGTTACCAATTTGGATATAAATCTAGTTTAGTGCACAAGCAGATTTCAAAATTTTTTTTGAAACTCATAGTATTTTACGCTGAGTATGATAGAGTAATCAGAAATGGCCTGTCAAACTTAATTTTGGAGTTCTAGCACTTATAACTTAATATGGTATGTTTTGTTATGTTAAGTAAATCAATATTTAACTATTCAGTGCTACTATACGTAGCATAGTGGTAAAGCACGCGTGTTAGTTCTTTAGATGTCGGGAGTTCTCAAAACCAAGTTCTGGAATATTTTTTTGCGCTTTTTCTAATTCCGAAAGTGGTGGCAGGAATCGGCAGGAATGGAGCACATATATATTTTATCGCGACTATGATGTATTATTCATTTTCCTAGCATTAAAATCTTATTTATATAGTTAAAACAGTTTTAAAATAATTCTATAACATTTTTGTAATACCAATGTATAATAATTTACCGTATGTGATCAACAATACTGTTTGAATGCATTTTATACATGATAATTTCATACACACTACGCAGAGTCGATCTTTTATACAAATGTTATAGTAGGTGTTGCATTGCCCTGTAGTCTACATAGAGGGTTAAATGGCGCTTAAGGCAAAAATTATTGTACACAAAGTTAAAATAAAAAATGATGATCTACATGTTTTTTTCGTATTTATTTAAAAAAAAGTTTTCGTATCAAATGCAATTTGTTAATTTGTTTATAAAATAATATTGATAAGATACCAGTTTAACGTTGGTGATACAATTGGCTAGAAAAAATAAATACGTTTAAGTATATAACGTACAACATAATAATATATTAAAGTAATTAATCGATGAAATACATAGGTTTTGAGAAGAAATATCAAAAAATGTACGAAGGTGCTAAACTAGATTTGTTCCAATTTGGTAATATTCTTCGTATCCCATGAATATAGAATTCTTAACTCAAATACCAATACACTATTTTTCATTTAGGTTTACAAGATTCAGTTGACTCTGAGGTGACTTAGGAGACACATATTCCACCCATAGTTTTTTGGTTTATGCGGGAGCGGTATTTGAGCAGGAATTCCGGAAGTGGCGGCAGGAATTGGCAGGAATTGAGCACTAAATATTTGCGTCGGAAAGAGTTGAAAAATGAAAATGGGTGGGGGTGGGGACACGTACGTGGTTTAAAAAATAGAATTAAATATTCAAATAATAATTAGTAGGTATTATATTTCAATACAATGTTATCGTATACTGAGACAGCCCACTAACGTTTAAAACATAAAATTAAATATTCAAATAATAATTAACTATGATAATATTATGGTTATTTTAAATTTAATTAAAATTCAATAAAATGTATGATAAAAATATAAAAATAATTGGGCTTAAGCTAAATAAATCGGAAGCATTTGAAAACAATCCCGGGTTGTTTTTTTTTTCGGTCGTATTATTTACTTTATTATATCGGTTTTTTTTTTATTAACTAACCTGTGGCAACTTAGGCCATTGGGTGGTTTTTAACTGCAGGGGAGGGTATTGTTATGTTTAAACACGTGTGTGTTGTTTTCACAGTGAAATTTTTATGGATAATATTGTAATTGTTTAAATTTAAGTTTACGTAATAGTGAGGCATCTCGTGAAATATAGAGGACATAATAATATTTTAAGTAACTTTAAAATTCAATTAAATGAATTAGTTAACAAAATTAAAACAAAAAAAAAATACTTATAATAGGATATATTAACATAAATATTGCACAAAATATAGTAATGATGAATCAAAATATACTTAAAGTTTCAGTTTACGTGTATAGGTAGTTATATTGAACTCGGAACACTCAGCATTCGAAATGTATTTATTATTCACGTGACCTCTCTTGTTTTTATTCGGAATTATACTTTTGAATTTTGTTTATTCGGGGTAGCCTATATATTTTCTCTTTGAAAACATTACGAATTGCCAAGAACAATACTAAAATATTCAATGTTGTCAGAAGGATATTTAAAGTGGATATTACATTGTTTTGATATGATTACTACGAATATGACAGTATATAATTTACAACGTTTGTAACAACTTTATATTACCTAAATGATAAGTGTTTGCTAATTATAAATTATATTTGAATAAACAATATACATTAAAATAAACATTTTTGTTATTGTTCTTATTTTCGATAAATTAGAGTGTCATAATTATTTCATTACTAATAAGTTTAACATAAGGTAACTATTATTTCTACTTTAATTTCAGTTTTGGTAACAAATTCTATCGAAATGACTACTGTTTTTCATATAACATTAAGACCAATTTTATTTTTATTGAAGTGTATAGGTATTATTGATATTTCTTATACCATGGAATCAACTGGAGTATTGGTTAAGAATATAAACTCTACGTTTCCCGCATTTTTAGAAATAGCACGGATGATTGTGTTACTGATATGTACTTATATTTATTTAAACCAATTCGAGTCAGAGTTTCATGTACTGCAAATTATAAATATTTTGAAATTTTGGAGTGTAATTATCGCAGCCAGACTATCCACAATATGGATAATCAAGTAATTATTCATTATGTTATAAAAAAATATAAATAACTCAATTATGTAGAATTTGCTTGTTTGTATTAAATTAACTTATCATACATTTAATACGAAATAGATCATAAATACTATAAGATTTTATTCATTTGATTTTACCAACAATAATATTAAAAGTTTTTTCGACATTACAAAAAAAACTAATATAATTTAAGTTACAATTAACTTTATTTTTATTTATTATTCATATTGATTTATATCAATAGATCCATTCTGTTTTGTTGATGATTTTATATAGATTTAGGTAAACTATATTTTTTCATAAGGTAATGAAAAATAGTTAAAACCTATACCTACGTCCCATATCCTATACCTCTAACATAATATATACCTACAAATTGTATTTAATTTAACCAAATCAACGAAAAATATAAAATTAAAATTACTTTCGTTTTATATTCTGTATACGGTCTTATATAATAAATAAATTACAGATTGTTTGTTTTTAAAATAAAGTAAATAAAAAAAAAAAAATTTAATGTGGATTTAAGCAAACGGATTTTTTTTTATTCCCAGAAGCTGGTGCAAAATAAACATACAACTAAGTAATACTTCAATTTAAATTTTGATTGCTAATTTGAATTTATTGGTCTCTTTTCTAGATGTTATGAAATAAACTTATTAATGTTTTTGTCTCATTGGCCTTTTAAAGTACATATTGGTTTTGAGAAATTAAGTAAATTTAGATCCATCGACATTATTGTATGGTGTTGTCCAAAGACCAGTTTAATATGACGGACAATAATTTAATAAGTTTTTCACCCGAAAAAAATTATGTGCGGGCAACGTAAAAGAAACACATTGATAAAGTTATGGGAAATCTATATTGCATTATAATAGATGGCATACCTCAATCATTATGAGGACGTGATACCCGCATGTGTTGTCTCCGTCTTACAAGTGGGTGACATGGTACATTTTACTGCTCAGCAGAACCCATGCAGCTACGTTAGTTTAAAATTTAGAGTAAATGTCAAATTTCGGTAATGTTCAACGTCATGGCCTGTTTATTTTAAAGCAAGTTAAAATTTATTTTAAGATGTACAAATAATTAACAGTTTTAAAATACTCATAACTCGCTTTAAAAGTAAGATAAAATAAAAATCTGGCATGAGGGGTTGCCTAGATAATAATCTTAACTTTAGATTTTATAAGAGGTCAATTCACTTTAATTTTCTTTTGAATAAACGGAGCTACACGTGTGGGTAAATTTTCTATATTACGCACTTGTAAGACGGAGACAAAACATGCAGGTATCATTCACGTCCTCTTAAATTTAATGGCACAATTACGTAAAAATATTTTATTTATTATTCTATTTTTGGAGCGATTAAAAATGATAGGATATCTCCGATTATACTGAAATTCAAATCAAGATTGAACAATGTCAATTAATGAAAATTAATGAATATTTCAAGTACCATAATCTATCTAAAGTTTTCCTTTTTTTTATTTTCCACGATTATTTTGAAGTGCATGCACATAATACTTATACATACCTATAGATTATGTCAGCTACAGAATCCACACTCTTAATGGAAGATTGAAGCATTTTGTCAACTATACAATATAATATGTAGTCATAGTTTGTACCCAAATAACATACCTTTTAGGCATGGCATAATTAAGGGAGAACCTCAGAACATAATTTACGAACTAGCTTTCAGTAGAATTAAAAAATATTATTACACACTCAGTAGAATATTTTTTTCAACTATCGCGGTAGTTACTCTGAGCAACATTTTATAGCAATAATTGGTAAATTAATATTTATTTTTCATTATTTTTGTTTTTAGATTAATTAATGGAATTATCGAGTTTGACCACAAAATTGCACCACTTTCATCACATTTGTTGATCCCTCAGCGAACATGGACAAAAATACAATGGGCTACGATTTTTATTTCATTATTTGGATACTTTATTGGATTTAAAATTGTACTGTTGTATTTTGGTCCCAAGAATATCAGTATTGAACTACTGGTAAACCATGTATTCACTGTACCTTTTGTTATGGATTATGTAGTTGTGATATCTTCGTGTTTCTTTCTTCAAAATATGTATGTCAGATTCCAGACGTTAAACGATCTTTGGAAATGTCTACCTGCCGACTTAGTCCCCGTCTCCGACCAATGGACACATTTCGAAATTGTGGTTTTAATGGAAAACACGCGGTTGTTACACGCTGAACTCTGCGATTTGTTAAACATGTTTACTCTAGGTTACGGTCCAATGCTTTTGGGTTTCTTCATATTCAACTTTATCAATATGATTACCAGTATTTATTTATTTATCATTTTTGGTGCAATATCCAAGGCAGATGTTATTCAATACATACTAACGCTGTCAATCTACGTACAATGCGTCACGTTTTTGATGTCTATTATCACATTCGTTTCAATTATAAACGAGAAGGTAACTCAAACTCAGCCGCTTTACCCTCATATTTTCTACAGCTTTTACCTTTATTCATGTTATAATTTTTATCTTCAATGCTTCATTCAAAAACTTAGATTCTATACCAGATTGAGTATAAAAAATAATATTTAAAAATACCCAAAAAAAATCTAAAATTATTACAATAAAGCTAAACTAATGTTCTGTGGTAATAGGTACTAAATCTAAGATTTGAAAATGTAAAATAAGATTCCTCAAAAGTTTGTCTACCTTTATAGAATATTTACTCTGTTTCTCATGAAGCGGTTTTGTTATTTTTTTGTTATTCAAAAACGAATAACTATAGATATATAAAAATTTTACTGAATGTTTATATTTTCATTTGCTATACATCAATAAAATTGTATTTGTTGGGTCAAAAAGCATGAAATTTCAATACAAAGCTCTTGATATATTGTTAAATAGCAGTTGAAAAATATTTAAAATACATAGGTTACATATTTATTTTTATGTATTTGATGTAGGTATATATTTATTTATTTTATTTTATTGATATGTTATATAATTATTATTAATAAATTGAATTTTCCTCTGAAGTCAAAGAAAAAATAAATAATTTTTAAATTATACAAATCTAATTAGCTTCGGATAGCCTGTAAGAATGTCATTTTTCCAGTAAATATATTATATTCTTTAAATAACTTATGCCATGAAGTAATAAAACAACATAATAAATATTTTATTTTTATTTTTACAGCGATTGAAAATGATATCATGTCTAAGATTATATCGAATTTCAAATTTACACTTTGACATAAAACGACAGGTAAAATATGTATTATTAATTTATATTTTTACGATAGACTTAACATAATAGCGATATGATTCTTTATTTCTTTATTTTATTAATCAGATCAAAATGTTTATGAATCAAATATCAGTTTGTGCTTCGGACCGAATTTCGGCATTTGGGTTTTTTGATATCAATTTAAATCTCGTTACATCTGTAAGTACTCGTTGTTTTTTTTGTTTACCTGACTTATTAGAATTATTTGATTATTTTTCGTCTGATATACAGTTTTTAATCCACTAATTCTTAATCATTTTATCTTCACATTATATTCATCATAGCAATATAATAGTACGCCACGGTACACCTATTTATAATCACTGATCAGATCATTAGATTTTAATGTGTTAATAGACAAAAATGTATTGTATTTAATATTTATTCTACGCTTTTGGGTTTTTGGTTTGTTACAGAATATACTTAGTTTATAATTTGTTTTGAATGTTCACAGATTCTGGTATTATTGATTAGTGGAATAATCACTTTAATACAGATGAAAGATCACCCAATGATATTTAAATTAAATAATGACACTCATTCCTTCTTTCAGAAGTTACGTATCAGAAATTTAAATTAAGTGAATAATATATATCTTTTAGTTTATTTCAATAATAAAACGAATAACTGAATAACTTTGATATTTTCTCCAAAATATATAAACATCATAATTTTCTTAACAATATGTTATAATTGTCTATATATTTTAACTCTTTTTGAGCAAGGTATTAACTATAGTTTTTTATTTTTATTTTATTTTTGTATTTTTTCTTTATGTGTTAAAAAGTTTGTATATTTAATGCAGTGTTTTTCACGTGTTTTTGTTGTAGTTAATAAAACATATAAAAAAAAATTAAGTTACAATTTTTTTATACGAATGTTTTAATTTTTGTAATACTTGTTTTGACATTTGTACACAACTCCTAAGTCCCAATGTCAATTTTTCAATGAATCAAATACTGTGTATACTCAAATAAGACCTACTTTCTGACTTATATTGTAAAAAAAAAAACATTCATTGACTGCTAAGAATATGTATAATGTTGAATCATAATAATGTTTAGTACTTTAATGTTATTATCATAAAGGTATAATAGCAAAGTTTTAGGCCAAATGTAATCTCCTACATAAATTACCTTTTTACCTAAAAATAAAAGATATTGTAATCTCCTACATAGATATTTTTACCTGGAAAAAATAGGGTAATATCCTACACTCCAAAATTTTATTTGAATACTCGATTTTGGAATTGGAAAGCTCAAAAAGCTAAAAATTATAACTTGAAAATTATAAATAAAAAAATCTATTTCTATGTTAAAATCCAAACACATGAAAGAACGTTTTTATGTGCTGTGTATTATGACAACGCTATGATTATTCTTAAACATATGTGAAACTTAAATAATTACCTCTACCTATTTCTGCCAAAAAGGTAGAATTCTTATCGCAAACGTTCATATCGACGTTTTAATTTTGGATCAGCGATAGTGTAGTATCGAATAATTTCGAATATCGATAAAACATTATAATCTCGTCTGTATTGGTAATTTTCAAAAAAAGTGTCGTTTATTATTATTGCCGATATCTTAGTCCGCTCATAACTGTCTCGTCGTTAAGTGTATTATTTGGAATTCATTTACAGTCAGACAGTAAAAAAATATTTATAGTTGATAAATATAAATTTTTTTTACATTATACTACAAAAAGTGGCTAAAAACTAGGTGTTGTATTAATAATAAGTGTAAAAGCAAAATGTATACAAATTATACCGAGGACGATATTATTGAAAAAAATAAAATAAAAAATAAATAAAAGCATTGAGTATAGATAGTATAGAGAAACAGTGCTCGATATTTTATGCTAGGCTAGATTACTTCAATGTCGCTGGCAATAGAGCGCGCTACCAAGAATTAACAATATTATTTTATTTTTTAATAGGTGTAGTAAAATAATAATAAAATTATTTGTATAATATTATTGTTTTACATAATAATTTATTTGATGCTCTAGACGCACCTGCTCATCACTCGACGTTGGCAAATCGAAGATAACATGTTGCCATTTACGGTTGTCTTAATAACACAAAATACATTTCCAAATAAATTAAATTTTTAGTAATTGCTTGATAATAATAATATTATGTTATTAGATATATATTTTATTATTTATAAATAAATATATTGTTTGGATGGGTAACCATCTAAACATTTTTCTAATATAGAAAATCGGCTTTTCGTCAATACAATTTTTTCAAAATTAATGTTAGTATTTGATTTTAACTACTAATTAAACACATTTTTTGTGGATGGGTGACCGTCTCAAAGACTGAAAATCGACATTATTTAAAACAATTTTATTTTAATGATTATCTCATTAAAATTATAAGACTGTATGTAAGTAACATTATGTGTCCTTTTTCGTGGATGGTCACCGCTTTCAAAAATATTTTTACGATTTTCAATAATCTGTTTTGTATAAAACTGTTTCTCAAATATAATTTTCTTCTCATTTGCTTTATGAATATATTTATAGTCAAATTTCAAATGAATTTTTTTTTTTGGATGGGTGACCATAAAAAGATAATAACTTACGATTTTCAGTTGTTTTTAAAATAACAATTTTATTTGTACATCTATTTTGTGTTCATATTCGGTTAGTTTAGGTTCTACCAACTTTAACTCATTATTTATTTTTTTGGATGGGAGACCACATCATCACAAGTCTAAAATTTTGGATCAAGTAAACATATTTTATCATATAATCTTGACATTTTTCGCTTTTGTATTTATATTCAAAATTATTTATATAATATTTATATTTTGGGGGGTTGTTTTAGAGTAACACCAAAAACCAAAATTGATTTTGTCAAAAACCGATTTCGCGTAAAAATTCTCGTTTTTTCTTAATTTTTCTTTTGTTTTTCCTTGCGCTTTTTAAAACTATTGGGAATTTTAAATTTTGACCTATATCAACAAATCAAAGCAGTTTAACTGCCCAAAACGGCGATGATAGACACACAAAAAAAACACACATCATTGTAAATCAATACATGCATCGCTCCGCTCAGAATATAAAATAAAAGTATAAGTTTATCAATTCAATTCGTGTAAAATTTAATAATAAAATAAAATTAAATAAATTAAAAAATAAATAATATTTATACAAATATAACATGTAAATATATAGATGAATAAAAATAAGAAAGTTAATATTAAATTATAAAAATGTACTAACTATAAATTATAAAGTATAGGTATATGTAGATAATAAGGTGGTATTATTCACAACCAAGTAAATTTAGGTTAAACAATTTAAGTATACATATAATAGTAAGTATGTACATACTTGAAATTCAATTTGTGTAAAATATATTAATAAAATCAAATAAAGTAATTGATAAAGTATATCAATATGTATAAAAATATGATATGTAAATTAAAAATAATTATGAAACTAAAGATGAGTTTAAATGAATGTTAAATTAATTAAATAATTTTTTTTAATACCTAAATGTAAAATATAATATAAATTTACTAAACTTAATATTTTGAAAGTTGGAAGGTTTAATATTTAAGAAATAAAATAATCTGTTATATTTATGTTAATTATTTATAAGTTCTGAATATTCCATAGTTTAGCATTTGGCTTATTTATACCATTATATATAAGGGTTCTATTGTTATTTCTTGTTCATTTACATTCTTTGTGAATTCTTACTACAAATAACAATTTTATTATACATTTATAATGTGTTGAACATTCCTCTAGGATGTTGATATTGGTGCAACGTGTTATATTTGTGGTTGCAAAATCCATTAACTTGCTCAATAGATTGCTGTGACTTTTAATAATAGTAAATTTAGTCTTAAATGTATCTAGACATATTTTAGTGAATAATTCTAACTGTTTTGATGGTACTTTTAATCCTTTATCAATATCAAAGTTTACGTTGTATGTTTTATGAACTAACAAAAGTTGATTTTCGTCATTCAACATTTTTTCAGGGTGTAATAATGTTGTTTGACACTTTTCACAATCAAATTTTTCCAAACACTTCATTGTTAAATATCCTGCATAATAAATAACGGCACATTCTTCTAAACTACCACCCTCATTATTATGTTCATACTCCAAATCCAAATCATATATTTCACTGTCTTTATCTACCTCAATTTCTTTGGCTAAATCAACTTCTGTTGATTTATTTTTATAAACTATATCCAATATAGAAGGTGTATTTGATAATATATTCGGTGTTAAAAATGTATCATTATCTTCCTCGCAATTTGACTTTTCTGAAGTACAGTTTAATAAGCTAAATGAACATATACTTGAAAATACATATATGAAGGTCCTGCAGCTGGGATTTTTGTTATAGCCGCATTTTTGCCTAAGAATAGAAAATAAATTTTCAAGAGTATCCTGACAAAGCTGATTAGTGATTAAGAAGAATAATTGTCCGCTTTTATTTTTTCTGATTCGTAAAGTTGTAAAACGGCATTAATTGTCCAAACAAAACCGATAAAACATGGTGGAATATTATTTGTTTCCTGAGATGACGTTTTTTATTTTTTTTTCTGCATTTTTAAATGTTTCCAACAAATTACGCAATATATTTATTATATTATCGTTATTTTCAGACATAGGCCTTCTGTTAGGATTTCTATCATACAAGTTTTTACTATTCAATGCATCAAATAAATTGTTCATTTCTAAAAAGGAATCTGCTGTATCTAGTGCAGTTGGTGAAATTAATTGATTAGTTCCCACACACGTTTTTATAGCAGCAGAAACAGTATGACTAAAAACTTGAATGGCGAGCTTACAGTTCATTTTTTGTCAAGCGTTTGGATATAAATGCCGTTCATCAATTTTGCATAAAGCTCTTGCTGTTTTACTGGTCTTGTCTATTTTGTAGGTATTTCTGAATTCTTCGAAATCTATTATTTTTTTTTTGACCATTCTTATTTATTACAATGTTCCCAGTCAATAAATTATTTCTAACACTTTTAACTAAGTGAGGGACATCGTAAATCAAAAATAATTTTTTTCCTCCTATTACCGTAAATGGATTTTCCTGAACTACCGCCAAATAAAGTGTACATTTTACTATTTGCTGTACCTTGTCACAAGTTATACATACAGGTGAAAATCCAAGTTTTATTATAGTTTCAACAGTTCGTTCCATAATTTCTGCTAATTGGTTTCTTTTAATGCCGGTTGAACTAAAATAGTAAGATAATGATAATTTCCAGTTATTATATAACCCTCGAATCATTACTACTAAAACAAGTTTAGCCGATTTTCCTGAACGGCATAAATTTCCAAAATTTTCAAATTCTTTAATCATGTCAAGGGATTCATTATATTCCAAACAGCATTTCATAGATATTTCATCAATTAAAATAACGCATTTTTTTTTCTTAAACTGACATAGTTTTTGTCATTATTTTTAACTGAGCATTGTATTCTGCAATATATCCAGCCATGTATTTTATGGAATTTAACCAACCCTGAATAGTACTTACTCCCGGTAAAACAACATTATTTTTTCTTAAATATTTGTATGTTGTTAGAGACTTGTAGTAAATAGATACAGCAATATTTTTTTCTCGTTGTGACCAGCGACTTTTTTTATTATGTTTTCGCTGCATTGACACTAAGGCTTTAGAATTTATAGAACAAAATGAAGCTGTGTTAAGAAAATCTCTAGGATTTGTATTATTTTTAGAAGTTTTACATTTATTCAGTTGTTTTTTTAACAAACATATTTTAGCTCTTTTTGTCCTAACAATTTCTTTTGCTTCTTACATTATTCTAAAACCTTTTCCAATTTGTGTTTTTTTTTTTTATTTGTGGATTGGGAAATTGAATTAGGGGCCCTAGCAAAACCCAAAAACAGCCTAGCAAAATCTAGCAAATTCGGCTGAACAAAAAGGTATGATTATAGGTTTTTTTATTCGGACAATGTGCCGGTGCACCCACAAAGATGGCACCGGCATGTTTGTTTTTGGTTCAGGGGCCCTAGCAAAATCTATAAATGGACTAGCAAAATCTAGCAAATCCCTAGCAAATTTTTGGTGCTAGTTGCATAGGCATAGCATAATGTGCCGGTGCCAACTTGACGGACATGGTCAATTGTCTCTTATTTTTAAACTAACGGGAGATAAACGTGTTCTGTTGAGCTTACAATTTGCTATGTTACGAACTTGTAAGACGGAAACAAAAAATTCACTGTATCTGCCCCTTAAAAAAAAAAAAAATGTAAAACTCTATGATCATATAAGTTCCATACTTAAAATATACAATTTCACATCATACATTTATTTTTACCTTGTTAATAACTATTTGAACATGCAGGAAATTGTATGTCTTCGATGTTTTTTTCGTTATTTTTAATGAATTTTTATATTTTATTTATCAGGGAAATGTAATTTTTTTTTAAATTGTTTTTAATTTTATTTTATTTAGGTGTATTAATGATATTGGTTGGATAAAAAAATATTTATTCAAATTTTTTTTTTTGACAGTATGAAGTTATTTGAAAATATTTTAAATTTTGAGATTTTTTTTAGCGTTTAAATAAAAAATTACCTACTCAATTTTACCCAAAATCTGATCTATACATCAAAGAAAGTTCTCAGGATTTTGGAAAAGTAATTTTTTCGCGTCTATGGTGAATTTTTGCGTACAGAAATTATTTCAGTAAGCTTTATCGCAATATTCCCTACAAAACATACATTTTGTCCCTAGGTAATTTATTAACTTTGATATTTAATTAGAAATTTTCTTTTTACTATTATTTCATTGTAGTTGCATTAAATTAAGTAGATTTAGGTAGATAAAAATATATTTATTATATTTTTTTTTTCATTCATCGAAATTTATGTTTTTGCTCATGTTTTTTTTTTCATTAAACTTCACAGGAATAATTTCTGTACGCAATAATTCCTTATGGACGCAAAACAGAATAACATTTTCAAAATATTGAGAACTTCCTTTATTTTATAAATATATGTATATTAATTCGGGTAAAATTGAGTAATTTTCATTGGCACGATAAAATACAAAAAAATATTAAACATTTAAATATTTTTGAATAATTTCTGATGGTTAAAAAAAATAAATCATAATAAATGTGTATACAGCAACTACAAAAGAAAAAATAATAAAAAAAAATTTAAAAAATATTGCATTTCCCTCATAAAAAAATATATAATTTCATTACAAATAACGGGAAAAACGTCATAAGACTTACAATTTCCACGTTTATATAGTTATAAACAAGTAAAAATAGACGTATGATTAAGACATTTTATATTTGACTTAAGGAACTTGTGCTAATAGTTTTTACATTTTTATTTTTTTTTTAAATTTATTTTGAATTGGGATTTTTGAGCTGCTAAAATAGCATTTCGAGCACTGTGCGTCAGTAACAACAATATCAACATTTTTAATAAATTTTACTATGAAGTTTTACAATATAGCAAAACAAAACAAATTTTCAAAATGTAATCAAACAATTACCTGTCTTAGTAAACAACTTTCGTGGTGTATAATATGAAGATTGTGTAGTTTTGATAATCAGGTTATTTTTATCAACATCGTCTATAAAAAAAAAAAAAATTTTTATAATAATATATAATATTAATTAATACGAAATATAGAATAATAACTCTTTTAAATGTCGTAGAATCATTTATTGGAAATTAAAAATTAAGAATATTTTAACGCACTAACATCAAGTAATTATGTCGTTAATCGTTATGAAATTATTCAAAATACTATATCTTTTTATAAAATATATTTTAGGCATGTAATAATACTAATATTTTCAAATTAATGAACTTCAAAATATTTTGAACCTCAATATAACAACTTCTACTGTTTATAAATAATAAAAACAATTTTTAAAAAACTTCCTTACCGGTGGCCATTGTATACTTTTTAGGTAAAGCACCATAATTCAGATGAGATTTGTCATTAGGGTTGGTAAAACACTTATTTTGAAAGTGATTTTCACATAAATATCGGTTTCTTAGTTTTTTATAGAAAACAACAAATCCAAAGTAATATTTCCTTTAAAAATTAAAAATTAAATTTACCTATTTAATTATGGTTTTACGAATTAACATATATATGTATACTATATATGGTTAAAATATTCAACCTGAATTAAGTATCCATTCTCTAGACAGTGAACTGTCGGTAGGAAATCTAAACATCTTTAATTCTTTGTTATTACTTCGGTTTTTCGTGCAGTTAAAATAAGAACAAGTACCACCCGGCATAGTTTTTTTTACGAATGCAATGAAAATTTAAAAATGTATAGGTAATAAAATAATACTTTATATTATGTACATTATAAATATTATAATATTATTTTATAAAATTAGTACCATTAACAAATATGTATAATGTAACGAAAAATGATGAGATATACAAATATATATTTGAATACACATGAATTATTTGTTTAATATATTATGCATAGATATTGGCATCCTCAGTCGTCTCTGTTTCCGACAACTTCTTGATAGGTAATCCCGGTTTAGTCTGTTCACCTGAAACTATACCACCTATTTCCAAGGCATTAAGTATTACCTTCATCTGGAATTCCCATAACGACCAGTTTTCCGCACATAATTTTGCTATCTTCGCCGAGTCTTCCATGACCGATGGATCCCGTATACTTGACCTGTATACAAATTTACCAACAACATTTTACCATGTACACTGTTCCGCCGTTTTCCTGAAATCCAGGGTATCTCCAACTGGTTGTAGTTTTCTACATTAATACAAATATAAAAATACTTCGATCACAAATCCACTAGACTGTATGTCTGGGCAACTGTGTTCTGAACATCTGTGTCCTGGGCCCATAACCTGTTGAAAGTGACGCTTGACGGACTAATGACTTTAGTATTAATATAAATGAATAACAACACGACAATATGATTATGTATAAGTATAACATATAAGTAACGTACAACTGGACTATTTAACTGTGACAGTACACACACACCGTATACGCACTGTACGACGGTGGCTGTACAAGTAAGTATTACATACTACAAAGGTCCTATACATATGCACCACCGAGGTCGTGTTACATCCGTAAAATGAGTGAGTCGTATACTCGTATAACTAGTTACTAAAATGTACACACGTGTCAAGGTTCACTACTAGTATTAATTGTATATTTCAACAGTTTAAAAATCGGGGGGTTAGAGTATCATTCTATTAGCGCAATAGCACACAATTGATATTTAGACTTTGAGGTTGTGTACAAATGTGAAAATGAGTATAACCTAATTTTTAACAATCTTATAAAAAAAAATTGAGACTATTTATTTTGTGTGTTTTAATAACTTCAACAAAGAAGAACATTGCATTAAATGTTCAAACTTTTTAGCTCACGAAGAAAAAAAAAACATATAAATAGTCTATAACTAATACCTCACTCAAAAAGAGTCAAAATAATATATAGAAAATTATAACATGTGTAGAAAAAAATGATTGTATGTTATATATGTTATTCAGTTATTCGTTGTTACTATTGAAATAAACTTATATATACTATTCACTTGATTAATTTTTCTTATGCATATATTTTGTAAGAAAGGAATAAGTATCATTGTTTAATTTCAATATCATTGGGTGATCTTTCATCTGTATTAATGTGATTATTCCACTAATGAATAATACCAGTATATGCAAGCGAACAAAACAAATTATAAACTAAGTATATTCTGTAACAGACCAAAAATCCCATTAATATAAAGCACAACATATAAAACACATTTTTTTTTTTACGTATTAGAATCAAATGATTTGATCAGTAAATCCCTATTCTCGATTACTGTTCCAATGTGATCAAATTTAGGTCAAAATATACTGTTAAAGTCAATATTCTACGAAGATAAAATGATTTAGAACCAGTGGATTTAATGTACAAAACGATAAATCAAACGAAATAGAATCATACAGTTCTAATATTATCATCGGTGAACAAAAAAAAACAAGTAGGTACTTATAGATATAATGTGATTTAAATTGATTTCAAAAAACCTAAATGCCGAAATTCGGTCCAAATCACAAACTGATATTTTATTCATAAACATTTTGATCTAAATAATAAACAATACAATTAGAAATAAATAATCATATTTATTTTATTTTTCTATTGTTAAAATAGAAATAAATGATATAATTTTTACCCGTCGTTTTATGTCAAAGTGTAAATTTGAAATTCGATATAATCTTAAATATGATATCATTTTCAATCTCTATAAAAATAATTTAAAAATATTATTTTGGTTGTTTCTCCATGGCACTAGTTATTTAAATAAAATAATATATACAATGGAAAAGCAGATTATTATAATATATACAAATTAATTAATTTTCTATTATATAAAATATTATTCCACCTATAGAGGAAAACTCATTTATACGATTACTATATAAAGTATAAGATAAAATAAAATTAATCAATATGTTTAACTAGAAAAAATATAATTTTCAGATAAATAGTCACAATATTGTTAGACCTTATCGTCTGATAGCATATTTTCTAACAAATCAAATACAAAGCAACCTTCAATATCGTTAGCATCTTGCAAGAATGGTAAACCGAATGTGTGAACTAAACATTTCCCAATTATAGATTCATCATTATTGTTATGATTTGTTAAGCCTAATTGCTGGATATTTCTGTACCAATTTTGGCACAAATGAAAATTACAACTACAAATTTGCACTGTTGACCAAATATGTTTGATTGCATTATGAATAGCAACTTCAAAGTCCACCACAATTGTAATTGGTTGAACACTAAATTATTTTGAAAGCAAATTTCGTTAATTTTTAATAAATAATGTGCTGTATGTATGGTTATTTTTGTCAGGAAGCAAAGCAAAAATTAATGGTATATAATTTTGATTCTTAAAACTATGACTGCAAAAAATATTTTGTACAGGAATTAAATGTGCCGTCTAAAAATATTTTTTCGTTAGAACAGACAAATTTTAAATTTTATAATATGGGTATCTTGATCATTTAATAAAACAAATTTTTCAAAGCGGTTTGTTTTTATATCCATTTAATTTATAGTATCATGAACTTCGTCAATAGTTTTAGGCAAATATGACAAAATGAATTTACGGGTATTGTGCAAATTTCGTCTAATATAATTAAGATCAGTTGTGTTTTAATTATTTTCGGTATTAAAATTTTTAATTTCAGCTAAAATAAACTTGGAAGGTTTTTCTACAATATTGTCTTAACTTACATTCCTTTTCAGTAAATTATTTACTTCAACATTATACATATTCTTAGCAGTCAATGAATGTTTTTTTTTTACAATATAAGACAGAAAGTAGGTCTTATTTGAGTATACACAGTATTTGATTCATTGAAAAATTTATATTGGGACTTAGGAGTTGTGTACAAATGTCAAAACAAATATTACAACAATTAAAACATTCGTATAAAAAAATTGTAACTTAATTTTTTTTATATGTTTTATTAACTACAACAAAAACACGTGAAAAACACTGCATTAAATATACAAACTTTTTAACACATAAAGAAAAAATACAAAAATAAAATAAAAATAAAAACCAATAGTTAATACCTTTCACAAAAAGAGTCAAAATATATAGCAATTATAACATATTCTTAAGAAAATTATGATGTTTATATATTTTGGAGAAAATATCAAAGTTATTTAGATATTCGTTGTTACTATTGAAATAAACTAAAAGGTATATTTATTCACTTAATTTTAATTTCAGATACGTAACCTCTGAAAGAAGGAATGAGTGTCATTATTTAATTTAAATATCATTGGGTGATCTTTCATCTGTATTAAAGTGATTATTCCACTAATCAATAATACCAGAATCTGTGAACATTCAAAACAAATTATAAACTAAGTATATTCTGTAACAAACCAAAAACCCAAAAGCGTAGAATAAATATTAAATACAATACATTTTTGTCTATTAACACATTAAAATCTAATGATCTGATCAGTGATTATAAATAGGTGTACCGTGGCGTACTATTATATTGCTATGATGAATATAATGTGAAGATAAAATGATTAAGAATTAGTGGATTAAAAACTGTATATCAGACGAAAAATAATCAAACAGTTCTAATAAGTTAAGTAAACAAAAAAAAACGAGTACTTACAGATGTAACGAGATTTAAATTGATATCAAAAAACCCAAATGCCGAAATTCGGTCCGAAGCACAAACTGATATTTGATTCATAAACATTTTGATCTGATTAAAAAATAAAGAAATAAAGAATCATATCGCTATTATATTAAGTCTATCGTAAAAATAAAAATAATATATATTTTACCTGTCGTTTTATGTCAAAGTGTAAATTTGAAATTCGATATAACCTTAGACATGATATCATTTTCAATCGCTGTAAAAATAATTTTAAAATATTTATTATGTTGTTTTGTTACATCATGACATAAGTTATTTAAAAATATAATATATTTTCTTCTTTGACTTCAGAGGAAAACTTAATTTATTGATAATAATTATATATATATAAAATAAAATAAAATAAATAAATATATACCTACATTAAATACATAAAAATAAATATGTGGCCTATGTATTTTAAATATTTTTCAACTGCTATTTAACAATATATCAGGAGCTTTGTATTGAAATTTCATGCTTTTTTACCCAACAAATACAATTTTATTGATGTATAGCAAATGAAAATATAAACATTCAGTAAAATTTTCATGTATCTATACTTATTCGTTTTTGAATAACAAAAAAATAACAAAACCGCTTCATGAGAAATTGAGTAAATATTCTGTATTGTAAAAATATGAATTTCAAACGCTCATAAAAATTTAATTTGATTTGCTTGTAGACATTTTTTTTTTTTTTTGATAAAGGTAGACAAACTTTTGAGGAATCTTGTTTTACATCTTCAAATCTTAGATTTATTACCCATTAGCACAGAACATAAGGTTAGCTTCAGTGTTATAATTTTAGTTTTTTTTGGGTATTTTTTAATATTATTTTTTATACTCAATCTGGTATAGAATCTAAGTTTTTGAATGAAGCATTGAAGATAAAAATTAGAATATGAATAAAGGTAAAAGTTGTAGATAATATGAGGGTGAAGCGGCTGAGTTTGAGTTACCTTCTCGTTTATGAATGAAACAAATGTGATAATAGACATCAAAACGTGACGCATTGTACGTAGATTAACAGCGTTAGTATGTATTGAATAACATCTGCCTTGGATATTGCACCAAAAATGATAAATAAATAAATACTGGTAATCATATTGATAAAGTTGAATATGAAGAAACCCAAAAGCATTGGACCGTAACCTAGAGTAAACATGTTTAACAAATCGCAGAGTTCAGCGTGCAACAACCGCGTGTTTTCCATTAAAACCACAATTTCGAAATGTGTCCATTGGTCGGAGACGGGGACTAAGTCGGCAAGTAGACATTTCCAAAGATCGTTTAACGTTTGGAATCTGACATACATATTTTGAAGAAAAAAACACGAAGTTATCACAACTACATAATCCATAACAAAAGGTATAGTGAATACATGGTGTACCAGTAGTTCAATACTGATATTCTTGGGACCAAAATACAACTGTACAATTTTAAATCCAATAAAGTATCCAAATAATGAAATAAAAATCGTAGCCCATTGTATTTTTGTCCATGTTCGCTGAGGGATCAACAAATGTGATGAAAGTGGTGCAATTTTTTGGTCAAACTCGATAATTCCATTAATTAATCTAAAAACAAACATAATGAAAAATAAATATTAATTTACCAATTATTACTATAAAATGTTGCTCAGAGGTATTTAATTCGAGTAACTACCGCGATAATTGAAAAAAATATTCAACTGAGTGTGTAATATTTATTTTTAATTCTACTAAAAGCTAGTTCGTAAATTATGTTCTGAGGTTCTCCCTTAATTATGCCATGCCTAAAAGGTATGTTATTTGGGTATGAACAATGACTACATATTATAATGTATAGTTGAAACAATGAGACAAAAACATTAATAAGTTTATTTCATAACACCTAAAAAAGAGACCAATAAATTCAAATTAGCATTCAAAATTTAAATTGAAGTATTACTTAGATGTATGTTTATTTTGCACCAGCTTCTGGGAATAAAAAAAAAAATCCATTTGCTTAAATCCGCATTAATTTTTTCTTTTATTTACATTATTTTAAAAACAACCAATCTGTAATTTATTTATTATATAAGACCATATGCAGAATATAAAACGAAAGTAATTTTAATTTTACATTTTTCGTTGGTTTGGTTAAATTAAATACTAATTGTAGGTATATATTATGTTAGAGGTATAGGATATGGGACGTAGGTATGGGTTTTAACTAATTTTCATTACCTTATTAAAAATTATAGTTTACCTAAATCTATATGAAATCATCAACAAAATAGAATGAATCTATTGATATAAATCAATATGAATAATAAATAAAAATAAAGTTAATTGTAACTTAAATTATATTAGTTTTTTTTGTAATGTCAAAATAACTTTTAATATTATTGTTGGTAAATTCAAATGAATAAAATCTTATAGTATTTATGATCTATTTCGTATTAAATGTATGATAAATTAATTTAATACAAAACAAGCAAATTCTACATAATTGAGTTATTTATATTTTTTTAAAACATAATGAATAATTACTTGATTATCCATATTGTGGATAGTCTGGCTGCGATAATTACACTCCAAAAATTCAAAATATTTATAATTTGCAGTATATGAAACTCTGACTCGAATTGGTTTATATAAATATAAGTGCATATCAGTAACACAATCATCCGTGCTATTTCTAAAAATGCGGGAAACGTAGAGTTGATATTCTTAACCAATACTCCAGTTGATTCCATGGTATAAGAAATATCAATAATACCTATACACTTCAATAAAAATAAAATTGGTCTTAATGTTTATATGAAAAACAGTAGTCATTTCGATAGAATTTGTTACCAAAACTGAAATTAAAGTAGAAATAATAGTTACCTTATGTTAAACTTATTAGTAATGAAATAATTATGACACTCTAATCTATCGACAATAAAAACAATAACAAAAATGTTTATTTTAATGTATATTGTTCATTCAAATATAATTTCTAATTAGCAAACACTTATCATTTACGTAATATAAAGTTGTTACAAACGTTGTAAATTTTATACTGTCTTATTCGTAGTAATCATATCAAAACAATGTAATATCCACTTTAAATATCCTTCTGACAACATTGAATATTTTAGTATTGTTCTTGGCAATTCGTAATGTTTTCAAAGTGAAATTATATAGGCTACCACGAATAAACAAAATTCAAAATTATAATTCCGAATAAAAACAAGAGAGTTCACGTGAATAATAAATACATTTCGAATGCTGAGTGTTCCGAGTTCAATATAACTACCTATACACGTAAATTGAAACTTTAAGTATATTTTGATTCATCATTACTATATTTTGTGCAATATTTATGTCAATATATCCTTTTATAAGTATTTTTTTTTGTTTTAATTTTGTTAACTAATTATTCATTTAATTGAGTTTTAAAGTTACTAAAAATATAATTATGTCCTCTATATTTCACGAGATGCCTCACTATTACGTAAACTTAAATTTAAACAATTACAATATTATCCATAAAAATTTCACTGTGAAAACAACACACACGTGTTTAAACATAACAATACCCTCCCCTGCAGTTAAAAACCACCCAATGGCCTAAGTTGCCACAGGTTAGTTAATAAAAAAAAACCGATATAATAAAGTAAATAATACGACCAAAAAAAAAACACCCGGGATTGTTTTCAAATGCTTCCGATTTATTTAGCTTAAGCCCAATTATTTTTATATTTTTATCATACATTTTATTGAGTTTTAATTAAATTTAAAATAACCATAATATTATCATAGTTAATTATTATTTGAATATTCAATTTTATGTTTTAAACGTTAGTGGGCTGTCTCAGTATACGATAACATTGTATTGAAATATAATACCTACTGCTAAAATATATTACATGATAGTATTATGATGATACTTGATATTTTGTAGACATAGTACCTACACGGTCGTGTGATCCAAAAATATGATATATATCTATTGTTTGGAATCCATGAAATGTATAGGAACAAATAATAATAAAACCAATGAGGATTTATTTGACTTGCAAGTATTCAGAAAATTGAATAATAATTAATAAATACTTAAAGAAGGGTGAAATTAATTAAAATGTATGAACGGCTAATTTTTTAAATAGATTTATTATACTTTTAGTATAATTAACAATACTTTTAATTGTTATACCCTATCTAAAACATTGAGTTTTTTAGTTACTTTTTTTTCCAAGAAATATAAGGAAAGAATTTCGAAAATGACTCTGTTCAAATAATTTATTTTCATATTAGGTAATTAAAAACTATAACAGTGTATTTAAAATGTAATAACACCAGCCTCACTTAACAGAACTACAGAAGCAAACCAGACATGAAAAGAATTTCTTCATTAGGTACTATAATGGATTTAGTCTAAGAGAAAGTGTTAATAAATAGTATTATTTTTATATTATTTTATCCAATATAAGCTAACTAAAAATTAAAGAGAAAAATTACGCTATTTTTATAAACATAAAAATGTTTCTCTACCTGTATATATGCTACATAAAAACGCTTGCCAAGTCAGGGATCGGCAACTATACTTTCTTGATTTTTTATTTTTAGAAATGTATTAACTGATATCATTAAAAACCAAGAAAGTAAAATGACAAAATTGTACTTTATCGGGTTATTGTTATATTTTTATTCATAAAAATATATTAATATGCTTGAAATTTGAAAAATATAGAATGAATTTTGTATGACAAATAAATTTTATTGTACATTATACCTATCTCCTGTGTAAATATTTTCAAGGTTTTTAATATTGAGTGGAATTGCAAGTAATTAAATGATTCTTTAACTAAATACATATTAAATAATGGGTATTCATGAATTAAACATATTTTTTAATCATTTTTTTCTATAAATATTGATAAAAAATGTTCGCTGGGACAAAAAGCTTAAAAATTTAATATTATATTAAGGTTTCTACTACGTGTTTGTTATAACTTATAAGCATATTTTGCAGTTGAAATGATGAGTTATGAAAACAACACACATCATTGTAAAACCTATATACTCCGCAATGCTCTGCATTATAGGCACACCATTATAATATTTTATAATATTACACCTTAATGTATGGTTTATACTTATCAACTGTTGATTTTGTCTGACTACTGTTTATACATAATAATATTATTTCTCTATTCTTATTAATCTATCGATTGTTAGTACTAATCTTAATCATTGGGCCACGTCCGTTTGAAATTAAAAATACGGATACGTCTAACGTCTAAGGTATATTAGAGACGCCACGGCGACGCGGCGGCAACAGGCTCATATTATTGAAAACTGAACAATTATAATCGAGTTGATCGGAATAGTAAAAACGTTACTAAAACGTTCGAACTAAATCGGAAAATAGGGTGCTGGAGTACCAGGGACTCATGGTCTAATCGTTACTTTTCTTCAGTTTCGGTGGCTGTTGCGACAACGCGCGGCAGCAGTAACTACTCGCTCAACGGCCATCACAATCATAGCATACGTTCCTGTTACATTCTGTTACATCATAGAAAATATCGTCGCTCACAACGCTTCTGCAATGTTACAACGTACAACGTACAAAATATAGACCATCAGTGGGATGAAACACGAATTTAGCGTATTTCAACAGTAATTTACAAAAATGGTAATCTATCTCTGTACCAAATTTCATGGCAATCCGATGAACGGTTTAGGAATAATAAGGACCTAGTCAGACGTAAACATATTGTTTTGTCATTTATATATTATATAGATTATAATTCATCGCACTATAGTTAATAGTAGATAAATGATAATACACGATGCCCTACAGTTATACCTTCCATAGTTTTTCAAAAGTAAATAATAAATAAATTAGCCAAATATATGAATTGCAATTATTAAAACTATACAGTATGGATAATTATTAAAGACGTGAATTAAGGAGGGTACAGTAATTTTACCTAAGTATTAAAAATTTAATTAAATGTTATTGTTTTAATAAAATATACTTTTTTCCAAGTACTCGTAAGCGTCATTACTCAATAATCATTAGAGTTTAAGGCTCTGCTCACTATTGGCAATTTGTTTAATGTTTCAAATCATCAATAGCTGTAATAGACTACTTAGAGAATTGATTGGGTAATACAGTTGCTCTAATATATTATTATATCCCAATATCCGATACTAAAAATGTTCATTCATTAGATGCATAACTAATTGGGACAGAAAGTGATAAATGCATTTATATATAAATTTCAAAAAACGGATTTTTGAACAATACCTATTCCATAGACGTTTTAAATTACCCTGGTGATTGTTTAATGATAATACAATTAAATGAATAAATGTAAGTCGTTATTCACATCACTATTTATACATTAATCAATTAATATTACAAAAAAAAAATCCTGAGTTTATTTTTCTGGGTGAAGACTATTTTTGGGTTTACCATTTACCTTATTTACAACTTATAAGTAGTATGTAGTAAAAACCACACAACATTTTTTTTTGTATAAAAAAATAAAATTATATCTATTTTAAATTAAAAATGTTAATGTAGCTACTGTTGGTAGGAGAATAGGAATTATGTCAGGGGGGCTAAAATAAATGTTATGTCCAATCCCCCCCCTAGTTACAGTGGTTCCAGGTCAAAACATCTCCAGTACAAAATATCTTCAGTAAAAAATATATTATATCAAAAATATAATTATTACTATTTAAAAAAAAATTAAATAAATTGAGTAGATAACTAATGAAAAAAAAATTTTAAAAAATTGTAATATTTATGTAAATATTATTACAAGCACAAACTAAATTATTAGATTAAATCAATTTATTTATTTATTTATTTATTACATTAAAACGCGTAAAACTCACTATATTATAAATACAGTCGATTTTAATATAATAATTTAGTTTTTACTTGTACCTAATAATAATGACATAATATTAAAATTTTTTTAGATTCTGAACGGAGCGATGAATGTATTGATTTTACAATGATGTGTGTTCTTTTTTTATTTTTTTTTTTTTATTATTTTTTGTGTCTGTCATAACCTTTTAGGACAGTAAAAAAGCTTGGATTTTCTTCAATAGTAACTTTTCTGATAGGAAAGTGAATCTAGTTGGTACTTTGGGGGGTCAAAAGTAAAAATTTTCCAGTAGTTTTCAAAAGCCACGTGAAAAACAAAAGAAAAATTAAGGAAAAACAGAAATTTTTACGCAAAATCTGTTTTCGAGAAAATCGATTTTGGTTTTTAATGTTACTTTAAAATAAATGAGCGTAGGTACTTGCAATTTTGACTGAATGCTTATATTAACATTTTCTATATACCATAACATTTTCCAAATATTTAACTTATTTTAAGTTGTTTATGGACATTTTCAGTTTCCATTTTTTTTAGTTTTTTTTTTTTACAAATATCAATAAAATTTTATTTGTTGGTTAAAAAAGCTTGAAAATTTAATAGAAGGCTCCTAGATTATTGTTTCAAAGGCAGATGAAAAAAATTTAAAATCCTTAGTCACAGTTTTATTTATAAGCATTTAAAGTTCAAATCTTGACAAAATACGGAAAAATCACGAAAATTAGCAAATTATATTGAGTTTTGAATTCATAAAAATTTTTCTTTTTAAATCTAAGATTTGAAAATGTAATACAAGGTTATTCATAAATTTGTCTACCTTTATCAATAAAAAAATGTCTACAAGAAAGTCAAATTAAATTTTTATCAGCGTTAGAAATTCATATTTTTACAACATTTGATATTCACTCAATATCTCATATAACGATTTTCTTATTTTGTTGTAATTAAAAACGAATGACTGTAGATACATGAAAATTTCACTGAATGTTTATATTAGCATTTTTTATACACGATAAAATTTTGAAAATAATTTGACTCTTTTTGAGCTGTTTATGGACATTGTCAGTTTTCAATTTTTTTAGTTTATTTTTCTAAAAATATCAATAAAATTTTATTTGTTGGGTAAAAAAGCGTGAAAATTCAATTTAAGGCCCCTGATGTTTCGTTCTAATAGCAGTTGAAAAATATTAAAAATACATAGGCACAACTTATTTTTATAAGCATTTAAAGTTCAAATTTTGACAAAATTTATAAAATTTATAATTTTATAATTATTTTGTGGTTAAAAGTTCATAAAATGTTCAACTTTTATAGCTAAGGATTGAAAATTGAAAACAAGGCTCCACGTAAATAGGTTATATATAAATTACTTTATGCACATTAATATCATCAAATATACTTAGCAACATCATAGTCTGACTGACCGTTAAAATATTTTGACTCTTTTTGAGCTGTTTACGGACATTGTCATTTTTAAATTTTTTTAGTTTTCTTTTCTATAAATATAAATAAAATTTTATTTTCTGGATAAAAAAGCGTGAAAATTTAATGCAAGGCTTCTGATATATTATTGTTACAATTGCAGTTGAAAAATATTAAAAATACATGGGTAGGTTAAATTTTTTTTTATAAGAATTAAAAGTTCAAATTGTAGTTGTAGTTAAAAATTTATAAAATGTTCAACTTTAATAGCTAAGGATTGAAAATTGAAAACAAGGTTTCACGTAGATAGGTTATATATAAATTACTTTATTCACAATAACATCATCAAATATACTTGGCAATATCTTAGGCTGACTGACCGTTTTCGCTCAGAATCGTTTTTCTTATACAATGATATTATATCATTGAATTCAAATTTAACACCGTCCATTACAGTGACCCACTTGTCACCTACTGTACAGCAGAGCGACATCCACTTACCCACCTTTTTTAATTTTATTTCACTAGTTATCTACTCAATTTATTTAATTTTTGTTTAATTTTATTACATTACTCAATCGTCTACAACCTTAAATTATAATTTGATATATATTTTTTATAATAAGTTTTTATTGTGGATTATTTTCTGTTGTTGTCGCAAATATTATTGTAATCAGGTAAAACTCACTATATTATAAATATAGTCGATTTTAATATAATTTAGTTTGTACTTGTAATAATAATAACATAAATATTAAAAAGTTTTCATGCGAGATATTTCGATTAGATATATTTTTAACATGAGATATTTTGACCAGTCACCAGTTACGGCTATACCACTGAGTTCCTGTGAATAAAATACTTAAATAAAGTACATCGGTACTTTTAAAATTACGAAAAATCATTAAATATTTTCCCCGATATTATAATGAAATGCATAATATATATCTCCAGCTTTGAACTATACAAATTCTCATCACATATTTGTTACTATTACGAATATAATAACTAAATTCTTTAGACATTTTATGTTCAAATTTACTTGTACAACTTTTACTTAAGACATAATAACATTTTATAATTTGATGTTTTCGGAAAAAAATAATTCAACCCATTATTTTACTATGAGCAAAATACATTTCTTTTATAGCAATATCAATATAATATTATCTATCTGATCATCCATATATTATATAGGCACTATTATTTACAGGATAATGTAAGTAGGAACCAATAGTTTTTAATAATTAAATGAAAAAAAAAAATCTTAATGTTCCCAAACTGATAACTTAAGTTTTATTTATGTTATCCTAATAATTACAAATATTTACAAACGTTAGTTGAATTTATACTATGTATAATAGAAAAATCTAGAAGTGATTTGTAAAGAAAAGTATTCAGTGAAGAAAAATTTGCCTAAACCAAAAAAGAAAATCTTATTTTCGGTAGCAGTGGTAGTGATAATTAAGGTAAAAAGTATTTTGTATATAAACTTTGAATATAATATATTATATTGTGTCAGTACTTATGTGTAAAATTTAAATTTAAATTTATTAACAATATGCAGGGGTGGCGAATGCCCAGTGGCGTATGCTCGATATTTTGATGGAAGAATTACTAATAAAGTAATAAATATTTTTAATAATAAATTATTTTCCTTAAATAAAAAATTAACGGTATACCGTGTAACTATTACACATGCATATATTTTAAAATTAAATAAACAACTTCCAAAACTGAGATAATAATAAAAATAATATTGATAAAAAAAGAAAGTTTTACCTACCTGATAATCAATTAAAATATTTTTAAAGCTAAAGCTTAATTTATAATTTAATTTTTTTCATTGATACGTTATCGTCATTTACAGCAGATGGATTATCTATGAACTTGTTTTAAAATGTTTGTTTTCGATAGAAATTTGCTTTTAAATGTCCTGGTGCGACAAAAAAAGTAACTCAACTCATATGAGTCTATGACGCAAGTTCCGATTTGGCCACCCTTGTCCTATAGAATTTACTGTATATTATAATAAATTTTATGACTTACCATTATTTACTATAAAATAATATATATTTACTATTTGGTTTAATTTTTTAGATATTGTGGGATTCATGATTCATAACAATCCTCTTGTTAAATATGAAAAAAGGTTTGTTACAAACTTTCAACCACGATCTACCACTGCAATATTTCCACCACCACGACCACCTCTCATAACTATAAGAGCATATGTAGTGGAGCCATCACAAGAGCTCTTCGACGGTTAAAGATACTCAAGATACTTAGAGCTAGATCGTAAAACCACTCACAATGTTGAATCTAAAGGAAAGTTTTACACAAAATCGCAACTGTGATCTACCACTGAAATATTGCTACCACCACAACCACCTCCCTTAAGAGGACATCGCACTCGCAGGCGATCTTGACATCTTACAAATGTACAACTATTTGTGCAAACTACTTTTAAAATACGGTAACAATTTTTTGCAAGGGAAGAAGTAGTGTACTATACAGTAAATATTTTTGAGTAAGTGTGCAAATAGGTGACAATGAGTGTGTAATCTCCCTGTAATGTGTGACACGGTAAAAACAAGATGTTCTGAGCAGGACGATCCCACTTTCACATGGTGTAATTAATGGGGAGAATAAGCAATCGTTCTGTGGATATACACATGTAAAAAACTTACCTAAAATAAATAAATATTTGGTGAAAAATTCAAGGTTCTATGGTTATTAAGTTTTGAATTAACCAAAAAAAAAAATAAAATCGAATTTTTCAATAATTGTTTTTTTGTAAAAATTACCATTTTTCACTTTTTCTTGTTTTTCTTGACTCTTTAAAAAACTTTATAAAACTACTTGGAATTTTAAATTTATTTTACTTCGCAAAAGTACCAATTAGATTCACTTTTCTATCAGAAAAGATGTTAATCTCAAAAATTGGAGCATTTTTACTACCCAAAATGTTGATGACAGACAGAAAAAAAAATCACACATCATTTTAAAATCAATACATTCTTCGCTCCGCTCAGAATCTCAAAATTAAATTACCTAAATTTACAATTGATATTTATTATGATTAGATACAGCTTTTACAAATTCCATTATGCTGGTATTTTTTCTTTGAATGGCAAAATAATTGTGTTTAACTATTTTTAGCTTGTTTTTGATTTAGAATTTCTAAAGTTATTAGGTTCGTTAATGCTGTTTAATTTAATGTAAGTAAAATTTTGAATTTATAATAGATCTGATAAAGTGCGATGTATATTTAGATGTCAGTTTTTAAAGGATTGAGCTAGATTTTCTAACATAGATTAGTAGTTAAATTCAATTCTGCGCTTCGTTGAGCATATAATATATTTAAACATTTGGTAGAATTATAGAAATATTGAATTATTCTATCGTAGTTCTATTGGTGTGTAATATATAATCTGAGAATTTTGTTTAGAAATATACTAATTGCCATATCTTACCTGTATTTTACTGTTAATTCCATTCAATCGATTGTCATCTAGTATTAGTTGAATAATTTTCCTTTGCACTTCACAATTATTTTCTGTTTCTCTTTCGTTTTTCACCAGTACTTACTTAGTATTTACTTACCGTAGTCAGTATTTATAACAGTAGATTGCAGTTTATGGGACATAAAACTGAAATAAGTTTTATGTGGCAAAAATTGGAACTTTAAATTAGACAGAATGAAGGAATTATGTATCATTTAAAAAGCACTTAAGGAGGGTGGATAAAAATTCGCAGTTAATCACACATGGTAAATCGTATTAAAATTGAATTTAAAAACTAAAAAGGAGAGAACCCTACTTTGTACATTCAACAGTCTAAGTTTGTATTTTGCGAGGTAGCCACACCACTACTTCAAACTCAAGAATTTACCACTCAAGAGTGAGTAAAGAAAACTATTACAATTATTTGAAGTGAAAAACTTTGTGTTACGCTTGATTAATCCAAGGACTTTGAGAGAAGAGTTACTATGGTGTCGATGCGTTGACAAAATCATATAGAAGAGAGAATCATTATAGAATCATTATAGAGGATTCGGACAATTGTATTTTATTTGAGTTAAATGAAAAAGTGAAAAGCTATGGAGTAAGTTCAATTAAAAAGAATATGTGCGATCTAAACAATGTGATTTATTACATTTTTTCAGATATAAAGTATGTTAGAAACGATCTACCAAGAAAGAAAATAAATTTAATTCATAGAACGACAGATCCAGTCTCGGTGACTCAATCTTAAAATAGATTTTGAGGTCATCAGCGAAAAGAAAACATTTTATCCCGGATGTGCTTGTGATAGAGAAAGCTAACAAATAGGGAGTAAATTAAAGGACCAAGATGCCTACTCTACTTTGAGAAACATTTGGAACCACTTTGATTACGCAAGATGCAACAACACCAGCTACTTTGATAAATTGTTTCCTGCCCATGTAGTATGATTCAAGCCATCCAATGGGTAATGCTTAATCATGGGTTTAACAACCTCCAAGTTCCCAAGTTAATGTTTAAAAGTGTATATTTTTTTTTAATCTATGATAATGATGTCCAATTCCATAAAAAAATAAAATTTTCAATTGATAACCAGATCCAATTCACTCAACGATATATGAGAAGATTTTAGTGACGGTAGATTTGCCTTTCCTGAGTTCATGCTGAAAATTAATAAGGACACGATTGATGCTACATTTTATATGCTAATAAGTAATAAGTTATGGGATAAAATATTTTGGAAATATGCGAAATTATAGTTATAGGTTTATAATTAGCGACGTTAGAAACAACACCAGATATAAAAACAGGCGTCACAAAACAGATTTTACCGATATAATGAAATTTAAATTCATCTGTCACATCAGTTCAATCTAAATATCAGGAAATACGGGAAATATATTCTCATGACAATTAAAAAAGCTATGCCCATTAATGGAGTAAGGTGCTTTGGAGGATTTACAATTCAAGGCAAAAAATAAGTATGAAATTACAGAAATTATAAGCATATTATAAAAGTATTTATATAGGATATATCAGCTAAATTCAAATAAAAGCAATTAATTACTTGGGCGTAAGAAGTAATTCGAGAGAATATAACAATTTTTTTTTTATCGGAAGCCATTCAGTTTTTTATATAGGGTCAGACTGTTGCCAGTTCAAGCGTGTCCGTTATTCGTTAATAATATAATACATTAATTACACCCAGTGGTATTGTTGTAAATATATTCTGGTATATGCTAAATAATTAAATAATGTGGAAGCTATGTCTCCCAGTCCCCACGGTTTCTAATCAATTTAAAATAAACCAGAAATATCTGAAAAAAATTATAAGATTTTTTACTAAAAGCTTTGAAATTTATAATTTTGTATCTAAAACCATATATTAGATATATAAGGATTAATCTAGATACCTATAATACTTTACGGTATTTCCCATAAACAGCATTTTTTCTTTTTTATCTGATGGTAATGGTTCAGCTCTTCTTGATAGGTATTTCATCACCACCTGATTTGTGGTTATCTCATGGTTCTATTCATCAAGAATATAGTAGTCCAATTATATTAATTTTCGTTATTAATATACAATATGTATTTCTAAAAATATTACTTTTTACATATTTTAACTTTAAAATGCTAAATAGTACCCCTACCATAAAATAATATACTAATAATAATAGGTACATTAAATAATTAATTTTCGATCATTGAAGGATGAGGGGAGCAGGGGCTAGATTTAAACATTATTCTATTTGTGTTTGGCTTTGTTGTTGATTTTTGCGTGTTGTCACTTATTGATTGATTGTCAACAATAGGCTCTCAAACTAGAGATTTGAACTAAGTTGTATGTAGGATTGTATTAGGTATACCATTTATACATAACAGTGAACCCTCGGACTCCTTTAAACAACGGACACCTCCAAATAGTGGACATTGACACATTGTTTTGGAAACAAACCACATAATTTTTTTCAAACAGAACCCTCTAACATAATTTCAGCGAGAGCGTCCGGTAGTCTGAAGTTTCAATGAATATGTTTTGAGCCACGGTCGTCCATCATAGTCGCATATTGCTGTATAGTCAAGTTTACACTTTAATTTTATCTCTATCTGGGAGATGAGTAAATGCCGTTTACCTCCCTAACACTCCTACACCTCTACAGAAAAAACACAAGACCGTGTGGTGTTTTCGCAAACATAATAAATTTGATGACGTAGCTAAGAGTAGTGTATTTGAAAAAAAAAAATAAAAATATTTTTTGAACATCAATTAGTTAATAATATATAATACGGTCTGTTTATTAGCAATGTCGTGCATAATCCCTATAATATATTGTAGTATTTACTAAAATCATTTAATATATCTGCAGATGTTTATAAATTGAATTTTAGACAAACAAAATAAGGCGTTTCAATCGAAAATCTAATAATAATACAACACGTAATAATTATTGTACATTCAAAGATAATCTCGTTTTTATTTTCACAACATTTCAACATTAATAATTTATTCTTTGAATCACATTGTCGTTCATTTTTGTAAATACGAAATAGTAAAATCTTTTTTTTTCATTCAAAAGATAAAACTGGTATATTATTTATAGTTTATAGCAGTATAAATGATTTGTTCCGATATAATTAAACAAAGGTAAAGGTACATAATATATAAGAATCCATAGTAGTTACATAATTTGTAACGGTTTGTAATTATTATAATGATATTGATAAAATTATATTAAAAATTATTATTTAGCAGTAGAAATTAAAAAAAAACATACATAGAACAATAGAACATAATAGACACCCAATAAAATGTTGTCAAGTGTATTTAAAACATTTATTTATTAACTAACAATGAAGTATCTCGACAAACAAACAAACTAAAATTATAGTAATAATAATAATAATAATAATAATAATAGTTATAATAAACAAACGTTACATTACATTTACCTATGTCATTATATGAAAACGAATTAGATTTAGTTTAATCGGACGAATTTTAAATACTTAACAACAATTAGGGAATAACAAGATAAAAAAGTTTAAGATTTCATACACGACAAAAATTACACAACTATTATAATAGCAAATAATTTATAGGTAGTTATAATACTTGTAATTGTAATAATATAGTAATAATATAATATCCAACAGAGGTATAACTACAATTATTATTGTTTTTTGATCAAGTACAATCAATAAAAAAACAAAAATGCATAACTCGAAATAATTGTATATATTATTACTTGGTGGAATATTAGTAAAATGTACTCGTCCGATACAACGATAATATAAATATAATATAGATAGATATTTGTAGATTTAAATTATTATATATTTTTTTCAAGTGAATATTAATAAATACGTAAGTGTAGATGTGTAGGTTAAGTATCTATTCCTATTGATTTATTTTTAATATTATAAACATAATAAACTTTTTCTCGGTAATCAAATATTGTTATTATTATTATACAAAAAGGACTCATTACTGATATTTCGCTTTCGATAAGTAGATAATGTAAGGTTCTACAGTGTAGGTCCTACATTATATAAAATTTCGTGCCATGCGCGTATTATATAGGTACCTATTATAGGTTATTATACATATATATTGTGTTGGCATCTACATGTTAATCTCGATTAGTCAATGAAAATGAAAAATATTCATTAAATTTAATTTTTCAATATTCATTTCATATCGGTTATAATATTATATATTATTATGTAAGTAAAGCGTGTGTGGGCATATATAAATAAATTTGTACATAATATACTTAATACTGAACCGATAGGTATACTTATCGTGTAATGACATCAAGGAATATTATTAATATATTATAAGATACAACAGAAATTTAATATTATCGCCGTAATAATAAAGGTACACATTAATGTTTAAACCGAATATAAGCTAAAAAAATTTTTTTTAAATAATCCCAAAAAGTGCACGAAAAACTGTGGTGAATAAAGTCATGTTTTATTTGTGATAGCTATTTTCTAACGCATTGCGACAATGTGTAGTAATCGAATATGTATTATAATATTATAAAAAATAACAGCTATATATATATTATATATATGTGTAATTTTATGTTTAAATAATAAAAGAAAAAAAATCGATCGCACACTTTTTGGTTTCAACTAGGAATAAATTATATTTTTTCTAGTAGGTATACATACGTAAATGTAAGATATATAACAGTGTGAAAAACGAATGGGATGATCATCTATATTAATTATTATTATATCATAGGTATTCTTCTCGTCGCATAAGTATGTACAATACGTCTAATATTGCTTACATCGAAGAGTAAATAAATTAAATTTTCGAAAGATAATAAGTAACAATTTCAAAACTAAATAGGTAACAGTTATACAAGCGGTGATATTGTTAAAAAATGATTTATAGAGTAAAATAATATCGAAGGAAACATTATTGTATGGTGACCGACAAATCTCTACGTCTAATACCTACAAGCACAATACGGTATATGGAACAAAACTGGTAAAAATATTTAGAAGTTTGATTTTGATACCAAAAATTGTGCCCATCGAAAACTGACAATTTAAACGCGTAATAAATCTCAGTCTTTTGACCTCAACAATTTCCTATTACGATAAGCTCCCAAACCGGATTTTTCTTAGAATTTTCTGGTAGTACTTTGATCACGTCGACATTTGCGGTCCAAATTCGTTATGTTATTCTTCTATCTTCCTGAAAGCAAAATTTTTTGTTTTTCAATCGTGTTTTGATTTATTATATGTTAAGTCTTAATTCCATTAAAACAATATTTCCACCAAGTAACAATATAAAATTGTCTACTGTTAAGTTATAATATACTTTATTAAACATGCTACGATATTATAATATTGTGTTTCAAATTTCCAACAGTGTTTCTAAACGATAATAATTAACTATATAGGTAGTTACATAATTCACTCCTATCGAGAGTAATCATAATAATATTATAATAATTTATCAATTACACTCGTTATAAATTAAAATAGTATTATTAAAATATACTATAATATTATGTAGCCATATATATATGCGAAAATGCTTAATCGTTGCATTATATATTATTCAACAAATTCATATTATAACGCATATACCTAGTAACATATTTTATTACAACGGTAACACTTAACGTGGGTCGTTATATAATGTGTATATAATATAATATTATAATATATTTCTAATTGCGTTTAAATTTGTCAAGATATTAAATCGAATACGCACGCGTTAACAATATGGTAACAATAACCGTAAATATATTATATTATGGTAAAAAAAAAAATAATAATAACAAATTCAGTAGAGCAAAATAAGGAATTTGGTGGATATGTAATACAGTATATTATCAAGTATAAGTAAATTATTGTTATTATTAATATTTCAAAGACACTTATATTTTAATAGGTAGGTAAATTTGTGTATATTTTTTTCGCGATAACGCGTCGAAACTTTATGAAATATAACACACAACACAGACGGAACGCGTCTGCAACTTAACTTGCAATGTAAATACCAATTTTAAAAATTTTTTGATATTATGAAACACAACTAAACGAGGAATCACCGTCGATGATACTAGTTTTATTAATATTATTATAATAAACACATGATAATATGGAATACTGTTTTGGTAGGATTCGTTAAATGTATGACCTGTGTGCCCAGAGATTATATAATGATTAATGATATTATTATTATGGTTAAAGTCGTTGGGAATTGAGTAAGATTTTATTCAAAATAGGTAATGCATTTGTCGTGTCCGTATAAAGTTATAATATTTGAAAGTACTTTATTTTCTCAGATGAAGTATAATCATGTAAAGTCCATATTATAATGTTCTCCGTTTTTTTTCGTACTATTTTTGTTATTTATTTATAGTATTATATTACTATTATGGAATAATATTCGAATGGTACGTACACAACAATGGTACGCGGTTTGTGACGTACGAAATAAATTCAAGTTGTTGCATTATTAATAATTTATCTATGACTAGGTAATTAAAATAACATTATTATAATATTATATCTAATGTGATGTACAGCGTGATTCTTTTGGCATGCTCACTAATTTCTGGCGGGTTAGGTAGGTAGGTAAATTATAAAATTATCATTATAAGAGGTTCACTTTCCCGTCAAAAATCAACGGGCTACTATCTACCAATAGGTAAGTGTCATGAATCACCCTGTATAACGTTTCATATATACCATATTATTATGATATAATATAACGTAATTTTTACACCGACAAACACACTATGGTGTAGATCAATATATATATACACATAAATATATAGTTAGGTAATTAAAGTAATGACACACAATAAAGGTCTTAAAATTAAAAAGTCTTATGAATTACTCGAGTTTTGAGAAAATTATTGAACAATCTGGTTGAGGAATAATGTTATTACAATACCTATATATTATAGTAAAGATGTTCGACGGACATATATTTTATGTGCGTTTTAAAAATAACCGTCTTATATAGTCGAAGTAAATCCCTAAGTATATTATAATAAAAAATATATTCTCAAATAACTAATCAAGTCGCACGAAAACATCATAAACATCGATTATTATTATCATTATTTTTCTACTGTCTCAAACTGCAAACATAAATAAGGTACATATAATAATAATATATATATATATATATTTATATGTTTTCATTTTAATTCGATATTATTTCAACTTGATACTTATACAACTACAAGTCTTAATAATACATTTAATATGGTAGAAATATTTATTATATTATCTATGTCAATATAGTGCTTGAATTGCATGGGTGGTGCAAGAGGGAGGGTGTCCTTCTCCTGTTTAAAATATATTTATGCGTTCTAATATTACCTATATCCTAATCAAAAAGACATTTAAATATTCGGGTATGCACATTTTTTTATACTTTTGTATCACCCTTCTGATTTTTTCCCAATTAAAGCCCTGTATGGTCGTATGCTATCTTACAAAAAGGGGCATATAGAAAATCCATACGAATTCACCGGTAAGCATTTAACCTATCATCTATACCTAATCAATTAATTTGAAGCATCTATGGAAATCTATAAATTTTATTTGTATAGGCCGTCAATCATACACCATATTATTATATTACATATACATAATATCATGTTAGTGACGAATTTTTCATTTTGAGCACAACAATACTGCCCATAAGTACTTATACAGTTTGTGGCAATATTTTATTATGATGTCCTATACCATGGAGATAATCCCGTGGGCAAAAATTTGTCACCTGATCCGGTCCGGAAATTAGAAGGATTATTAGGAGGATATAATATTTATTGATTATTTGTTATTAAAACTCAGTATTTATAATTATTTAAAATCTAATAGTAGGTACATCATGTAACTGGGTTATCCGCCACGTGATTGTTGTCTGAGGCGGCGATTGAACTACATTAGAGTACTTCTCTATAACTTTTATATTATTGTACCTATATATTATCTACCTATTATGCACGGCATCTATAGTTTTTAATTAAACAAAATATGATACCATTGAACACGATTAATTATTAAGTTATATTCTGCGTTCATGTTAAGAATATACCACTTTCGCGCACGAAGACTGAGCCACCGATAGCTGCTTGACGATTGCTTTACGTTCTGTGATTGGCCGACAGTCACCACCATGCATACAGAGAATCATAAAAACATCGCGATTTTGCGTGGTTATTAAACAATAACAAAATGTACAGACAAAAAGGTAATAATTCGCAAAGAAATATTATAATATCATGTAAATAAAATGTATGTGTGATAACCATAAGAGTTTACGTATACACTCAAGTGGAATCAAACAATTGATAGTGTGATAATACAACTCACTACGTATACAGTTGCAGTTGCAACCGACACTAGGGCGCGCTGTGGTGCCCGTTTTGTGGTGGTGATACGTGAACACGACAAGTTTTGATCGACAGAGTGGTATATTCTTGACGTGAATGGAGTATAAACGTTTAACTTATGATCTCAAAAAAATAAATCGTTTTTATATGTGAAAAATAAAAAAGATTAAAACAAATGGCGACGAAACATTCGGGAATGATTATTATTTTTAATAATGAATTAATTCGATAACAAGTCGATATGACATCATATTATTATCTAATGAAAACTTCTAAAGTTACGATTCGACTAGACTTGGTACAAACCACAAACGGCAGTATACAATACAATTGGTAAAAAATAGTTGTGGTTAATATTATGTTACGTTCGTAACAAAGTCCGAAATATTATGTAATTATTTAGTTATTAAAAATTATAGATTATACCTAATATTATTGTGCTTTGTTATTACTTAGGTTCATTAGTTACATCTGAAACATGAGTTAAAACCGATTGATCAATTCGACTTACAAATTGTTTTTCATTTACTTTTTTTTATTCCATACAATTTGTCAATATTGAGCTTGTGGTAATGAAGAGTGTGCGTTATTTTTTTATTGCAAATATAAATCAATTATACAATCTATTTTTTTAAACATATACATTTATGAATTATTTTTGCAGCAGAATAAAATCTGCGTACATTGCAATAATTATGATAGGTATGCCTAACTGTGCGTCTGTAAGTTATAGAATATCCATCCACGTTTGTGACTATAGTATGGTTCATTAATTTATCGAATTTTGATACGAATCGGCATTATTTTTATTATTATTTATTATTAATATTATAACTATGCGTAGGTATTATGTAAAAAAAAATAGTTTAATTTATTTTCAAAACTACATAAACCAGCAACCAAGCGGCAAGCTCGTTTAACACGTATCATTTATCAATGCATGTATAATATACCTACTTATATATTATTTTTTATTTTTCATTATAATAATATATGTGATTTCTAACCAGTGCGATATATAAGTAATAATTGAAAATTATCATAGTTTGTCACCCTTTGTGGAGTAATATATATACCTAAACGACAATTAATACATTTTGATATTCTTATAACAACTTTTCGGTAAACGTTTACGTCTGCAACGGTATCAAATCTAATACCAAAAAGCTGTATTTAAAACTGACATGATCGCGCACACGTCGAGATCACTGGAGTTGATTGATGGCTTATAACAATAAATTAGGTACATAATATTATACTTATAGTATACCGTTTCGAAATGATTTGAAACCACGAGGAAGCCCTTAGAATAGTTAATACCTAATATTAATGTTTTTCGCCAACCTTCGACGTTTTAAACGATAATTATTATAGCTATTAGAAACTATTGGAGCATAGCATTATTTCATTAACAATGTAATACGTCTTACGTTAAGTGTCAAGGGACGAGTCTTATGAATAACAGATTTAGGTGTAGTTCAAATCTGGCGTGTGTAAGTGGGGTAGGTAACGGACAAAAACGAAAATCGATATACGTTTGTGTGATTGATTGATATCACGTGACGTGAAATGATCGATTACTGCAGAAAAACACTTCACCGTGTCGTGATAAAATCCCGTGTAATCTTATCCAAAACGAAACGACAAACTGGAAAGTTTGCTGGCTGATAAGCGATTTCCATTCGGAATGGCGCAAAATACTTAGTTTATAGTTAATAGTTTAAACGTATGAAACGTACTAATAATATGGCCAAAATACAACATCGTTTGTACGGTTATTAAGTCGATTTCCGCGTCGCATCCGACAGTAATAATAATAATATATTACCTAGATCATACACTCCGCGGACGCTTTTGCAATGAAGCTACATCGTGAATCACAATTATAGTAAACATAAAGCACCATTCGGGAAGTAACGATACGACACATATTATCACTAACTTAAGCCTATATAGGCTGTATACGTATAATTTGACAAACGGTCGAAAAACATTGGACGGCGTTCGTACGTAATACAAAAAATACGGTACATAGATGTGGTAATAATATCAGTGGGTATGCCTACAACGGATACCTAATAATATTTTTAACTTAGATGCTATAGATTCATTGTACAGTTATTTTTGTTGTACGTGTAAGTTTAATAGTTATGTGCGTTTAGTACCTATGTACAAAGAATGTATGTTGTATAGTATATAGGTATGAACAGTGTACACTCAGTGCCGTGTTCACAGGAGAGGGGAAAGAGGGTCTATTGCTCGGGATGCGCATTTTTTAATATCGGCGGCAACATTATTTTATCGAGTTTAATTTTAAATAACATTTTTATGTTTCATAAAATATTATTAAAAACAAGATTTTTAAAAATTAAATTAGTAAATATCATAGATACTATTTTTTAGTGGACATATATAATTTTCTAAACATTAACAAATGTATTCAACTCATAACCATATTGTGATTATTACCTAAAACTTATAGATTTTACGATATTAGTAGGTATATAAGAGTAAACAGGGCACTGAGTAGAAATTAATGTACTATGCGTAAATGGTTCGTATTTTCGAAGGAGGTGTGAAATCCAATCGATTTCGTACGTAAAATATTATGTGATTATAATTGTGCATGTCGATCCGGCCGCCCACCGAAAGTCATGTGTACATGGGCAGTCGTACATCGGGGTTAAGTGAGGTATACAATACAATAATATGTATATAACATAACAGCTAAGTATAGGTAAACTAGGAAGTAATTATAGGCACATGGCCGGGCTTGAAATCGATTTTAAATATCGATAAAAAAAAATTGATAACAATTTAAAACTTAACAATAGCCAACAGATCTAGAATAATATTGTTCATCAGTAAAGTAGTTGGTACCAACCATTAACTAATATTTCGATTTCATAGCGCGTTTGGAATGCGCGAACGGCGATCCTGCTCGTAGGTTAAAATCAAAATGTAAATCTTAAAATGTAAAAATCATATTTTGACCGAATAAAAAAAAGAAAAATTATGTTAAATATCCAATTACGAAATGTAAGAAACGAGTGAAAATGGAAATTAAAATGGAAAACTACCATTTGGATGTCAAGCCCCGGCACATGGAACACATAATATTATTATCATATTATTATTATCTATTTTTATTATTATGTATTATTGCAAGCGACGACGTGTTTTGCAGTTGTTTTATCCGTCTCACAGGACGTTGAGAAAGTTGACTTTCTTCTGCATGGCTTTCTGTTCGCCGTCTAATAGCACGGAATCCGTGATCGGCGAACTTCCCAGGTTCTCCAGCAGCCTTCTGCTCCTGGTCGGCATGTCCGGCAACAGCGGCATGGCGTGCGGGGGCGTGTAATCGCCAACCACGCAGCCGACCGCCGTGCCGTACTCGCCGCCACCGTAGACGCCACCGTAGACGCCACCGCGGCGCATGTAATCCTCGGCGGCCGCGGCCGCAGCGGTCCGGAACGTGGACGCGATCCGCTCCATGGACCGTTCCTCGGCTATCTTTTCGGCCGCGCGCGCAAACACTTGACACTCGTCCTCGGTCATCGGCCGCCGTCCCGCGTAGCAGCCACCTGTTGTATACGATATATGCACAAAACGCCCCCGTCACGCTTTCCCATGTCGGTTTCACTTATAGGTACGTTATATAATATATAATATATATATACAGTAGAAATCGAGTGTATCATAAAGCGACACCGTCAGGCACGTGCTAGCTTATTTTAGGGGCTGGGGGTGGGACAAATTTTTTAGTCGACATAGGCACCGATAAATTTATATTATTATTATGTATTAATTTTATTATTATTGTTAATAACCGTTTCTTATAAAAAAACTATTGCAAAAAAAAAAATTAAAAATTAAATATCAAAAAATGTTAATATTAATAATATTCTTAGGCCATTATAGCCTAATATTTGGCACATGTATATTTTAATGAGAGACAATACTTAGAGCAATCGCAATCTTGTCACCGTTTTTCGAGGCTTTTGTATTAGTCGTAAATTATTAGTGTGAGTGCGGTTGTGTCCTAACATGTCAACGGCACCACTGACCAAAAATTAAAAGCGTGATTTTTTACTCAAAACATGCTTTACAGAAAAAGCTCTCACACCTCGTAATGTGGTCTGATTTCATTGGCTTTTTTTTTTTTTTTTTGCTAGAGAGAGGATGATTTTCTACAAAGCACATTGTACTTTGATTATTTACGTTGCTTAAGACAAAAATAATAAAAAATATCTTGTGAAATCTAATAAAAGGTATTTAAAATTGTATTATACTATATTATTATGGTTTAGAAATAATTCTTATAAGAATTCATTCTCTTTGAAAAAAAAAAATCATCAAAATCGAATTACTTTACGCAGCATTTTAGTTTTTCTGTAAGTGATGTTTTTGAGCAAAAATACAGGTTAGGTTAGGTCAGGTTAGGCATATTATTTTCATAATATCTATAATGTTAGATTTGTTTTCCTTAAGATTTCTAGAAATATCTTATAGATAAAATAATAATATTTACATTTATAGATAAGTTATGTTATATTATTTTGTTGCGTTTGTATGATCTTAATTATTCATAGTAAATGTTACAAAAGACCACATACATGTGGGATGTGTATAATATAATAATATTATATTAGTGATAGTAGTAATAATAGTTTATTCAATTGTCTGTGAACTAACATTTTTTTATAAAAATAGTTAAATTAAACGTTTTAGGATTTTTTTTTTTTTTGGGAGGGGGGGCGGTATCGAAAATTGGCGTTTTTAGGCATAAAGATTTTCTTTCAACCTACCGTTCAAAGAAAAAGCATGGACAACCACATAGTTATTTAATAAATGTAAGGTTTCACTCTGGACGTGGGTATGAAAAATCAGAAACGCAAAATTTTCCAGTTTTTGTACTGTACTGTGCCTAATTATAGATACATTTTTTCTCTACAAACACCACTAGGCACTAGCAACCACTCGACCAAGACATAATTATTCAGAATTGAAAAACTTTTTACAGCTAAGAAGTTGTGAAGAATGAAAATATTTTTTCAGGAATGACTTGAAAGTAAACAGATAGATACCTAACATTAATGTATTTAAATCTATATGCTGTTGATTGATAAGGCATCACGTTACGTTTGTATTATATAGATACATGCATTACATTTTTGCATTAAATTTTTTTGCATCCATTTTTTTTATTCTCTCAATTTTTTAACCTCTTAGCTTTTAACTTCTTAATCGAACATTTAGTTATTCGAAGTTTTTGATAATTCCCTCCAACTTTGAATCATCTAGAGTTAACTGTATTGAAGATTTACTTGTTAGCGTGACCATAATTTACTTTAATATTGGATTAGATCAGGCTACTGTAGGTATAAGCCGGTTAAGTTAAATATCAAATTGGAAAAAATTCAAAAGAATTAAAATTAATTTTTTTTTTTTTTAGTTAATAAATGAGCATATTAAAATGTATACGTCATGTTTAATAGTATTATACGATTGTAATATTCTGATTACACAACTAATTTAAATTATTATTTTTTACCTATACTACCTATATGTTCTCTAAAAATATTTACCGAATAAGACAGAAAAATTAGTATACTTAGGTATGATATGTCGAAGAAGACAATCATTTTTTACCGTCGCCTCCAATGTCGTTATAACCGATTTCTACTGTACATATCTATGCATTCATGCAATGTAAATATGCATATTACATAATATATTAAATATAAACATAATATATTATACAAAGTTATTATTGCTAATAATAGACGTGTACCACACACACACACACACACACACATACCCCTACCGCAGTGTACCTACATATGGCGTGCGAGTTATTTCTTCAAGTCGATTTTACTTAGATATTTACAAAAGATTTTTTATGGACGTTTAACATCCTAGTAATATACTATCATATCTATACTAGTTATATAATATTATGTATGACCACTGTACTAGAGTTGTGAGTGGAAACTTTGAAAACTTTCGATACATTATCTGTATAGTGAGATAATATATTTCACAAACTTTCCCAAACGTCGCTATATCTACACAAAACCAATATTGAGTATACGAGTATACCTATATTATTTTATCCATATTGGTAGGTATCGCTTAACCTAACCTATGCACGCGTATCTATAAAGTTCGCCAGACTATAATATCCTGTTTTAAATTGATGTTGTTACAAAATCGTATATTGATTGTAAATAAAATACGCCTTCAAATATATTTGGAAAAGCGTAACCTCAATTTAACCGACTAAAATATATGCGATGGCAGATATTCGGAATATGCGCGTATTGTATTATAACATTATAATATTATTCCATTCAAACACAAATCATTATCATCAGTGAACATTTTCCCGGCTCGTTGATATTCTATAAAAAAAAATTTCATGTGCAGGTATACACAGGAAACGTGTGGAACATTTCAGCATTCCAATAATACAAATCGATAAAATTGAAAAAGCATAAATTAATGTAAGACCAATAACAATTTTAAACGCAATAGTATGTCGAGTGATACGAGTAAGGCGTGCATAATATCATTCGTGAATCTACAATATCGTATCAGTTTTAAATTTAAATTTATCATTTATAACTTTTCGAAAATGATGTACGAAACACAGTTATAATGACAAAATATATAATATAAAATAATATAATAAAATATTAACTATTATTTCTTTTGGCTTGACATTCGTATAATATGAATTAATGGTTTGTAAAATTGTACATATTATATTATATTAGCATATAGGTAGTACAAACGAACTAACGTTTTAAAACAATATTCACGCTGTAAAAAGGAAAACATATTATGATAGTTTATATTATGGTTTATCGCATCATCATGACATACAAGACATACACTGAACGACTGAACTACATTACTTATTTATTATTCTATATCAATATTGCCAATATTGGGCTAATCACTAACAATACCGCCCATTTACGATTGGAACTCGGGCCGAGATGAAAACCGCGGAATAAACACAATTTAGCAGATGGTCATACGTTCTGACTGGCTTGATTAAATATATTGTATTCGTCTGCCGCTGTGGTATTGTAGGTCTGTTATATTTTTTTTTGGTGCAATTTTCAAACGTTTAGTTTTAGTACACAAACTATGCATAATATTAAATAATAATATATAAACAGGTGATGCTGCAGGTATATAGGTACGTGTATGCATATGCGTGTATCGGGAGCGCCCACAGAGAGATGAACAAAAAAATCAATGTATAATAATGTAAATATTTGACTACCTATCATGTATGTATAACATAAATTTAATTTTGCACCCACTGTGCAGATTTTCTGCGGGCGCCCCTAGCGTGTATTGTATATAAGGTATAATATTATTATAATATTATTATAGCTGGTATTTTTCAACATTCCCCGTCGTGAAAAGAGCATACCTATTTATCATATCGTAAATAGGTCCAGTTCAAGTCATATAATAAAGCGAGACGATATCCGAGGAAAATATGTGCATACTCTCGTTTGGGATGTGACGATCAATACGAGTGCAATATCATGGCCTGAACTCTTGGGCCATAATAGAAACCGTGTAAAAAAATTCCACTCTCACTATTGTAAACGGTACGCGATAAGTGAAATATATAATATTATTATACATATTTTGTTGTATAGAATAATATTATATTATAATATTGTAAGAGAACATGACGTCGTCTCCGAAACGAGCGCAGACACTATTTTCGCTGAGAATTATGGGGGTATAATATGCGTCGCACCTGCTTAGGTATTATAATAATATAGAATTTATCGCTCGGCGTTTATCGTGTACGAAATAACACAATATGAAAATATATTATTATATCGTAACACAATATAAGATACCGTCGTACGTTTATTGTGACACAAACGTTGATGTCAAACAAATGGATACGGCCGCGGCATTACCATCTTCACACTAACCACATTTAGGTACACTTTTAGGCCAACACAACGGAGAGGGAAACGATGATGTTGTCGCTCGCACAGAATGGCTGCCGAGCACACAAAGAAACTATATAGCATTTAGACAAATGAGAAAATATACGTATAACAACGTTTCAGAGGGTTAACAATGCTGTATCAGTTGTGTTGGCTTACAGATTTTCATACAATGCCGCGCGTATCCAGATAAGTTTAATATCGACGAACACAATTTATCAATATCAAACATCACCGCGCCTAAGTAAGGTGGCATTATACGCACTAATATACGTATAATACGCGTCAATCGTCAATAATAGACAATATATTTTAATATACGAACAATACAATACACACCTCCTCGCCGAATCCTATGCATTATAATATTATCTAAATAATATTTGCTAACGACATCATGGCAATAGTAATATTATAATCGCGCCATATACCTAACGATAATAATATAATATCCAGTCCGTTATGCGTATAATATTAATCGGTATATTAAATTATAACTAGAGATGGGAAATTTTACCGATATTATTTTTACTTGGTTAATTTATTATTTTTATCGTTCATTAAACCCATCATTTCGATTATTGTTTTCATGACGTGTACAATAACATAATTTTAATAATATTTTGTTTACGTACTACAGGTGACGATAGACGTGTAACATAATAATATTTGTTTAAAGGTAAACTAAAATAATACCAGAATAATATTAATATAATTATAATAGCAATATTATATTGATACCCATTGCTGGTTGTATCTACTGATATAATTAATGATACAAATACTATTAAAACCAATACAAAAAAATTATATGAAATGTATCGAACATTTTTTTACGGTAAAACTCCCATCATCACTAATCATATACCTAATAATATTATACACCTATTATGTAGTATTATTGTCGAAAATATTAAAATGCCTCCATACTTTTGGAGGTATAATATGTTTATGTTATTATTAGGAATGTTTAGGGTTACGGTATTGCAATCGAATACCGGTATGGAACAGTACACCGTAATAACAGTGTACATTGGTGAAAAAAAAGTATAATACCGGTACGTATCGAAACACCGATTTGCTACCGAAAAATCTGGATAAGGTCGACGGGAATACCGGTATTACGGTGTTAGAGCCGGAATACTGAAAAATCCGTCAACGGATACAACGTATCGAAGTAATAGGTACCATAACTATACAATGGTACCTATTACTTCGATATTAGGTTATGCCGTGCAAGCGGCATTCGAGCAATGGCCAGCTGCGAATCGGCTTATCGGTACACCGATACGAGGAACCTCTAACCGGTATCGGAAAAACCGTCAGCCCCAAGTGTATTGCGTACCTTATCGATTTGATTTCTTATAATATACCTGCAGCGGATAGCGACGGAAGCATGGACGACGAATACTCGTGTTCGGCGTTCTCGCGGATCCGGGCCAGGCGCAGCAGCTCCTCGTGCAGCCGGACGTTGTCCTCGATCTGCCGCCGACGCCGAGCGATCTCCGCCTTGATCCTGGCCTTTTTCTCCTCGCGCTGCAGCTCCTCGTCGTGCTCCTCCTCGGCGGCCAGCGCCGCCAGCGATTCGTAGTCGCCGATGCCGACGCCGCCGCCGTAGTCGTCCATGTAGTCGCAGTAGCCACCGTAGCCGCCGTAACCGCCACCGTCGTCGCCGCCGCTCAGGTAAGCGGTCGGTGTCGGCGACGGCGACGGGTCCCACGAACGCGACCGACGGCCGGCCGTGCCGTACTTCATCATGGCCGCCGTCGAGGTCATCTGCAGGTGTGGATGATAATCGTACGGCCGGCGCGGGTCTGAATCGCCGCCGCCGTCGCTGTACCGCCGCTGCCGGCGGTTGTGCCGCCGAACGTCCCATCTGTGAAAGCAAAAACATTTATTATAATATAATATCTGTATGCATAAAAATGAATACCTCACCGACTGGTATACAGCCGAAACTACCAAACCGTTTCGTTTGAGATTTTGGAGCTACGAAAGGTAATTGGTTACTACTATATATATTATAATATATGTATAGGCGCACACACAGGACACAGAAAGGATTTTGTGAAACCGAAATTAATAGACCAATTAACAGCATTAATGTCCGCTGTGAATATGATTGCATATCATTTTAGACCTGTATTTTATAGTTGGTCAAAACCCATAAATAATCTGTGTAGTTAGTCATTTAACCGAGTGTAACATTTAATTGGTCACTTGAAACGCTATGCAGGACCGATAAGTAATTATATATTACTATATAAAACCATATTCCAAAGGCTGTGGCAGCGACACTGACCTCAAAACATACATCGATATTTTATAATATTGATTTGATATAGGTATTAATATAATATTATAGTAGAGTCATGCATCTCAAGCGGAATAAAAATAAATTTGACTTCTGTATTTTTTGTGTATATATACTATATAGTCCATAGGTTTAACTGAAACACAACTTATAAACATTTCAATGGGCGTAAAAAAAATTGAGCTATGAAGTTTTTCGAGTTATCGTAACTTTACTATAGTTTACTGTATTCCTTATGTTATATATTATTATTTGCTACTTTATGCTACGCCATTTTCAGAATAATAGTCCACTTGCTTGTTTTAACTACATATGTCAGTTATATTGTGACGTAGCAACGGCACATTGTTCAAACCACTCGAAATGGGTATCAACATTTTGCTAGGAATTTACTATGCATTTTGTTACGCTATTTATAAAACCCATTTCGAAGTGTCTGAACAATAAACGGGTGATACGTCAAGATAGTGCTAGTTTGTTCCCGGTATGTAGCAAAAACAATCGAGTACGTAGTATAGGTACACAATTTCAAAATTGGCGAAGCAATAAATGTGACAAATTTGTAAAAGAATATTGATGTAGGTATGTAACATTTAGTGCCAATATCAACTTGATGGATGTGTGTCACAGCTATAACGGCGCCTGCAATGTGCAGCAGAGGTGGATTGACTGATCAGGAGAGCGAGAAAGTTCCCAATGGCTCGATCGAATTATGAAGCTTGGCCGTTTGGATGTATATTAAAAGTAAATTATTAGCACATTTTCCAAATTATAATTTTAAATTATAGCTAATAATCATTTTTTCTATTAAAAATCTATAAAATACAATTAACAATACTAGAACGCCCTGTATTTATGTGATTTGTTGTACCAAGAAACAATTTACAACTTTTCCTTATACAGGTAAAAATCGTTTATAGGAATCGTGTACCCCAGGACAATCTAGAAGCTTTTGATCTAACAAATACACAAAATGGTATTATAAATACTAGGTATATAGAAGTATTATTACAAAGCGTAAAACCCGTTTGGACCAATTTATAATGTAATATAAATGTTCACAAGTTTAGGATTGTCAAATAGTGTTGGTAGGTACTTGGTACCTAGTCAAATCGTGTTTGCAACGTTTAAAATAATGGTATATACGCATAATATACATTTTACTGCCATTGTATGAAAATCTAACGTGTTGCGACTTCGATCTCGGCTTCTGGTGGAAACCCTATATTATACGTATTAAAGTCAAAAAACCCTTCACAGAATCTGGTCACCACAAATGTATGAGACGTTACCTACGTTCATACCTAGCTATACCTTAACCTTTTTTCCGGTTATAGGTACTATCATGAAATTAATAAAGATATGTGAAATATGGAAAATTATGCTTAACTAAACAGGTATTACTAGGTGTACACGATTTGGTCTAAAAGCGAGGTACGTGTTTCAATCAGTCAAAATGTATCGATTGCTCCAAAAATACGTGCTTTCCCACTACGTGTCGAATATTATAGCACACGCCATTTATATAGCTTTGAATTCAACGCATATTGTGCACTATGTAGGGAGGTGCATATTATAAGGTGCGAAAAATGAAAAAATTGTACTTAACAACTATGGAAATGATTTTTTTTTTTGGTGGAACAATTCTTTGTTCAATTGTTTGAAGGTGGACAGGTAGGCGATACGGTGGGCGTGAGCAGCTCATACGGCTTACCTTTTGTGATCGGCCGTGGCGGAATTCATCGCAGTATTCGTCCCACGCCGGTGGCCATTGTGATCGTAAATCGCCGCCGACGAACCGATGGCGGTCTCGCGCAGTGCGCCGCCCAGATAACCGGATCCGCCGCCGGTGTCGGGCCAGTGTCGCCAAGACGTCGTGGACGATGGATCTTCACCGCCGCCATATGACCTAGACCTCGGTCTAGACGGCATAAAGTCCTGTCACAAACACGCATATTGTTTTAATACCATAATATGCGTTATCGTCGAGATCGCGTTATCTAGACGTATGACCGTGGTCGTGGTCGAGCCACTGCGGCAGACTGAGAGTATAAATCGGCCCCGGAAAATTGCAGGCCTAACAATTGACCCAATTATCTAGTTACAATAGTCATCTAGCAATTCGCGTGAAATACATAAGATGTAAGGTAAACAAAACGCTAATTCTTGAAGTTGGTTTAGTTTGTATAGTATATATAGGTATCAGTGTTTCGACTTCAACATGACGTTGTGTAGGTATCTAATCAAATTCCATCAAAAAACATTTGCGTTCTTTTGAATTTTTTTATATTACAATACTTAATACAATCACACAAATTTTTATCGAGCATAATATTCACATCGACCCTGCAGGTAGACGTGATTTCCGACATCGCCACCATGGACATTCCACGGTACTGGGTCGATTGTGACCTGTGGGTGGTCGCTGTATGACATGATAATATGTAGGTATATATTATTATATTATACACTTACTGAGTTTCTGCTGCTGTAGCCTCCGCCCAACACGACGTCGTCCAGCAACAATGCGGCAACCGTCGCGTCGTCTTGCTGCTGTAATCGCAGCAGGTCGTCGTCGTCGTATACGTCCGACAAGTGTTTGGCACCACCCAACCCTCTGATCAGCCGTCCGCCGCCGCCGCCGGTTTGTCGTTGCTGCTGGTTCTGATACCACCTTCTTTCCAGGTGGTCAGGTCTGGTGGTCATACCAAACAAGTAGATAATATATAAGACACATCGAAAAAAATTGATAAAAATTGGCATAATACCACGACGATCTATCGTGTTGTATATAGCTCAAATCAGGCATAACTTCAAAGTAAATTCGGTGCAAGATTTGTTATAGGATTTATATTTATATATATATAAAGCTCCAGCTGTATTGCCTGATCTTTAATCGGGTTAAGATTAGTCTTTCTATTGTTTTCAGTTTTTTTTCAGTTGAAATATATAATAGAGACACGATAATTAATTTTATGATTTTCCACTTCTTCATTCTGGACATAATATGGTTTAATAGCTTGAAAACCAGTGTAAATCCCATATCGTCAAGATTGGCATTCATCTTTATGTGCTTACATCAAAAATATTTCGAGAATTAAGAAAGTAAATGATGATTACATATCATAAAAGTAATCATTTTAATTGTGTTCATATTTTATTTTAAGATTTTTTTTAAATTTTATGTAGTAAAAAAATTGTATGCTATAATATATTTTCTACTAACTAGTATTATAATCTGTAACAAATGGCAACCATTAAAATAAACAAAAAATAATAATAATATTAGATTTTTGTTGGCCAAAACTACATGTATGTGCTAACTACCCTACACTATATAGCAACCGATAAGAGTTGAAAAATAAAATATTTACAACCCCCATGTCTAGAAATCTATTGATATACCTTTTATTGAAAATAGTCCAATAGTTTTAAATATTTTATAGAGGATAAATAAACAAATTAATTTGTATATTCTATGGAGCATTAACAAATATATATTTGTTGTTTTGTTCTATTCGTAATAATTCAGTAAGTTATTGCATCAAGAAAATACCATCGTCTATTTTCAATTCAATATTTTAAGAAAATATAACTGTCAATTTTCTCAAGAAAATGATGATCACCTATAACAAATAAAGCTATTACACGCAGTTATTGAATTTCATAAAATAATATTCAATACAAATTTAATCTCACTAATATGATGTATAATATTAATAACCTAATGTCACCGAGCGAGAAACAAATAACTATATGTGTACATTGAGGTATTGAACGACAATACTTTTATAAAAATGCGATGTAAATTGACAAGATGATTGAGTTCACAACCGCAATTTCCGAATTTCCATCTACATTTAACAGTCAAGGATTTTTGAATATGCATCAATCTATTTACACACGCACACTCAATGACATTTTCCATTTCGAAATTAAAATAAAAAACCGGTAGGTGGGTGTATAATATTCTTTCAATATGCGTCAAATGTACCTCGTCATTGAAGTAAGATCGTAGTAATGGATGAGTTCAATTTGAATTTGATGAAAAATCATTGTACCTATAATATGGAATACAATTCAGAGCGAAATAGTTAGATGACGAGCATCTATTTCTGAGAGTACCTATACGTAATAGTGGAATATTTAAAGTTTCTATGATTAAAACGTTTTGAATTAAATCATATAAACTAAAAATCGTTATTACTTTTTAGTAATTTTACATTTGAATATCAAAATATTTGTTGAAATACGTCTTATAACTAGAGTAGGTACCTATCCATATAATAATATAGGTAGACAAGTAGTTGATTAACTCACCAGTGTCAACAGTATTTTAAATTTAGTTCTTTTATAAATTTCCTTTATTAAAAAAAGTTTTGATACCTATAGGTACCTGGTACATAAGTGTTGGGTGTTTATACTTTAGATTATGTGCTTACTCAAGTGTTTTAATTTCATTAAAGTAAGCAAATGTTTATTTCCTATTTTAAATGTTATATTTTCATTATCCTTTATCTTGTTAGTTTTGTGTAACTTAACTTAACACTGTTCCTCGTGAAATGAAGCGTTATCTAATTACACCAAAACTTTTTAGGTTTAAAAAAAAATTAAGGAAAAACAGATATTTTTATGTGAAACCAGTATTTGAAAAAATTGATTTTGTGTTTTTTGGTGTAACTCAGTGACCAGCAGATACTTGTTCACCGAATATTTATATTAGCATTTTCAGTAATGATAAAAGTTCCAAAATATTTTGACTGTTTTTGAGCTATTTATAAATATTTGAAATATTAATTTTGAAAATATAATAAGTTGTTCATATACTATCTCCGCTGAGAATCGTTTTTCGTATCTAATGATTAATCATTGAATTCAAATCCAACAAATTCATTACAGTTTTCTTACTCAATTTCGAGGTATACTCGATATCTCTAATAGTTTTCTCAAGTTTACTTGAGAACGCGGCATTCCTACTTTATTTTGATTCTACCTTTTTACCTTATCTTATAATGTATCATAATATTAATTATAATAAATAAATAAATTAAAAAAAGTTTAAAAGCCATAAAATGCAGTAAAATGAATGATAAAGTACCTAATTTAAAACATAATAAAATAGATGTTCATCAACTAGTATAAGTAAAGACATTAATTACACATTTTTAAGAAAAAGCGAAACGTTCTCGTACTCGTCTGAGGGGGTATAGTTACATATGGAAGGTAACATGTCAGAATAGGTTTTCCATGAGCAGCGTGCACATGGCACGCACATACTAACGATAATTTACTACGCTTACAACAATTATAACCACACGGCTCGTAAGCACGTACTCTTCATATTGTCTATATTATAATGAGCTCCTAAAAAACGGACCGTTTGTTCCTAAGTATGACATCCATAATGACATAATGAACTGCCCACATATTCAACCAATTTGTGGGCTGCGGCGTATACATTATATCATAATTTTAACACTGCAGTTATACCGTCCATTTTCAAAATATGCATACTTAACCCAGCATGTCAGGGTCGTATTCAAGACAGCACATTATAAGTGCGTGGGCTAGTGGCGAAAAATGTAGAACTAATAATATAGTACAAAATAAATATAATTACCTACTTACTCATTACTTTTATACAACTCAAGTGTATCATTCTATATTTTATTGTGTGTAGTTAAAATGTAAAAGTTAAATTACAATGTGCAGCAGACAATGTTTTATTACGTTAAGTACCTATACATATACCTATATAATCTATATGAGTATGAAATATAGGTAATATTATATAATTATAATATAAATACACTCCACACACTCATTATGTCAGACTAACACATTCATAATATTCTGTAGTAATTCAAGGATTTTGTATATTGCTAAAATAATTAAGGTAATATAATAGCAAGGAAAACTATTTAATCTATTTCATTTAATTTTTTTAATATTAAGATTAAAAAAATTACTTCTAAGCTCATTTGAGTTGAAAAATTATCAACAAATATGATCCGTTGACCGACCCAAAATTCTGACTTAAATTGAAACCGAAAATAAATGCCTTTTTAGAAGGGGAAGGAGTGCGATATAGCAATGATTCACCGCCAGTGAATATTCAGTGAAAATACTAAAATTGAAAACCAAAGCATTATTTCAACTACTTATTGTGAAATGAGAAAAAAAAACACACGTTATTATAAAATCAATATACATTCATCGCTCCGCTCAGTAGCTAAAATATCAAGTTCTATCATGAACTGAGTCTTATAAGATTGAGACTTATATTATATAACATAAATTTTGAAATAATTGAGTTGAAGATATCTTTTTTTTTTTAATTATATCAATAGTTAAATACATTGCTAAAATAGTTTATAGAAATATTAAAAAATAATATATATATATAAATAATTATTAAAATGTTAAATTATGATAATAATTATGAAAACATTTTAAAATTCAAGTTTAACTGTTGTTCTTATATCACTATAATTATTATAGTATGTTACTCATCATTCACTCAACTTTTATAAAACTTTTTATAGAATTCGTTTTTCAAAACGGAAAACAATTGTATAGGACTTTATTTTATACAGGACTCTGTCCATTATAGAAATTAATTTCATATACCACTAGGATTTATAGGCCCCAAATCCTATAAATGACATGCGTGTACTGTATAATAATATATTTTATGGCACACTTACACGTTACTGGTCGAACAGCGGTACAACAGACTGTTACCGTCATAGACTCCACCCAGCGATCTCGCGGCAGTCATCGTCCTACCCCCGCCGCTGCTGCGGTAATGATGCGAGTCCAGGCCTCCTAGGCCCACGCCGCCGCCGCCTCCGCCGAACAAGGCGGCCGCTTGCCTGCCGGTGCCGCCGACGCGACGGTCCACGGACGACGGGTAACCGATGCCTGTGTCGTCGTGATACGACCATGACGACGACGACGACCACGGCTTCCTGCCAACGCCACCGCCGTACATGCTCATCGCGGCCGTGTTGTTCTGCAATCATAATAGTAGACGGTACCTACGTGTTTAACTGTTATTATAGCCACGACAGGTCAGTAGCGAGAGTCCTGCGTGCGGCACGCAACACTGTTGCAGTCTTGTAAAAGTGGTACTCCAGTGTTCAAATACTTTTTAAAAATAGTGTGTGCTTTAAAGTGTTTTTAATACGTTATCGAGGTTTTCTGTAGGTATACCCATATGAATATTTAAAATCAAAAACATTTTTTTTTTTAGTTTATCTACTTTCTATATTATATTTTTCATTTCAATCAAGTTCAATGAAAAAAAAAAATGAGAAATAGACAAAAATTGAGGGAAAATAATAAAGTTCACATAAAAATATAAAATATTATACATTTTCCAGAAGTTTTATTTTAATCAAATTTAAAATACGACTCTTTGACTTTTTTCAGTTCATCACGCATGGGTACTCTTTTATTTTAACTTTCTGGTAATCCGGCCTCTCTTCTTTAGTTGAGAAATAATGTACCCTCCACTGCAGTACAATGTTATAGGAGAATCAGTGGCGCTAAACTTCTAAAAATTAACTCAGACGATTCATTCGCCTTGGACACAATAAGTCTACAATTATTTCACTTCATAGAAAAATATTTGTGAAAGCTTAATATGTTTAACTTTTAAAGGAAATATTAAAAACACAATAGAATGAAATTGATACGCAAAACATTGATAACAATTACACATAATTTAATTTAAATAACGTATCAAGTACCAATATTCAGCTATGAACCTAGTATACGTTTATACGTATGTTAGTAATTATATATATAAATACACACACTGTGTCTAAAGTCTAAAATATTGAGACCATAGATAATATACGGTTTGAACTCTAAACCATTTATTTTTATTTTCAAAAAGTAAATGTGTAATCAAGTATAATTTACTTATTACTAATGTAAAGGTAATTGCCTACTTAATGTACATATTTTGGTATGACTTACAATAACCGTTCAGGCCCACTGAACTAAATACATGGAATGCGTACTATGTTTGATTCTCATATAACATGTAAAATGTGCCTAAGTATACAGGAGTTGCCATATTATGCATTCCGATTTGATTTTTAACATTAATATTATGATGATAATAACAATTTTCATAGATAATTCATAATATTTAATCATTTTTTTCCCATGACTCGGAATGCGCATATAGCAACTTTCTATCAGGATCATTTTAGTTCATATTTAGTTTCGTGTATTTAGTTCAGTATTCAGCCCCCGTCAACATTTAAAAAAAAATTCTCTTGTCTTGGCTTGACGCCCTGACCTAAACTTAGAGATCGGCGTCAGATAGTACGATTTTGCATAATGGGTCTAGTGTCCTGTTCAATATTATTACTATTACAGTCAACTATTGATGTTTAAGAAATAAAAATGATAATTTTAAACATAATATATGATTACATGAAATAGGTACTATATTTTTTTTTAAACAATTATTTCCGAATCACTGCATAATGTAAGTAATATAAATATGTTAGTATCGTATAGGTTGTCGTATATTATAATAATTAATTATGCAAGGGCTTTCTCAAAATCAACCACCGGAAGGATGAATATAATATATAAAACATTACATTATACAACCTATCTACCTATTATAATACTAAAAAAAGTGTTATTAACATATAAATTACTTTTTTACATAGTCTCCGTTCAATTTTATGCACTTTTTGTAACTAGGTACCTTCGAGTTTTTTAGTATTTTTTTGTGTGTAGCTTACTTCCATACCCAACCAAAAATTAAAATAATTTGGACAAAGAAAACAGATTAGTTATATTTTATGGTTACACCAAATGTATCATGTAAAATATTCTATAAAATGTTGTGTATTATAACCAAGACATGGAAATACTAAAAAAAATCGGTTCAATCGATGTATAAGATAAAGAAAAAAAGATGTGCTTAAAATATTTGAAAGTTATGTCGGATTAGATAAGGTTTTAAATACTTTTTCGAACTGAGTATCTGCAAGGGCGTCTGCATTTCAGGGAGGAAGGCTATAATAGGTCTATTTTCCTCCCTGGGATTTTTGATAACTGTACATAATTTTGTAGCATGCATAATATAACATTCCATGTACCTAGCTTATAAAATATTTCTGGAATGAAAGTGTTAACAATGATGTACCTATAGCGTGCTATTTTATGATAGTGATGCTTAACTACCTATGTACCAAAATATAGGGGTTTAGAAGATTTAGCCCCTCCCGTTGGAAATGTTTTTATTATGTATCTATATATTTGTATAGTATTGTATTATACAAAAAAAAAATGATAAAATTGTTGATACGTTGTTATCAATCGAGTGCAGTTTTATTCTCTGCTCGCCTTTGAGTATCTGGCCATCAGTATCTGTTTGTACTGGATTACGCATTTAAAAATGTAGTTTGTTATACAAGACTGCCAGCGACTGCCGTCCCCCAATGGGTTATTACAAAATAAATAGTTTTGTTAGCTCCCCCCCCCCCCCCCATCAGAATTGTAACCCTAGTTGCCCGCATGATGCAAATACATAATAGTTTACTGCGGAAGACTTACCAGTGAATGGGCGGCGGCCGTGGCCGCGGAACTCCTCTGCAGCAGTCCGTGTTGTTGCAGTCGTTGCGTCGTCGTTTGCCGGTGGTGCGATTGCGGTGCCGCCGCCGTTGTGGCTGACAACAGATGCCGCAGGTCTGGTGGCAGACAGGCGGCCAGCTCGTCGCCGCCGTCTGACCCGTATTTCCGCGTCAAGCCGCCGTATTGCCTGGCCATCGACGGCGTCTGTTCTCCGGTGCTGCTCACCAGGCTGGAACCTGAAAACGACGAGAACGCAATATTATGCACGGCTGTATGCGTAAGTATAATTTATTATTAGGGCTCGGATCTCAATGGGTTGTCGTCTTTTTTTGGAATGTCATACATGCAGGTGCAGCTTTCCAAGCTACAAAATATATGTTTTGAGTACTCCATGTTGTAAACGCCAAACTTTTTTGCATTTTTAATACTTTTTTTTTAATTTTTAAGACATTTTTTACCTATTTTTCGTATTATGACTAAAAAAATTGACTTCATTGAAATGTAAACTAATAAAAAATAATAAATTACCACTGTACAATGTACCTAATACAAATGTAATATTTTATCAAATTAAATTTTTTACTAATTTTTTTATATTTTTAGGGCATTTGTCGGAGATTTTTGGTCATAAATTCATTTTTTTAATATATATATAGAGCATTTAAATCCGAGCCCTAATAATTGTTATAATAATATAGTATAAATATATGACGGTTACAGTGCCAGATTAACCGACGACGGTGCAAATCTAACTTTGAGATATAGTAGTGGCCTTTGATAAGACGATGAGTATCAAAAAGTATCACAAACGGCAATATGGCACAAACGTATACTAGTTAGGACTCATTTTATCACTTAGAAACAAATCGTAAATACCCAAAATATTGTATCGTTAAATAATAGTAAGTAAATAAGAGCTTATTAAAAAAAAGTGTTATAAATGTTGTAAAAAAAATAATGTCATGATAATCCCAGCAATCATATAATATAATATTATTGGGTTGTTTTTGGAACCCAGATAATGCGATACCGTTGACAATACGTTAATTATAATATTTTACAGCAGAAGAAACGTGAAATTAATGTAGGTATAGGTACTTAATTGCAATTATTTAAGGACAAAAATATTTTTATCTTAGAAAATAGATAATATTATGTATGTTAAATGTATTGCGTTCATTCTTTATTTTAGGAGATTCATAGATTTCTACTGTTAGCATATATTTTGGAGTGGAAGTATACCCACAAACTTTTAGGGGCCAAGTGCCCCACTTTCCTCTCTCACAACAATTACGCCACTGACTATAGGATCCATCATACATTTGGAAACCGTTAACCGGTGCAGAGCCGCAAAGGGGGCATAAGTGCATAACACTCACACAATAACCATGGTTGTGAAGTAATTATTTGAACAGCTAAAAATTTATTTTACATTTCATATACCTATCATACTTTATAATGAATTTGTTTTTTTTTAATAAACGTCAGTAAATACCTTAATAACTAATAAAATATTTTCTAAGGGGCCTCAAGTTCAAGAACTGACACAAAAGTGTTTGAGTGTTTCGATGGTACATCATTACCATGTATGGTATGTCGGTAACGATATTCTAATGGTGTTGACAACGACAACAACAACAACTACTCTAACAACGAAACAACAACGGCAACACCACATCATATGCACGGCACAAACAAATCTTTGTTTACAAATCCATCTCTGCACCATCTTACTTTTTAAACTCGAGTCTTGGCATTGTCGTCATACAATCGTTTCCGCGATGCCGCTTTAAGATTCTCTTACCAGATAAGCGTTGGCTGGTGGACGTAAGAAAAATAGTTTTGGAAACACACGCAACAGAAACATGATATAACCATGTTATAAACTTACCGCGAGCGGTAGTTACATAATACACTGTACCTACGTCCTACGATTTCTAACCAATTGTAAGTCGATCAGGACAAATACCGCGGTTGTAGCCCTTCAATAAAATTTATTTTATTCAGTACCTAGACATAAATTGTTAATTATTATGATATCGATATACGCTGACGTAGAGCAGCACCAGAATATAAATATTACTAGCCTCGAAATATCGCCATCGTCGAGTTGATATAGAGGGGGTGGAAGGGGAGGTAAACAGTACTTTAATATTTGCACAATTTTGTACAACCCTCAAAATGTTTGTAAATTTAATACCCAGCACCGGATCTATTTGTTTTAAACAATTTAAAATTTCAACCCTGCAGTATTGTGTGTTTATTTAGTACAATATTTTGGTTGCGGCAGGGTTTCAATCTATGATTTCGAAAGTGCTGATGCCAGGGTAATGCTCGCCTCTACTAACGTTGGCTTGGACTTTCAATAATTTAATAGGTACCTAGGTATGTAAAACTGTATGGATATGTTTACACTTATTAAAACGGGACGAGCAGTAGTCCGTTCGAAATTTGTAGGGACAAGGCTAGGTACGAAAACGGGACAGGCCCATTTTAGCCAAGACGGTATGGTGGTGGGCCCAGCCCGTAGAGGGCCACGACGACGATGGCGCTTCTGCAGAGCTCCCGTGCTGCTACGTACCATACAATCCGAAACTGGCCGATGGCCCGCCGTGCCGATGGTTCTGGTTCTGCAGCTGGTGCAGCTTCGCGGCGGCCGCGGAGTAGTGCGGCGGCGGCGCGGACCTGTCGGCGTAATGCATCATCGTGGTCGCCGCGATGCCAACCGCCGTGGACGACGGTCGCGCGCCGGCCGCTCAACCGCGACGGGGCTTCGGGCCGCGACGACCGCCGCAACAATGGCACCGCGACGCCGTCGGCACGGCCACTTGGCCAGCCCGGCGTGCCAGATGAACGCCGCAGCGATTGGACGCCTCGTGTGACGCCGGTCCGGCGACGGCGGTGCGGCCGCCGCCCGCTACGGCCACGGGCATGTGGTATCGATATGTACGCTATGCGGTGGCGGCTGTGTCGGCTTCGGAAAAACACACACGCTCGGTTGGCCGCGAAACGTTTCCCGGTACACGTTTCGTACGAGTGACCGCGCGATAAACGCCGCAATCGGCAACAACAACGACAACAACAGCAACAACAATAACAACAACAACAACAACAACAACAACAACAATAATAATAGACTATGACGAGACGACGAGGCAGCGGCAGTGGCACGCGAGCGCGACGCGGTGTTGCAGCGACGAAAGCAGCGGCACTATAGTCACGGCGCGGCGGCGGCGGCGGTCACTAGTTCACACGGACGAACGCGATGCGCGCGGCTAACGATTTTGTTATTCGCAAATATCCCGCGGGGTGGTTATAACATTATATTATTATTGTATATACGCGCTCTAGTGCATAGGTATATTATATATATGTATATAGGCGCCTGACGCTCGCGCTTGCGTGCCTATAGCACACGCCGCGCCACCAGCACGTAATAACACGCATAACCACCCACCGACCCACAGACCCACAGACCCACACACACGCCACGGCGCACACGCACGCCACCCGTTTATCGCTATCCGTCGTATATCGTCGTACTTAAGTATGCGTGTGTGTGTGTGTGTGTGTGTGTGTGTGTGTGTGTGTGTGTGTGTGTGTGTGTGTGTGTGTATACACACATAATAATAATAATAATAATAATATATCGTACGATATTGTATATAATAATAATACGATATAATAATATATTATAACGATAATGCGAATAGTGCGACTTCGGTCGTGGTCCGCCGCGATAGCTTTGCGACGGAGGCGGCGGCGGCAGCGATCATGACGACGACGACGACGACAGTGATGATACCGCCGCCGCTCGCGCGCTTCCCGCCGCCGATGATCAATACCACCGCCACCGCCGCGGGACCTTTTGACCCGTCGCCTCGATGCCGCCGCCGCCGCGTCTTCGTCGTTCGTCGCAGTTTGACCTCCACGGTCACGCCGCGACCGCCGCCGCGTGCACGTGCAGCGGCGTGTACACTGCGACCGCGCGAATTGTTGTAATCTCTGTCGTCGGCGCGTTTACGCACAAGCTGTACAATACCTCGTGGCACGCACACGCACACATATACCGGATGATCCGTTTAATATGCGACACACTATCGTTATTTCAAAAAAACGAGTTTTCGAAAATACCTTTACGAGTAAAAAAACGAAATTTTCGGTATTTCTATCGAAATTATTTTTTGTTGCTAGTTCATATTACAGTAGCAAACAAATAGTGGAGGTACCTTATTCGATATTAGAGGTCGGTGGAACTGTCCGGAATTTGAAAAATCCAACCAAACTTAAGGTGTCTTACAACTTAAGTTGTAAAAAAAAACCACATCAACTCGAGCGAATAGTTTGAATTTCTATAAGTAATCCGAACTCCACAGAAATGTGTGACCTCCAAAAAACAATTAAAACACATCAAACGTTTCGAACAAAAAATGTTTTAAATTGTATATTATTTCGTTTGACATAATACTAAAAACTGATTAGTAACTTAATTCAAAAGCTCTTCGTTGGTTATAAGTATTTAACGTTTAAATTGAATGAAATTTAATTGAATGAAATTAAAAATGTTTACTGTCAAAAGAGAAAAAATATAAAAACATTTTAATAGTAAAATAATATAGTAAAAATCATCAATTTTTTTTCCAAAAATTTTATTTCGTAACTACTTAAAATTATATAAAATAAATTGTTTCGAAAACATTAGTGTTTTTCGAAAAAACGAGTGTCTTACGTTAAATGTAACACCCCGTATAATCCAATATCTACTTATACTCTCAGTCTCACCATCTCTTTACACAATACCTATATGAATATTATAATATATTCCCGTTACAATTACGCGGCCCGCTTCGAACGGTGGTTAAAGTGTGTGGGTGGTGGCGGTGGTGGAAATTGGGTGTAACTCGACGAGGGTATCGCCACCCCTATATCCTGGGGCAGACTCCACGGCTGGCTTCTGTACACATATAAAGTTAGGTAAGTATATATAGTTGTTTTTCCCCGTGTTCACAACACCTCCCGCCGCCACCGTCATCGCCTTGACGGCGATTTAATTAAAGTCAGCACAGGAAAATTGTACTATTATCGTCGTGTATATATCATTATTATACTTTATACAGATAATGATATTTAATTAAAATCTCAAATCATACACACACATATATAATATATAGTAAATACGTATCGTGCTTGTATTTAACGGATTATTGTTCAATTTACGTACCATAAGTCGGGTGCAATATCGTCTGTAACGACATATCCCAAAAATATTTTAGAAACATTGTTGACTCAGAAAAATTCCCAATATACCTTGGTCTACGTGCTCTATGAAGTATGGAAGTAAATAATAGTAGTGATAATAGTTTAAATCGTTTATCGTGGGAGTCTATCAATCTATAATAAATTAAGTAATTTTAAAAACCTCATCCGGAAGACGTGCGTGAAAAAGTTAAAAATTTTATTAATTGTTTTGTTTTTATTTATTTTTATAAATAATCATAAGCAACTCATAAATAATTTATAATAATAATTGAAATAAAAATTAAAAAAAAAATTCCCGTGATAGTGGATACCACCGGGAAATAATATTTTCCGGAGAATTGGTGATGTTGCAAATCAGTTGCAAAATATTGGCACTGGTATGATGTCGATAGGTCAAATTGGGGATCTAAAATTAGGTGCAATTTAGGAATTTGATTCCGGCATAACCATGAGGTTGCAAATTTTTTCACGAAGGTTGTCTAAAATTGCAAATTAGTTGCTAAATTATGAAAAAGATTCGAGTTTGATATGACAATGAGGTGGGGCTGCGTAAATTTGGTCCCACCAATTTTGGTTTGGCAATGAAGCCAAAAATATAAAGTTGAATATTTGTTTATATCGGTTGCTGAAAGTTGCCAGTTAGTCGCAAAATATTGGTATATCTTCAGTGTAATTATCATAACATGGTGACCGGTGTGGCCAAATTTATGCACGTATCTGGAAGGGGAATGACTGCGCGCAAGTGCAAAGTACCCCCTTTTAGAACCGCGATACATTCGAATACTAAAAAAAAAAAACCTTATTTAGAACTGATAGGATCTTTGCATTTTTATTTTTATATTATGTGCTAGGCATTAGCTAAACGCTGGTTTTCAAATTTGTATTTAACAAATCCTTGCAGACCATCGATTTGTTTCCTGATAGTAGCAAAACATAATTTATTTCATCTATCCCATACATAAGACGAAAAATAAAAATTGAGTTGTTAGTCATCTATTATTAACTAATAACTTTAGTAGGTATAATTAATTATCACCGGACATCAAAATTTTGAATAATACCAAAATTGTTTCCTAAATGTGTAAGTAAGAAATTGTATTCCCTTATCAAAAACATTTTAATTAATAAGCAACATAGTTTCCGGACAGGATTTTCTACGTTTTCCACTTAATTATATTGTTAAAAAATAAACTAATATTAGATTATTTTAATGAAGGTATACAAAACTAATCAAGCTTGTGACCGACTTGTACATTTTTAATTTCGATATTTTTTAATTAAACGAATTAAAACGTTCAAATATTATGTTTTATCTGGCGTTCACCGTGAAGTGACGGTTATCCTCTCTATTGTTTATATTACCTATATAGGAAGTTATTTTTTTTTTATTACAAAGAAATAATTTAGTCACATTTCTCAATATCGGTGTAATGATAATGGAGATATACGTATAGAGACCAGTTACAATAAAAAGTGTTAAAAAAATTTGGAAATGCTTTAATTATTCTTTATTCATATATCTACATAGGTATAACAATAACAGATAACACTTCTTCACATTTATAAGGTAAAATATTGAATCACTTCATTAGTTATATCATATTAATATATTATCGTTTATCAGTCCTAATTATTAGTCTAACAACAGTTTCCACACTTTGCCTCCAATGGCAATATGTATAATATACTATATTGATATTTGATATTCTCGCTCTGACAACGAAAATTATTTACTCATTACATTTTATTTTTTTATTAATTGTCCATAATTTTATCAGTCACTATTTACCAACCCTTTCAGACCCATATACCTAATCGGATTCAAAATATTAAATTAAAAATATCTGTACGAATCTATATATTATAATATTATAATCGCTTAAAATTAATGAAACAACTATATTTTAAAATCGATACAACTAATTATTTAACTCAACAAAAATGTCAAAAAATGTTATAGAATTCTCACCCTCAATTTTTTTTTATCTCCATAATATAGGAAACGTAATTATAAATTACTAATTACGGAATTCATTACTACTTTATAATTATAAATTATAGATTTATTCTACAATTCATTTTCAACTGACTTAGTAATATACCTACCTAATAATATTATGTATCCATTAAAAATATAATAGGGTAAATGAACACCTAAGGCTTTGTAGACAAGTAAATATCATAATAACTTTTAGTATCATCAAGTTCAATTTTTATTTATACATTATATGGTATGTCATCTTATATTTTATAACTACAAAAATTTGATAAGAATACATAGACACAGTTCAAAAAATGTTTTATTGAAATAAATCAATTTTCCCTAGTGAATGAACAAAATGCCGAGTAAATGAACACACATTTTCCTGTGAATGAACGATGTCAGATAAATGAACATTTATTAATCTGTAAATGAACACCTGACAAAATAATCAATTTTTAATACTCACATTTTTAAATAACAACAAAAACATCAACAACATAAAATCTTTTAAAAAATATATAGGTATTTAGTATAGTTGTAGTTAAGGGGATTCGATACCGTGATTTTCTGTTTTTGTCTAACACACGCGCGACATAGTATTTTAGACGTGTTTTTGGCCAAACATTCCAATTTATCTATTGAAGTGATAAGAATTCTGAAAACAGATTTTAATTCGTCGTCAAGTCTACTTGAACTCGACTTTCCCACATTTTTGAAATTGTCCCCCAAATTCCAGAAAACGTCATATTAAAAAAGAGTACTTAAACATTTTTGTATTTCAATTTTTGAAGTAGCTAAAATCAAAAAATCAAAATTGTGGGGAAGTCGATTTCAAGTAGACTTGACGGAAAATTCAAATCTGTTTTCAGAATTTTTATCACTTCATTAGATCAATTCATATGTTTGGCAAAAAATCCGTCTAAAATCCTACGTCGCGCGTGTGTTAGACAAAATCAGAAAATCATAGTATGGAATCCCTTAACATCAACAACATAAAATCTTTAAAAAAAACATAATATACTTAGTATAGTAGTATTTGTTATTTTAAACAAAATGTATTGATTATTACATTAAAGTTACCTACGATCACGTTAAATTAAAAATAATAAAATAAAATGCACAGTGCTCATTCACTAGTAAAAAGTAAAATACCTATATTGCGATGAATGAACACTAGTTCATTCACTGGTTTTTGCATCATTACTTGTACCAGTGCTTGAACACTCTTAAAAGAGATTAAAAAATGCTTTAAGTTAATTGATTAATATATTAATGGCATTATAAGTATGTGATGAATCAAATAAATATAACTATAAGTATCTCGCCTCGAGTTGAAGATGTTTTAAGGTTTCATTTCTGTACTCCCAACTTTTGAAAAATAAAACAACTTAGTGACAATGCTGATAATAGTAAATGGAGGAAAATGATAAATATTCTCAATCAATTGATATCAAATCGAATATCATGAAATTACAATATGACCAACATCAAAATATTCTTTGAATATTGATACCATTTATCATAGTAGTTTACTTCTGATTTTCTTATTATTTAAAAGAAAATGTTGGTGTGTTCATTCACTGGTGCTGTTCATTTACTCTAGCAGTCACTATTCCGTTAATTTAATTATATTTATATTTTATGCATAACGGGTTATTGTTTAATATCTTAAATCTGTAATATTATATAAAATATAATAATATCAGAAATATATTAATATCATATTAGTATATCTTTAGCCTTTTTGTTTTATTAATTGTATTATTACACTAATTATCATTTATCAATGTATTACATTTTAACTCTAACTCAATAGTTATACATTATTACATGTTTTGAAAATAGGATTTTTATTTCCATGATAAATAATTGTATTATTATTATACTTCAGGGTAATACAAGACATCAATGTCGAGGTATCAGAAAAAAGACTCGTTTTTGTATGCAAAAATCTACGGGTTACAGGCTTAGTATCACCCTTCTATAACTAAACACATTTAATATAAATTTTGCTCAACATAATATAATACGTTGTAGTATCTGTTTAGAATGTTTTAGTTGAATTAAACATTATATTTTATCTACGCTTTTCTATGCATCATAATTTATCTCAGATTTAAAAAAAACAATGACATGTATCATAGAATACTTTGGTATGTCTAAAATATCTTTTATAACAATAAAAAATGTATTATTAGTAGCGCTGATGTACTTATATTTTATCTTTTTAAAATGTTTAAAATTTAATTAGTTATAGGTACCTACGTATTATTTCACTTCTATTATTAAAGGTTAAATTATGTTATTTATACATTTTATTTAATTTATTTTAATTTTAATATAGAAAGTTTAAACTAGATAACGTTACCGAATATATTGTAATTTATACGCTATTACAATAAAAACGTCAAATATCAATACAATATGCTGAAACAATATATCGGCGCTTATCTCTCTTCATTTATATCGACACAATAGGTACAATACGCCACATTGCCATAAATAACCCGAGGAATTATTTTAATATTATTATCATATAACAGTGCATAGTGTAAAAAACAGTTCCGTTGATTAAAACAAAAAGCAAATCAGTCCAATCAGTATACCTAATATTATATTCTACACGTTAGGCCAACATTTTTTTCACATATTTTTTGGGCACCGTGGAAATTAAAATTTTTTTTGTGGTTACTTTGGTTCTGAAACACCACATCAGTACAGCACTATAGGTACATACCTTGCAAAAGACCAAGCGCCGATTCTGGTCGCACTGTGGATGTCGGACCGCCATCTTTCTGAGGACGATACTTCAGCAAATTGGTTTCACTCATACTGCCGGGTCGATTAGACGCAAATTTGTTGCCACCGTAACCATAGACCGTGGTCAAAGCATCCACGTTCGCGACGTTCCGTGATGAAGAGAATGGTCTAGAAATTAGATATAATGAATAATATTAGATAATATTATGATCATTTATAATATTATGAGTGTCCAGTAAGTTGTAAGTTTATTGAAAATACATCATACGTTGATTTCTTGTATCCGTCTATTCCGTATATCATAATTTTCATATTATAATATCAAATAAATAATAAATTAGCACATTTACTTTTAGTATAGAACCAAAAGTCCAAAAACAATGTGGCTTTACCCTATCATTTTTATTTAATTCTATAATAATAATATTTATGAGGGATCTTGTAACAAATACAAATTGAAAAGATGAAAAAATAGATGTAAAAATTAATTTCTTATGAATGTTCAAATTCAAAATAAATTTACAAATATCCGAAATTTCGACGATTTTCGTCAACATTTAAACTTCAAAAGCTTCAATATCTTAAAAAATTGTGACAAATACTTTTCGATATTTTTTTGTCGATGTACATAACAATGTATAAAGAACCGGCCCATGTATTAAATTTTTAAGTATTTTGGCTTTAAAAAAAAAGTGTATGCATATAAATCGATAAAACTAATATAATTCAAAAATGTCAAAAAGTCTATAAATAACTTAAAAGAAGCCCAAATATTTTTAAATTTGATCCATAAGTACCTACGGTTGTTTATTTTGGAATGACAACAAAAAAAAAAACAAAATCGATTTTTTCAAAAACTTCTGTTTAAATATTCTCATTTTCAGTATTTTCAGTATTTTTTTTTTTATTGATTATATTTGACCATTTTATTTACTTGGTATTTATTTTTAGGAGGACAGGATGATAAATAAATTAAGTTTGAAAAACAAACCTTAGGTTATAATATAATATTAACAAAGATCAAATATTTTACTTTTTTTTAATTATTTAATTTACCTAACTGTAGAATGTACATAAATGTAATTTGTATACATTTTTTTAATTTTAAATAAACGTATGTTTAATCATATATTTTGATATTATTTGGCACATACGTATGTGCATATTACTATGATTTAATTGCATTTACATTTAAAAGTCCCTAGTTTTGCACTGGTAATCTAGAACATTTTACAAATATATTGAAAAACGTTTTAACAATTAGAGGACAATTAAAAAAAATCTATAAAAACATTAATATTACAATATTAAATTTTTAAACTTTTCGATGTATAAAACTAATTGTTTGCTAGGAATGAAATTTTATATAATACTCAGAAGAACATGCGTTGATTGTGTTTAAATCCGTTCCATTTTTATTAAAAATAAATACTGAGACTTTTATTTAGGTACATCTGTACCTCTATTTTTCCATTCATTGTTTCTCACCCAACAACAGCATTTTAACTATTTATCTAATATATTTTATGATATATTATATGAAAATAAACTAATAGGGACACTTTAAATTGGTCTTTTTGGGAAAGCTCTGTCTAGTAAATATTTTTTCAAATGTTTGAATTTTTGTTGCCTACCTATTTTCAAAAAAAACAAAATATTTAGATAAATTATTTAACAGTTGATCAAACGACAGACGACAGTTGTAAGATTAAATTAACAACATTATCTAATAAGTATTAGTGTTTATGTTTATGTCACAATAGTTTTTAAGTAAAGTGATATCATGATTATTTATAATTCAAGTGATAAATCCCAATAAGTCACTTTCCCAGTTTGATGTGATATAATACATAAATAGTTATTGGAATTTAAATGCATCTTATTTTGTGATCTACATTTAGTTGATGCATTTTTGTTTTATTATTTGTTGTTACGATGGTTTAAACAATTAACTAATTCGATTTGAGCAATTGAAAAACACGTATGTTACATTAATTCTCAATGTGGTCTGTACTTGGAATAACATTGTACCTTTTTTTTTTTAAATTCAAATTTGTTTAACAAAATGTGAACGTTTAAGCTCAGAGATTTATAATAGTGACCTGTAGGTACTTAACTATTTAAAAATGTAACCAAACAATAAAATGTTTCATCATGTTTGAAATCAATGAATTTTTTAAAACTGTTACAATCGTACAGAGTACGAAAGCAAAACTTGTACTGGAAGCCAAAACGTTGACTCAATACTTAGAGAACGCCTTATTTATTGTGAGCAAAGTTTGGCTAGTATCTCTCGTAGTTTTCTCAGCACGAGTCGAAAACGACATACAAGTAATCGCCTAAAGGTTTAAGGTATAGACCAACATTGGTTCAACACTGGCACATTATACGGGACCCGTATCACGAACAAAGGCTAATCCGTGTCCATCGGTTTTTGTGCAAATTAGATGAATAAAAGTTTTGTTAATGTAATTAATTAAATAATTTATCATTGCATTGAAATCATATCCATTTTGAAGTGTAACTGCATTATTTACATTAAAAGCAAATAATATTACTTATGGGTTTCTTTTAGAGAAATACTTTTGTGTGTGATACATAACAAATATGTAATTATAAAAATTAAAATAATCTGATTTATACTTATACATGCATTGCATTATATTTTTATTTATGCCTCAACCAGCAACACAATTTGTGGGGGAAAGATAAATTTATGTCAGCCCAAAATTGTACTCAAATTACTTTCCTGTCTCTTAAGTTGAATTGGTAGTACATAATGTCGTTGAAATGTTAATGACATACAAGTTAAAAATTACATTATCTATAAAAAAAAAACTCAATTACCTTCCTATAATAATTATTAAGTTAAATTAATAAAAATGTCAATTATTTGAGTTAATGTTTTCAAATATAATCTTATCTTTAGTAGTATCTATAAAACAATGTTATTATATTTTTTACACTATATAACCCTATATTACCTTACATTATAAATGATTTTTAAAAGCAGTTCAAATATTTATCTTTAATTTATTTATTTACATTTTTTTTTTAAACTTTTATTTGAAATAAAAGTAAATGTAAACAATCTATATTTATTTTGACTAACAATAAACTTAAATTATATTAAAGAAGAAGGATAACAGAAAGACTTGGTAGGATAAGCCGCCCACTGACGACACTTTTGGAAAATTTAATTTAAAGTATTCTTAAGTTTTTAATTATAACTGTTTATAAATAATATATTTAATGTAAAGTTTTTAATACAATGGTTAATAAATTATACATTAAATTTAAAGTATTTATTAGCAGTCATATTAGAAATTCAATTATAATATGATTAAAGATTTTATACTATTCCGTTTTTTTTTATTTTGTTTCTTTTTTCAGTTATTTTTATACCTAAGTAGTGAATAGTATATTTTACAATGAAGTTCTGTACATGCATTTTTATATCTAATGGGTGTACTTATCTACCTGATAATTTTAATCACATTCACTTTATTACAACTAACAAATGGTAATAATTCTGTGTGACTTTAGCTTGTTTTATTCTACTTTTTAAAAATAAAAATGTTAAGTTTTAAAATACAAAATCACATTTCCAAAAAATATTTTATAGATAACAAGACGTGTAATTTGTTTGATTCAAACAATGCGGTAAACCTTCAATAAATATTGAAGTTCAGAACGGATATGATTTAAAGCCAATTATAAATCGATTACGGTTAAGGTATTAATATTTGAAATTAATAGGAAGACATATTTAATATTCATAGCAAATGATAAATTACGGTATATATTATCACCCAGCGATATTTTAAATTAACATTATCTTGCAGGATAATAAATATTCACCAATTATGCTCACCCCCATTTATTCCTAATAAATATATTCAAATTCAATTTTTTGGAATTTTTAAAATACCATATTTTTAAATTCTTAAGATTTTTTGAATTACCTAAATAGTGCTACTACACAAACTTCTGTTTTAAAAATGAGAACCACCTTCCTTTTTATTCAGTAAATTATTAAGTGAATATTTGTTTAGAAGACGTGGCTGTACCTAACTAGTTTAACATTTTAACGATTAGTTTAACACGGTTATTATTTTGTTAATACTAATGATAATAGTTTTTAAAAATGATTTTACAAAAATATAAAATAGCTGTTATCTTCATGTTGATAGATATTAATATTAATTACTACATTTTTTAAGCTGCAATAGCCCCATTTCTTACAAATTCATTTTCACGAATCTATGATATCTTTAGTGTACAATGTGAAATATCTAACTCAAAAAGTACTCGTTTGAATTTGATTTGTTGAAATTTTCAGAAAAATGATCCACTAAACAATTTTCAGTAGAAAACGGGGGTTCTCATAATTTGAAAAAAGAATTCTTCATATCCACAGGACACCCTCCAACTAAATGAAAAAAATTCTCAAGGATTTCAAACTATAGTCTGAGTATAGGAATAAATAAAAATTACAAAATTCAGATTTTGAATAATTTCGTTATGGAAGAAGAAACAAGGGGTCGATCATGCTCGGTCAATGATCCTGAATTATGTTACACAATCGTTGAGTACAACTTTCCTAAACCTGCACCTTTTGTGTCTTATTCGAGCCGAAGCAGAAATGATTGGAGACACATTTTAGACATCGCTTGGTGAGCATTAGCACCGTAAACTTACTTGAACTTATCCATCATGGCTCGCATCATGCGCTCGCGGCGCTTAGCGTTTGCAGCCGCTGGCCACTGTACCCCAGCCATCTCCAGGTCTGGCGGGGGTAAATCGGGCAACCGACGTCGACCGTCCCGACCGTTGCTACCCCTCAACGATGACGAGCGCATCGAGTCCGGTTCGCTGAGCGTGTCCGACGGCGATGCCGTCAAATCTCTGAGCCCAAGTCCCCCGCCACTGATCAGCAGGGCGCCCCTGGGCGTGCCGACCGGCGTGTTTTGCTGCGGCGGTGTCGCTGAGAGAACACACGCAAAGGTTGTGTAAATTAATAACTACGATAAGTTGACAACACATGAGTAATATTATATTTATATATAATAGATATTAAAAAGTGTTCTAAAAGCTATTTAATACGTTTATAAACCGATTTGTTGTGACGTAATCTCTCAATTCGAAAGATGTCGTTTAAGAGGACGTTATACCCCGATATTTGTCGTCTTCATTTACAGTGCGTAACATAGATGATATTACGATTCGCAGAACACGTGTAGCTCACTAAAAACTAGAGTGAATTGACCACTTATAAAACTTAAAGGTAACATTATTATCTAGGCGATATTAAATTATTTTTATTATATTTTAACTTCAAAGCGTGTTATGAGTATTTTAAAATTAAAATATAATTAAAATTCTAAGTCATTGCTTAGATAATAATATTACCTTTAAATTTTATACGAAGTCAATTGACTCCAATTTTTAAACTAATGGAGCTACGTCGTGTTTTGCTGGGGATACAATTTTCTATGTTACGCACTAGTAAGACGGAGAAAGCAAATGTTAGTGTAACTTCACCAGTCTTAATTATTTGTCAAAAGAATAAATTAAGCGTGGAAATAAATCTTGTAGATAATAAAGATATTTTTCTTTTGTTTTCGTTCAGACATTTTCATTTTGACGATTTGTCGGTTATTTTATCGTATTGTAAGTTATTAACGAAGACGCGTCTTTTAAACTCGCTTTTTAATTAAAGTTTAAGTTAAGAGGATTATAAGTGTATAATTTATATTGTTAATAATTATTACAAACTTTGCTTAAAAAGTTTTAAATGTTTTAAAAGAATAATATTATTATTAAACGTTCTCATTAGGTATGCATTATTTTATATAGTAGGTGTACATTAGAGTATTTAAAAGCAACTTAAATTTTATTTCTTACAATTTTTTAGCGCTGATTGCCATAAATGCAGCATATAAATTATATATGTCCACTGTTATACGACTAAATGGGGTGGGTAGCTTATCAATTTATCAGTTTACCACACGGGCACCTATTTTGACCTACGACTGTATTTAAATGGGTTTTATGAACGTCACAACACCGTTAATGGAAAATCTTAAATAATTTATTTTTAGTTTGAGGAGTTAAAATTTTTTAACACCGAGGTTAACAACCGAAAACATTAGGTGCAACTTACGGTGCAAAGTCGATGCCTGTGACGTCGAGGTTTGTTGCTGTCCAACTGTCTGGTATTTAAGCGCCGCCGACCCACCAGTCAAAGGTTTGACACCTGTCTGCTGCTGGTCCGCTGTGGCTGAAGACGAGTTTAGTAGTACCGTTACTCTGGCCGTACTGGTACCACTGACCGGCGCTAAAGCACTGTTCTGCAACTGCTGCTGTTGCTGTAACTGATTCTGTGGCTGTTGTTGCTGTTGCAGTTGCTGTTGTTGCTGGTAATTGTTGCCATTGATATAGTGCTGTTGCTGCTGCAGTGCAATAGCCGTCGGATTGTCGCAACGCTGTAACACCACGAATAACAGTTGATTTAAAAGGATCAATGCTAATTAAATAATGTATACGTGAACATGAAGACTTAATCTGCTGTTTCAATGAAATCGCCAATTATTATAATATGAATTGATTTGTTATCAATTATATGCTATTGTTTGTGGTGAAGGCACTATTAAAAATATATTCCTACAAAAAAAATGTATTATCTGAATACAACTGAGTCAATAACTGTATAATATTTTGATAATATTTATTACATGTTTACGAAGAATTTAAAAATAAAAGCCATTTAAAATTACTAAACAATATTTTTGCTATAAATTTAACTCTGAGTGTTAAATAGTTGAATTTTTTTTTAAATTCATGTGATGACACTTTTTCTTATAAAAACATTATAATATTATGTAAGATGGTGGCCTGAAGTAATATATTATCAATCTATCATCGACCCCGATAAATAATCATAAATGTACGACTTATGCAGCCGACAAAGTCCACGCACATTTGTACATTAGCTTTATTATAGTTACTTACTTGACCCTGTTGCTGCTGCAGTGGTCTAAACGCAGTGGAACTAAGTTCCGCCGCCGTTGCATCGTATTTTATACCACCCGAAGTAACCGGTACTCCGCCAAGTGTTAAAGCAGACACGTTCTGACCAGAGTTGATGTCCACCCTATTTTGTTGTTGTAGTTGTTGTTCGATGCTGTATTGGTGGGAATTATCGCCGACAGTCAACGGCAGCTGCTGTTGATCTTGATTCGGAAACCTCTGATACTGCTGCAGTTGACTCGACTGATATTGTTGGTTCTGCGGCTGTTGATACTGCTGTTGCGGTTGTTGTTGTGACTGATTGTATTGCTGCTGCTGGTTTGGTTGTTGCTGTTGTTGCATTTGATTGTACGAAAGTGGTTGCTGTTGCTGATGCTGCGGTTGCTGATTTGGCGGTTGCTGTTGCTGTTGCTGTTGTTGATATGTGCCGTATTCCGGTTGATAAGGCTGGTACAAGACTTCTTGCTGCTGTTGATATGTCTGTTGTTGGCAGTTAAAAAGAGCGCCGCCGCTGTCACCTCGTTTGTTATAGAACAACTGTTGTTGCATCGCTGCCGCATTTCCGGTGCCAATCGGCGACGAGTAATTCGTTTCGGTCTGCAAGCTATTGGCAGTGGCGATGCCGGTGGCCGTGTACTGTTGCTGTCGCAGCTTTGACGCAGCGGTGATAGTTTGTTGCTGTTGCTGCGCCTGTCTCGCGACGATGCTCGACGGTCCGGTTCCAACGCCACCAGTTCCGTACAACAAGCCGCCGTCTTCCACCGGCCCGTAAGCGTTGTTGGCGGTTTGCTGCTGCAGTTGAGCGACGGCAGTGTCGCCGTACTGATGTTGCTGTACCGGCTGTAACTGCTGGAGCGGCGGCGACGAACCAGTACAGTACAGCTGGTACTGTTGGTCGCGCAAGTTTTGGCTGATGATCGATTGGGTGCGTCGCAGTTGCGTCGTTATACCGGAAGACGTCGAAAACCCGTCGGCAAAACCATGCTGTTGGTATTGTTGCTGTTGCGTCTGTTGTTGGTACTGTTGTTTTTGGGCGTTTTCACTTGGCACGGAATCGTATTTGTTGTTGTTTTCCCCAAATTTGTCACTGCCGTTGTACAACGGAGTTGCCGTTGTCGTCGTCGATCCACTGCCGTTCATGTTGGCTGAAAAATTAATAAAATTCAGTACGGAGAAACAAAGATATCCATTTTTTGTGATCGTTTGGCAAAGGCCAAAAATCAAAGATACATAATAATAGGTACATGTCGTTAGGTTTTAAAGTTTTTTAGTTACTAGTTGACTTCGGAAAAAATGAGCATGCATAAAATACAGTTCTACCTATATCTGTGTATTTCGATTTTAGTGTAGGTACCTCAATTCACAAGCAAATCTGCATCGGTGTACCTCGCTTATAGTTAACTAATTCGTCCGAGACGGAAAATCCACCCTTGGCTGATTCCCATTGGTACATTTCCTAGCGTGGTATGTCAACTAGTTGACTTCGGGTAAAAATGAGCTGACATAAAATACAGCGCTAGGTACCTATATCTGTGTATTTTGCTTTTAGTGTAGGTACCTCAATTCATGAGTAAATCTGAATCGGTGTACCTCGCTTAGTTTACCAGTGGCGGTAATAAGGACTGCTCCCCTCCCTTGGATTTGGGTTTTCTCTTTTAATTTCGTATATCGCTGACCCGACAACACCTATCGACAAATTTTTGAATTTTATGATTTGATAGCAAAATATTTTTTCGTTTTAACCACGGATAATATTTTAACATAGTATTCAGTAGAAGTGTAGAACGAAGCTTTTCTACGCTTAGCAGGTACCTATTATAAGTAATGTATATTAATCTTTTGAAATTTGAGTATTAGGTATTGCTCAATAAGAATTTAAAAAAAAAACTCAAATCTCAAGGTATATTAGTATATTATATTAATATATTTAGTTTAATATTTACTAAATGTATAGTGGTATACAATACAAATGATTAAAAAATGTACTTTTCTTGTTTACTTCACTCTACTAAAATTAAAAATATTATTCGTTTATATTATGGAAAAATAAGTATCCCTACTTAATTTTCTTTGCTTATGCTTTTCATAATATTCCTTTATAAGTATTTTCATTAAAAATATGCAATACATTTATATCTTTTTTTTTTAAAAAACATTAATGTTAAAGTGTGTTAATAACTTAATATTATTAATATATTAGCATTATTATACATTTTTATATTTTATATCTATAATCCGTGTGTATATTTTATATTATATGTATATACTATATCATATATAAAAATTCTATAAGGGGGGAGGGTTGGTTTTATTTTCGCCCCCTCCCCCCTTGAACAGCATGTATAACCACCACTGTAGTTGACTAATTCGACCGAGACGAAAAATCCACCAGTGGCTGATATATTGCCCTCAGTATATTTTCTAACGTGGTTTTCTCTAAACGTTTCTGATATCTTTGAAAACAATCGTTGACATTTTCGTAAAAATCGGTTCAGTAGTGTTTGAGCCCATAAACTAAAAGCATACCGACATTGCCTTTTGTTGTAAATGTTTTGAATGACAAATAAAAACACAAAATATAATTAGTATCTACCTATCTCGATCGGCATTTTTATTTTTTTTTTTTATTTGAAGTATTGAATGTTCATTAGGGCGTATATATGTAAGCAATATAGATACACTGCGAAGAGCAACGTTTTTTCATTTTTATTTTTCCGTCACTCTTTGTACATTATATTTTTTTTTTTTTTTGCTCAATAATGCAATAATTAAAATTACTGATTTTACAAGAATGTCAAGTGGATTTAAACCTGGGACTGGGATGCCATTCAATGGTCGAGTTGCGCCTAATCCACTTGACTGGATATTCATGAGTTCGTGATCTAGTAATATCCGACCTATATAAATTTATTTACTTAAGTGCCATCTGAATTCTCATTGGAATGGATATAATTATTTCAATGGTATATTGTGTTACGATTTAATTTATTGGTGTTTGATATTCCTTGTTAAATGACATAAAAAAAAACGTAAATTACTTTTCAGCGGATAAGTGGTAGCAATATTTAGCACTAAGAAAAAAGTACCAAATAATATCCAAGATTTCAGATGACGCTTTTATTTGCATATTAAAATATAGAGAAGTTATGAAGTACAGCAGTCGTTTGAAATACTTGGTAGCTTAAAGATTATATTCAAGCAAGTTATTTTAATTAAAATCGTCAGTTATGAAAGAGTTGTCACGGATGAAAACGTCTTAATGACCTAAAATTTAGTTATGGCTCAAAATATACCTTCCGAATATACAAAATGTTTAGAAAGCTGACTACTGAGACCAAATTGTTGATGATAATAAACTATTTTAATAATAAATTAAATTCACCGAAATACGCATTCTTCATTCAATACGGCAGTAGAAAATATTTAAAATTACGTCGGATAAACTTTGTAATAATTTATGAACAATAATTATCTAACCTACCTATATGATAGTAAACCTATTCATGTAATGTAATAATATATTTATTTCTAATCAGCGATTGGCGCCGAACCTAAAAGAACCGATTCTGGAACCGTAGCCTTTAAAATATTAAGAACTGGAATCAGAACCGAAACCTGTATTTTAATAAACTGGACTGAACCGGATTTTTTAAATTAAAAAGGTATTTTTAGGTTCAAAAATAAAAAAATGTATTTATCATAATTTAATGGTTTTTGTGTATAAACTATGTGTTATCATATGAGTTTCTAATATTTCTCATAATTTTGATTAAATCCGTATTCCGGATAGGTATTTAAAATTATTATACTTTTCGGTACCTTAATTATCTGGAACCGGTACTGAAATTATTTGGAACCGATACCTTTAATTTTTTTATCAAAAAATCAGAACCGAAGCGGAACAGTTATTTTCTATTTTTGGGGATCCAGTACCGGAATCGATACCGATAAATTTAAAAGGTTCCAGTCCCTGTCTCAAATATTCAAAGCCTTATATCGATTTTGAAGTGTTTCTTATAGAACCCTAGCTGCGTCTACATGATAGTTGTACCTAATGTTAATCTTATGGCCTGATCATTAAAATGTAAAAGTATTTTTGTGAGGGAACATTCTGCTTTATCCGTTCCAAAACGTTAAATGGGAAATGGTTAATTTATTATTGATGATAACGCGGAATGGCGTATGTTGCGTCATCAATTCGTCGGGTGTCACCGTCGTTAATCATGCCTAGTGTTTTTGTTTAAAAATTCAAGTGATGAATTTTAAACGCGTTTACCTATGGACCGGCTAAAGTCGGCCAACATTCCGCTGATCGTGCCGCTGCTGTCGTTGTCGGACGCCGCTGCCGACCCCGTGGCCACCTGCTGCGCCGCCGGTTGTACTCCATAATTGTGTCGCTGTGTCTGTTGCTGCTGTTGCTGCTCCAACAACTCTTCTTCGTCGTCCTCGTCGTCATACTGTCAAAAATAACACGTAAGTGAAAATAAGCGCATTTGGCCGGGAAAAATGTGTGAAATAATAGTTGTATGTCATTTACACCACCTACAAATCGTTACAATTATTATACCAACGCATGAAAAGTAAATTATCTACTTAACGTCTACGAATATTATATAATATGGTTTTCCACCGTCTAAATAATAATTTAACATTAAATACCATAATATCTGCTTACTACGGCGCATAATAATAATACAATTTAATACTGTTCACGACTGCAGCAGACTAGTCAACGAATATAATATAATAATATATCATAGTATTATATTATATTATAATAATATTGCAGATTTGCAGTCATCGAAATGAATCGGTTTCGTTCAACTAACCTAATCGTGATTAATCACGTCTAATATTACTGTTATGATAATATTACAGTCTGCGTCAAAAGCGTTTGTTATAATATTATTATATAAAACGTCATCATACGAGCGCTCGCGTGCTGGTGACGTTCATAGTGGTAATTATTAGTAATTGGTAATTACTAATTACTAATTGCACACATCAAAATTAAACACAATACACCTACCCAGGTACATTATGGAATGACAAAACATTAATAAACAATATATTATGTTGAAATAATATTATATACTAGTGCAGCGGGGAGCCTATATATAGAGTACCTACTGCAGGTTGCTATATTATTACAAAGGTTCTATACGGTCGTCGGCACTATATGTATATAATATATTCTTTGCTATGCAGGCTTTACGCTATGGGATATGGATAATAATATAAGTTACAATATAATAGTATAATATATAATAACAATATACAGATAGGCAATACGGCCAACTCGATAATAATAATATTTATCATACCACTGCTAAGTTCTAGTTTTTACAAATACTTTAGTTTTTACTAAAACCTATATAGAGATAGGACGTTGATAACTTTTACATTTTTTTTTGTTTACGTAATTTTTTGTAATTATTTTACATTATAAGTAAGTCATTTTTTCAAATTAAATGTATCTACATTTTTAAAAACAATTTCTATTATTATATTGTGTATATTTAACTTTGTGCCGGGTAATCGTGCGTGTACACACTATAATACTATAATATACACATACTGTTTTACAAACATATTATATTTATTATTGTATCATAAAAATCCAATAAGTAATTTTTTATTGTCAGTCTTATTTAAAAAATAAAAACATTTTTAATAACTTGAAAAAAATTTGTTCAATTTAGACTCTGAGCGGAGCGATAAATATACATTGATTTTACAATGGATGTGTGTTTTATTTTTTTTGTGTCAGTCATTACCTTTTAAGTCTGTAAAAATGATTCAATTTTATACTTCAGCATTTTTTTTGGTTATCATGCTGGTACTTTGGAGGGGTCAAAAAATTTAAAATTGCCTATAGTTTTCAAAAATGTCAGGAGAAACAAACAAAAAGTTAAGGGAAAATTTAGATTTTTACGCAAAATCAGTTTTTTGTAAAAATTGATTTTGTTCTTTGGCGTAACTTAAAAAATAATAACCATAGATACATGATTAGTGATTACATTTGACTAGTTTTGAGCTAATCATAGGAATTTGAAATTTGAACATTTTGAAATTTCTTTTATTTTAAATGTCGGTAAAAACATTTTCGTTGGGTCAAAAAATCTAAACAATATATAAACAAAGTTTTTTTGTTTTAGAAATTAGATACTTAAACGAAGAATAACGATTTTTAGTAATTTTTCGTAATTGAAAATATTATTCATTTATACATGAAACTTTTAAAGTAGGTGCCTATATTATTATAATTTGTACACATAGTAATATTTTCAATTATTTATTTATTTATAAATATATTTATATATTATTTATTTTCATTTATTTTGGCAAAATTTAATTTAAACTTCTGTAGTACTAATGTCTGATGGTAAAATAAATTACTTTAATCACAATACTATCATACAATTAGAAATATACTTAATAATACTATAGGCTAACTGAACCGTCTTCGCTCAAAATCGTTTTTCGTACCTATACAATGATTTTATATCACTGAATTAAAATTTGACACATCCGCTACAGCGACCTCTGTAAACACCTACACAACTGTACAGCAGAGCGACTTCCCGGGCTTTTTTTTTTTTTTCGTTTTTAGAAATGTTTAATGATTTTTTCAATGTAATTTTAGACACTTTTTTTAGATCATCAACATCCCATATCTCTACTAATAATATACATATAATAATATAATATAATATAAATAATTGTGTATACATACAGCTACACCGCTTAAAAACGTCTACGTCCATATACAGCAACGGTGCAACTATACATAAGATAGATGAGGGTGGCTATAATAACGACCCCAAGTCCGAACGCGTAACACGTTTTTTAGAAAAGTTCGAAATACCGCGTGCTTACACACGATGATGACGTCGACAAAGACGATGATAATGATTGATCGAGTTTTTTTTTTATAATTTAACGCCCAACCCTGCACCATTATACTTATAGGTTACCTACCTATATATAGTTGCACCCGTGCGGTGAACAGTTACACTATATCATTACCTACGTCTACGTATATAATATTATATAGAACCAATAGAATGTACCTACGTATATAATATAGCTAGGTGTACACTATACATGTTGTGTATTATATTATTATGGACTTTCTAAATCGATAGTGAACGCGTTATCGGCCGGCCACGACGATTATAACGTAACAATAGAATATTATTATTATATATTTTATACTATAATATGTAAACAATACCTATATATATATAATATGCCAAGTGCTCGGCACACTACCTACTTATACTACACATGATATACCAAAATATATATATATATATATGTATGTATAATATGCGTATATACGGCATACTAATATATTAGTACTATTATACGCCATGATATAACGTCATAATATATAATAATAATAATATCGTGAATAAACAATAGTAATAATGTGCCATCGCACCGTGTCGTAGCACACACTACGCAGATGGATAATATATTATAATATACGTAAATAATGCTGCAGTGTAAACATATTGTCATCGCACACACGATGTATACCTATGAATTATATACCACTAAATGAATATAATAGATATTATACCTAGGTACTACACATTCGACTGTATACCTAATATAACAATAAATACCTACGTGAACAATAATATACATCTAAAATAGTTGGTATATCTACAGTACAATACGTACATGGGACACAAGTACCGTATCCGATCTAATCACTATATTAAAGATTATAACATACCTATGGTTTAAGGCGCGGTAATGTGCCTATAATAACCGTGTGCGCGGACTTGGTGGCGGCTCTCAAAATCGGGAGGTGTACCTTCAAGTTATCGAATTTCACCCGTATACCTCGTGCTAATAGAAGTAGCTGGTACCTATACTGCACAAGTTATGACCAAAGCTAATTTTTTTTTAAACCATATATTCGTCTACATCGAAGACGCACATATTAATATTAATATTATATAGGTGGACCCGTAGGTTTCATCACAATATTATTGTGACCGCTCCCACTTCCCCGGAGTAATTTTTCATACCGAACTGGTTCGTACAAAGTATGGTCGTAGAATATTTTCCATTAGGTTTCTACACTCGTAGCATCAGAAGAGATAATATTATGCCTTACCAGGTAGGCTGCAGGGTGGCAATTCTGAACAAATTTACAGACAACTTTATCGCACTTAAATTATTATAAATGTTTACGTTTTCTTTTATAGATTTCGAATAACATTACTTAACTGTATATTATCTATTATTAATTCAATAAAATGTATTTTTTAATTAAATTAGCACGCGGTATATGGGGGCCTCTCTCGTGTACGTGAAACATAAAGTATATGCACCTAATGTGAGCTCAAATGATACACCTCCGCCATGAAATAATCACCACCGTCCGGACTTGTTTATCAGATAATAAATAATAATAATATTAATAATAAAACTATAATTAGATAGATACATTATGATATTACTGTAATAACAGTCTTACGAACAAGCAATACTATACCTACTATAGTAGATACCTATCACAGGCGCAAATAGGAAATTAAATCAACGAGGGCTTGAGCATTACCTTAAATGAAAATTGCCGTGGAAAATTTTGCCACCACTGGAAAATCAACCAACACCATTTTACAACAACTATTTTATAAAATTAATACGATATAATACCTATTACCTATTATATTGTATATTATTATTGATTATCTTATCAGTAACTGCAATACTAAATTGATTTTCTCATTAGGAAATGCAAAAATAATTGGAAACTGTGATGCCGAGCGGAATCTAAAAATGATAGAATCGGGGATATAATACATTACCAGCTCTGTTATGAGTTACAACAAGTAAACTCACCCCTACAAATACTAGTTATTTTAAACAATATCTATATGTGTAATAATCGTATAAAAATATGTTGAGAGAATATTTATTTTCAAAGAATTATAAAATTTCATATTTGAATGTAGATATATTATTGTACCTACAATTATTTATCTCATTTTGTTTTTTCCAAAACTTTTTTCGGAAACCACGGTTAGTTTTACCTTAGGTATACATTTTTGAGATTTTTCCACATATTCGATGACTAGTGAACACTGATCTATATTGTTGGACGATAAACGATGATAACAATATGAAAATAATCAACATAACTGATATGCAACCAGGCTTACCCTCCACTCAACAACCTCCCCGAAAAAAATGCACGAACCTATTTGCGCCTATGCTACACATCATACAGGTATCATAATATACAAATCTATATGGCGCTATAATACAATAGAAAAATCTGTGCACCGACAGTCGTCTATATACATCATAATATTTATAAAAATGATTCAAGTATTATATTATAGTCCATCAGTGCCAGTCCATCATCATCGTCGTCGTCAACGAGTACAATATTATTATTTTATCGCCACTGCGTATCCCGCCACACTATCATCCAATGTGTGTTGGATTTTCCACAGGTGACATTTTTAAGGGCTTCAAATGGTTAATGACGAAACGAAACAAACGTTTTGTAGTTTTCGGTTTTAGGATCATTTATAGAATGACTCATATCACTATCACCTACCTACTGATAAATAATATACACAGTTAGGTATATAGATATAATAAGTAGAGGCAAAATTTCGGCGATGGAAATTTCGCTGCGGCAATATTATTGTTCCACGGCGGTGGTCATAATACAACGCATGCTCACGAGTCAACCACCGATGTGCCGATATGTCATCGTAGCCCGTAAGTAGAAAATACCATTATAAAACTTCGTTTATCATGGTGGAAAATCGATGGGACAGGTGCATTTCTATTTTCGTTTGTATTATTTTCGAAAATAAAATTATATGTACAGGCACAGCAGTGTAATGGGTCCTGATACACAATGGTATTTTTTCGTATTTCTCCTTATCGTACATATTTATTATTATAACATTGAACCTCATATTTACAGTTTAAAATGTTCCTTTTGTACCCACATATTATCTGAGTTAGAGGTCTTCAACCCACTGGCCGCCGTGTCACCATATTTGAAACCCATGACCCATTTTAAGCATAGCGTGCATTTTTCTATTTGAAAATAATATAACAGCTGTACAAGACGTTAGCGCTATTGAAAAACGTGAATCACTCAACTCGCTGAGGATTGCTGCATAGTCTCGAACAAAACAAAACATAGAAAATTCAATTCAAAAAATACAGTAGGTATAAAATATCTCACTAAAAAATAAATGAAGAATTCGTTCTTTAAAATTTTAAACTATAATTGTACCTATGTTGTAATAATCTTTCGTAAATGATATTTAATTTAAAATTTAGAAATATTTTAAATTATGTTAAGATAATAAAAACTGACTTAGTGTAAATAATACATGTTTTTATTATGAATGTGGCCAGCTGGTTAAAAAGGTCGAAGACCCTTGACCCAGTTAATATTTATTTTACTACACTCCGGTCCACAGAATAAATATTATTCGCCGAGTCAGTGAGAGAGAAGCCGCCTGGCCCGATTGACTGAAAAACAGACGCAATTCCATTTGACGATAAAATGGGTTTCTTTTAAAACAAGTGGAAAGCGAATGCAATTAAGTGGTGTATCGTTTCGAGGGGAAAGATACGAGGAAAAATAATTATTTTTGCTTTAGTGATGGGTTGAAGGTGGGTATAGTAAGGGCGGCGTTTTAAAATCTGCCCACAAACGGCACGGCTATACCATCACTACTCGGTGGTAGGGCGGCGCACTGACACTATAAAATATACTACTTCAGGCTTTATTGTAATGTGCAGTAGGTCACTAATAATTGTGCAGTTGACTTAACCAATGAGTGGATACTCGAAAAACATATAATACTTATTAAGATATCACTTTGTATAATATTAGCAATAACGTATGTGAAAAAAAAACCATGTTAATCCCACCGATGTCTGGTGTCTGGTTGTATGTCATATTTAAGGATTGAAACAAAAGAAGCTGTTTGTTGCACCCCCAATTATATAGGGTTTTATCTTTATATTTTTGGTGAAAAACTGATTTTGTCCTGTTGCCATAGCTAGCCCAGCTTATCTAAGACTTTTGCTCGAAACTTCGAATAAAAATAGAGTATACATATTATATAGTTTACACTTTACAATAGTGAGTAGGTATTTTAAATAATTTACTTTAAAGAGTATTTTCGTTAGTAGTCAAAATATATATTTTTTTCGTGGGGGATCTTCGCCATAACGTAAATTCTATTTGTGTGGTTGGATAAAGTCCTTACGATAAAGCCCGACACTACTTAACAATGTACTTCCATCGGCGCCACCACCACCACCGCCTACACCACCTCCACCACCGTCGTATACTCACGCCGACACACTAATAACACTAATAATAATGGCGACGACAACGACGATGACAACGACGACCGTCGTGATAGACTCTTACGCGAAAGTTCGTCCGACTACGGTTCGAGTTTTGAACGTTCCCAAACGTATTATTGCTGCTGCTCGACGACGCGGCCTGCCTGTTCTGCTGCGAAGACGACAGCACGCGCCCCAACATGCTGTTGTACTGTTGTTGTTGTTGTTGTTGGTTTTGATGCTGCTGGTTCTTGTGCTGCTGTTGCTTGAGTTGTCGCTGCATGTGCTGTTGCTGCTGCTGCTGCTGGTGATGGTGCTGCTGGTGCTGGTTCCGATTGGTCTGCTGCACCGTCTTATTGGACTTGGACTCGTGATGACCGATCGCACGAATCGGCTGATTCAACAATTTGCATATTCGATCGTATTCCGGCGTTTTTTCCAACTATATATCAAGGGTGAAACCGTCGTAGGTACAACAACAACAACAACAAAATAGGAACACTACACAGCCCGTGGCTGATGATATTGTGTATAGGTACCTAGGTATTAGCTAGGTACTATGCCGGTTATGTGTTGCCAAAAAAAAAAATGGGTATAGGTACTACGTCAATGTCACGTAGGTGGTGGAAATATAATTATATGGAAAAAAAAATAGTTCCTAGCTTCAGAAAAAATCATTATCCTACGTATTATTCTCACTTAACCATAGTGTTGTTACGTGAATCGGACGCAGGTAGTATTTGTACATACACATGACTTTTACTAGATAAATATTGTAATTATCTGACACTGAAAAACGTCCTTGAAATGTGTACACATTATTATTTTGTATGAGTATGAGCGTAATATTATAATAATAATCTGTACTCTAGGTTCACGGTTTCCCTGATATTCCGTTTTATACCAGGTCATTGCTCAAATACCGTTTGAACCATAATATACCGTGTTACCGAATTACTGAAATGTCGATCAATACCGAAGAAATATCCTTAACTTTATGGGTTAACACCGTTAACGGTTTTTTCTGAATACCGCGATTCTAATACCGCAATACTTTCAACCCTATCAAGGCTCTTCGGTATTCCAGTATTACGGTTTACCAGTATATGTGCTGGTATGAAGGGTTTTCTGATATGTAACGGTATTACGGTAGGTGTACCGTTTCATACCAGTGGTATGCTTGACGGTATGTCAACCTCAATACCTAAACTCACACATACACATTACCATATTACATATTACTATATGTTGTGATTAAGTTAACACATTAAAAGAATAAAAAATAAAAGTAATAAGTAATAGTATACTTGCCAATAAAATATCAGGTAAGTGTTTTGGTGTTAAAAATATTTCTCGATAATCACCCGATATATCTATTATATAAGTACCATACGAGAATAGAAAATTACAAATAATAATTTTAAAGAATCTCATTTTGTTTACGTCACTTAAAATTCAACGATGTATTGGGCATTACGTACACAAACATAATATTTGTTTATTTTGTTTATATACCACACACAAGTGTATTATATTATTATTATTATTATTATAAATATTATTATACGGCGGTAGGTATATATGGCATAAGTCACGTATGATTTTATTTGTTTTCGTGGCCTTTCTGTGAAATAAATTTAAAACAAATAGAAAATCGAATCGCTTCGTCGCTTGAACAATTTCATCACTGCTGTGAATTCTATTGGGAACGTATAGCTAGGGATGGTATACAATATTGACACCCCACGGGATAATCTTTTAAGACGACCCTAGAACCCTTCCGACTTTTGATACTCTATCTCCATATTTGCATTGTAAATATTAAATGCGTATTAGAAAGGTACATAGATTATGGCTCATGAATATTTCAAAACACTCCAATTACTTACCCAACATCAAAATGTTGTATAATATACTTCATAATTGCAAGTGTTATGGTGGATAGACATGTTAAGATCAATATATATTATGCTATTGTAATTTATTAGTATTATATTATATGTTCAGTAAAGCACTTTACTAACCTAACCCAACCTAACTTACGTATCGACAGTACTTGTCAGCGCCCACACAGCATTTGGGAAATGATAATATTTTGTGAATATCTTAAAGATCTTGAATAATTAATATTTGATCAATAGTATTATATAAATAGTTTATTCTCATAATAACGAAATATTGTACTATATGATTGCATAAAAATGTTGATTTCATTTTTTTTATATAGCTTTTGTAAAATTGTTTTTTGAAAATATATGATTAAAATGTGAACTTCCTGGCCAAAGAATATAACTAAAATATTTCCTAATTATTTACGCGGTTTTTTAAAAATATTTTGACGACCATATAATTTTCTTGAAAATATATTTTTACCATAGTTAGGAAATATTTGTATGCTGTGTGGGCGGTAGCTTATCATAGTAGATGTTATTATTGTTAAATTACCCATAAAAAATACTAGTAAATAATAGCTGAATATTGTTCGTCCGTCCGTCAATCGAATAAATCGGTAATCACTATTATTACTTATTTGTGTTGTATCCTAACCCCAATATTTGAAATCGCTTAATATAATATTATAATTAATCGATTAATCAACATCGTATACAAGTGTATATTTTGCGGAAACCGTATCATAATGTAAGTGTAGTTTATATTCGGGAAATGAGGTACTCACGTCGTCTTGGAACACGCAGTTTTCAGCCGTAGTGTCGTACGCGGACGATATGTTATTGTGGTCACCGTCAACCGACGCAAATCTAAAATGCAAACACTATTTGAAACAATCGCAAAAACTTAAGGTAGGTATAATATTATTGTCGTCATTCATATTTCGTGGTGACGTTTCATACGGCCGCTCATCGTCACCGCTGTCTGCAGGATGCGCACAGTGTGAGAAACCCAACGACGCTAATAAAATCAGTTGCATAATAATATTATCGTGCATTTAATGCACGATTCTGTACCTGCTGCTGTTGCTGCTACTGCTGCTGCTGCTGTTGCTGCCGTTGTAGTACGACGGAGAATTTTGGGCGTAAGTCACCACCGGTTGGACGACGGTTTCTCCACCGCCGGCCCGGAATTTGTTATTTTGCAAGACACCTGAAATGTTATAATAATATAGTAACGCGAATATTAATTACGAACGACGAATTTCGTGCGAACCCGGTGAAATTAATTAATAACTGCACAAACAATAATTATTATTAGAGTTGGGAAATACCCAGGAACACGGCGTAACGGGAATTTCCGTAAATTCCGGGGAACGTGTTGGAAAATTCACGGAAATCGTGCATAATGTGTCGGAACAAATATTATAGTTAACGCATGATAATAACATAGGGATATTGCGTAATGGTGTTTTTCACTTAAATGTTCAAGTCATTTCCAAAATTTCAATATTTTAAAATATTTAAAATGTATTCTTCTATACTGCTTAAAAATATGAAAAAATAAATAAAATTCTGTACCAATCGTGATACATGCACCTATATTATGTACCTGCACTAGTGGAATTCGATGGGTCCCATCACAATTCAATTTTGTTCTTTCAAATATTATTACTACTGTCGTTTCGCAACTACACGTGCTTGTTTCTGCAATATTTTCAATTTTATTACTATCCGTAAATCAAATATACCTATATATTTTTTAAGCACATCAATGATGTAGCTTTATTGTTCGATTTTCATAAATATGTTTAAAATTTATATATGCTGATGACTAAAGCGCGGATTTATATGCATTAAAAATCAACCAAATATGCGATGAGAATCTTAAAAATGCACTGAAATTTTGAAATATGCACGAGAAAATAAGTAAAAAAAAAATTTAGCTTTTGAAAATTAACCTAAAACAATATATTTAAAATTATGGAACTCTACCATCAATACTTTTCTTCACGTTTCTCTGAAATAATGTCAATGGTAAATTTTCGTAATCAATATTTGCTTATCTTGGTATACCTATTTTATTTCTCCGATTATGTCCTAATGTTATCTTTGGGAAAACCGTTGATACCTACAAGTATACCTATTAACTTATTTTGATATTAATCGAAACTATAAAAATATTATATTTATTTCTTATATTATAATAGTAAATATTTCTAAAAACACAATCAAAAACATCGAAATGTGCACTAAAAGGTGAAATATGCAATTAAAATTGTAAAATAAGCTCTTAAAATAAAAAAAAATGGGTAAATGACATTATACGCAAAAATATGCACTTAAAAATTTCATTTTTCAAATCGTTATGCCATGAAAAAAATGTTGTGCTCACTTAGCATATCATAAGATCAACCAGAATAAATATGCAAATGCATATAAATCCGCGCTCTACAGTGATGACATACTGGTTGATACTTGGCTTGCGGTATGTAAGTTGATAGTCATTGGAATTATTAGATGCTGGTATAATCGAACATTTTTAAAGTTCATATTCTTCGCCAGTTGTTTTCATACTAAAAGTCTAACCAAAAATAAAATTGCCTCGGTATATATAGAATAGTTTTAGATTATAGGCAGATAAATTAAAAGCGTTTCATATAACAAAATATTGTACATAAATTAATATTCTTCTTGCTTGGGAGTAATGTCAGGTCTCCATCAATTAATACTAAATGACAATTCCAAGGAAATCATAAGCTTTACCCAGTTATCTTTCGGTTTAACTAAAGCACCATAACAATTTCAAAAGTTATGAGTATTAATTAAAACTAAATGGAAATTCAAAGGAAATCACAAGTTTTACCCACTTATCTTTTAATTTTACACTATACATCAAGAAAATTTCAAAAAGTTATGAATATAAATATAGTATGATTAAATTATAGGATCAACTGTTGCTATTAAGATAATTGTGTATGTTTGGTTAAAGCTTTAGAAAGACAACCCGATGCACTTTAAATAACTTTAAATGACTGTTAAAATAAATATTCAAATGCAAAATGTTAAAATGTAAATATAGATAAACTGTACTAAAATTATTAGATTATATTATAAATGGTCAAAGAATAAAGCTGACAGAAGAAAAACTTTTAGCCATTAAGAACTTATTCCCTCTTATACCACAATACAACAACTATGAAGTTTTGTATGTTCAGAAAATTACTTTTGTAGATTTATTCAAAAATTTAGTAAACTGTCGCATCCTCTTGCAGAATAGACTAAAGAAAAATTTAAATCTTAAAATCAACTATTCTGTAGTCAAATTAGATAAGAAATCATATTTAACACTCTTAAATCTAAAATTAGGAATAAACCCGGTTCATCTCGTTTTAATGAATACACAAAAATAATCTTAGGAACCGAAAGTTCAAAAAAAAATTTAGACGTCCCTAATAATATTTTGGTTGATAAAATAAATAAAGAAAATAATTAATCAGACAAATAATTCCCAATAAAAATTGAATACTGCACAAAACAATTAATAGGCGTTAAACTTAGAAATAATAGCCTTACATTTCGGTTGTACTCATATCGGTTAAACACTTATCTAAACTGATTATACAATTATAATGAAATAATTATAAATGATTAAATCTGAATCAACAGTATTGAACATACCAAGAACTTAATTAATTAGTTTTGATTTCCAAATATTTTTTTAAAAAAGCTATTTTTTTATCGATCTTTAAAATTATTTATGAAAAATATAGTAGATTTATCAGTGAAAAATGATCCAGTCTTACCTAATAATACCTAACCTAACCTATTTAAGGCTTAAAAGGGAATAAAAAAATCACAATATGTGGATTTTTAACGTTTCAGAGTATAACACGCCAACAGATGATACTTAGATTATATCCGGAAATATTCTTCCGATTTGGTTCGGAATATGTAGCTCATCTTAAGAGCAATCAGTTTTTCCACAAAACCTCTTACAAACGCTTCGTCCTGCAATGTCATTAGAACTTGAAAATAATAACACAGTTTGATCAGTTTTCAAAACTAAAGCCAAATTAAGTAAATTTAATTCGCGGAGTGGAATCTGGTCTGCACATGAAGTAACATAGATTCAGTGATATTATGTATTAAAATCAGGTCAAAACTAATGCCGGTGATCGAAACTGGTATATCTCAATTATGACGTTGTCTCGAGAAAAAAAAAGTCCAACTTACCTATGTACATATTAATACTATAAGTAATATATCACGTAAATGTAAAACTCTATTAGGTATACCTAGGTTGTTATGAAAATGTATAAAATATCTCACGATTATAATATTATTCTAACTGAAACTCGAACCAATAATATGACATAAATCGATTAATTAACTAGGATATTTTTATTTTATATATATATATATATATATATATATAAGAGTATTTGGTAACTGTGTAGGCGGTGAGTGGTGTATCTATATGTGTACGTCTAATAGAATAGATAATCCTATTACCACTATAGAATATAGATCAGTTGTTCGAGTCCATTGTCACAGGTGCTGCTGCAAAGTTTAAAATCGGGACATGTCGTATCCACATATAAGTAAATATAGAATTAGACGGAACATTCAGTATGATAAAATACAACAAAAGCTTGCAAGAAGTGGAGCTTGTTTCGAGGATTTGTTTTGTTTGGCTATATCCTCTAAGGACTTCCATTTCTCTCACCCTTTTGATAAGACTCAAGCCATAATAATCTCACTTAATCCTTTTGGCACTACTATACGCATCCTTGTTTTCGAATACAATGTTCTGTCCAGGTGTACAAGCCTATACAGGTTACATATTATACCAATAGTCTTATCGCTTCGTATATTCGATTCGTGTTCAAAAACTGTCTACTTTTGAAACTGGTGGTTATCGATGCTGTTTAATGTTTATACTGATTTAAGATTAAAGACATTTAATACCTACCGTAAATATGAATAATATATTAATAATTATTTTATTACTAATCAGTTAAACTTGCTGTTTAAGTAATGTTTTAGTTATACGCGGCCCTTTATTAAATTGGTTTCAGTTTTCTCTATCTAATTGTCAGCTGATAAAAAAAATTAATAATATGTTATCATATGTAATCAATACGTTAGGTTCCTGTGGAGTGCCTCGAGGAGGCCATTTACCTCCGATGCTATTTAACTATTCGTAAATGATTTGGATTTTAGATAAGACGGTTGAATACACTAATTAATGTCTAATGTTTGCTGACGACTTAAAATTATATTACCAAATTTGTGATCAGATGGATTAGGTATGCTAAATCACAAAGTGATTATTAAACTGTTTCTTGACGGGATGTGACGTTAACAGTTTATGTACAAACACAACCAAATGTTTACAAAATATATCTTTCTTACGTCGCAGCTTAGCTGTTCGGTAAATTTGAGTTACAATAAAATTACTAATAAATCATAGTACTCTCCGTTAATAATTTAGGATGTGCCTGGTGATCAAATTATTTAAAATTTAAAATGACAAAATATATATGTATAAAAAAAAACTTTTCAATTTTTAAGAACGCAACAGTTAGGACTTAAACAATCATAATACATTAAATGCTATTTTTCAATGACTTTGCCCTATGAATTGGAACCCAATCACTGGACTTTGGGTGAGCCAACTTGAGAGTATTCAAAATGGTTTTTATAGATTGTTATCACCTAAACTAGGACTAGCAACAAAATAAAATCATTCCATAATAATTCTACAGTTGCTAAATGCTGTTGCCTTGAACCGCTGTCTCAAAAGTCATAATAGTAGTTATAACATAATATTATATAAATAATAAACAATAATAATATATACTGTCCCAATTTACCATCCCTAATTACATTTTAAGTACCTATATAAATTTAACTTTATTATTTCCTTTAGATTATCACCGGCAGAATAACAGTCACTAAATAACCGCAAGTACAATCGTAATAATTTTGATCATTTCTACTTATTTAATAATCTTTTCACTATTGTGTTTACAATGCCTACCAATAAAATGTCGATTAAATAATATATGTTTTGTAATTTTTGCACTTTTGGGTGTATTAATAATAATTAATAAATTATGTCAAAATAATATATAAAAAAATATATTTTAAATAATACCAATATTTTTTTTACACAATTTAAAAAAAAAATATAACCTTGATAATACAAATGTATTGGACGTGGATTTCAAATTAGACGAATAAGTCTTAGTAAAAATACCAATAGGTATGTAAACACAAATTGTCTGATATGATGGATCATACATCTTTAGTGGCTATATATATTGGCTATAGGTAAGGAACTATTATAAAGAAATTGAAACCCAATTATATATTTAATAAAATTACCTAACCATGGTAAGTTAATAAATGTGCCAATACATATAATAAAACTAATAAAATAAATTATTGACATCCTGACGGATTTATTTTTTGTACCTATATTGATGTTCCTGAAAATAAGGGGCGTCAGGATATACCGTCGTTGCACCTAACCTAAATAAAATTGCGCCGTTCACAAATAAAGTTTAATTTGTAAAAATTAATAACGAAGCTCGCAGTGTATCATAAATAACAAATATTTTGTATCTCAAATAGATAGTATTTTGAAATCAGTGATGGTCCACTGTGATAAAATACCAGCTATCGACTATTGAGAACGTTCTAATTATTTTTATAAGTTATAAATCGCTATAAATCGTTATACGAAATCGTTATGACTGTCTGCCGCGGGCGCGTTCATGTAATATTTATCAATATAGATTCTCTCATTAATTTTATTTATATTATTATTATTACTATGAAACATATTGCATAAAATATTTTTTACACACGATATATTGTACTGTAGAAGTCGTACCGGATTGTATCGTAGACGACTGGTTGAGTTTTTTCGATCGGGTCTGATCGGAAAAAGCAGACGCTGCCGAAGACTCATCGTTCGACAACTTAGACCTTTGATGCGAGTCCGAACTGCCCGAATTCGCCGCAGCGTATTTCATCATGAACCGCTCGTTGTCGACGATCTGATGGTGCAAGTTAACAGCCGCCGAGCTGCTACTGTTGTTCAATCCAGATATAGCTAGAAAAGGACACGAAAACATTATCATATTATTGTTGGATCAGAAAAAAAAATCCGTTTAAAGTTGGTATTAAAAATGTAAATTGTTTCACACTATTACGTTTGACGTAGTTGACTATTTAGAATTTTAACGTCGTTTAAACTATTTTGCGTTTAATGTCATATTGACATAGAGATGTTTAACGTCACATTGGTTTTGCGTTAAATTTCACGAATTCATCATACATATTATTAATATTATTCTTAATTTAGGTATTCCATAATATTTATCGTTATACATACCTAATATAATTTAGGTTACTGGTATTATTAATTTTTCGTTTTTATTGCGTTTAAAATGTCAATCATTTTTTTTTTCAAACTTTAACATCGTAGGTACAACGTTGTCGATTTTTTTTTAGACGTCCAAAAAACTCAAACATTACATAAAGTTTTAGCACCAGCAACAACGCCAACTAAGTATCTACCGTAAGTTATAAAACAAAATATTTAATTTAATTAAAAGACAAGCGTACTTTAAATACCAGACATAAATAATAATATATCCTTCGTTATAATATACATTATACGTCAAATGCCTCGTTGTCGTTGTGTGTGTACTGTATAAATACGCGTCGTCACAATGTAATAAATAAATTAAATTTAAAACAATTCGACAAACTATAGTTTATAATTGAAAATAAAAACTAAAATCGCATGCATATGGGATATACCATGGAAGCGACCACTTAACTCCGATAACAATTATACTGATCATTGTGTTTGGTGTGTAAAGTGACCAATCAGTGGCTATATCGATGGTTTGAAACGCGTACCACATCGATTGGCGCAAGTTCGTCGTGAGACAATGAAAAACGCAGATAATCACTAGGCTTGATGACCAATTTGGTATTTATTCCGTCAAAGTGTGATTTTGTTTATTTAAAAGGATATCTCAGATCGAGCGTGCACGTTGACAAGCACCGGTGGACCTACTACTACACGACTTGAAGGAAATAGTTGAAACCGATGTTTGTCAAATCCCGTGCAATATATATATATATATTGTGATCGGCGTTCACTGACGCAATTTGCAGTTTCAGGGGGTACCTGCAAACATGCACTTTAGAAAACTACCTATATGTGATGGAATATTCCGACGTTTTTCATTTTCATTTATATAGGTAGTGATGAGCTATATCTGAAAAAATAAATTTTATTGCGTCTCGTATAAGCACTTTATACTTTCCGAGTAATTTATATTTGAAAACCATGATGCGTTTCCCGTGATGGGCACTATGTATAGTTTAAAATATCATATGTAGGTATTCGATATGGTAAGTGGACGAGTCGGTGAGGAGGGTGACTTCGAGATAGGCGAAGGGGCAGCGTCTCCCTCATACCATACCTTGTAGCTTTTTAAAAATGTTCTTTATTTTTTATAGTACATATTTCTGTAACCGAACTATTTCTGATTAGATTAGTATCAAATGAATGATAAGATATGCATAATATTCATAAATCATAATACATGATATTATTATAGTATTATGCTAACAAATAAAATGGTTACATTATAATACATTTATATTATATTTGAATGTCTTAATATGTGGTTGAAATTGTCAATTCGTAATAACTACTTAAGGCGATGTGGTAACCACATAAGTTGTCTTTATCTATAACTAACGCAAACTGTCATGTTAAAATCTACGTTCATAATCCATTTTACTCTGTCGGTTTTCAATTTTCATATGGGAATCATTTTAAAGGTGAGAATTATATTTAAGGCAATTTGTAGGCTTTTTTTAATTGTTAATATATTGTAATTGTAAATTTTAAAATAGGTAGAGGTACCTACTGTTATAAATTGCTTCAAAACTAAAATATGGAAAAAATGTACAAAAGGCCTAAATAATAATTTTTAACTCTGATTATGTGTCAATTCACTATAATATTAAAAATAACAGAGCAAAATTTATTATTTTTAACTTAAAATTGTACATTTTAGGGGTAAGTGGAGTTCCCTCCAGGGGCATCCCTAGACCTTTTTGTAGGGATGTGGAGAAAACTAAAGGTCTTTGATGTTGTTATAAATTGCACATGCGTTCATGAAAAATAATGCATTACTATTATGGATGGGTAAAGGTTTTAGATATAGTTGTGCCACTTACTACCACAATATAATTTTTAATACACACTATTTTGGTCACGTTGTGGTGCATCACGTTTTAATTTATATAAGTATGTTTATTATTATGATATTAATGAAAAATACTTAAAAAAATACAAAAAAAAAGTCAAAGGACGAGTGTATGTTGATCTAAATAAAAAAGAATTGTCCACATAATAATATCACATGTACAAAAATAATATAATACTGACCGGTCAACGTGTTGGCCATCTGTCGCTTGCGGAGACTCGTCACACCGTCGGCGCCCGTCGGACTGCTCAGCTCGTCCTCGTCCTCGGGTATGGTGTACACGTCCGACGCGTTGGCGGTGGTCGCGTTGCCCGCATAGTACGCTTGCTGTTCGCTGCAATACTGCTCCTCTCGACGCTGCTGCTGTTGCTGCTGTTGCTGTTGCTGCATCCGGGCGGTATCGACGTCGTCCAACAGCACTTGTCCGTTCTCGTCCAACATGGGCATCGGCCGCAAGTTCATCAGCTCGACGCCGCCGCCGGCCAGGCACTCGGCCAGGCTCACGTCGTCGCTGGAATCGGACCCGGAACGCTCTCCCTGCAGCTGTTGCTGTTGCTGCTGTTGCTGCTGCAGTAGCTGTTGCTGTTGCTGCAACTGTTGCTGTTGCTGCTGGTGGTATTGCTGCGAGTTTCCGCCGGCGCCGGCTCCGTACGGCATGGACACCTCGTTTTCCGGCGACACGGGCGACAGCTGTTCCTCCGGCGACAACTGTTGTTGATGGTAGTCGTCGTAACCGCGTTGCTGGATGTGCCGCCTGGCCGCCGCCGCCGCTGCCGAATTGTAACCGCTGTGCTGCTGATACGAGCCGCCGGTGGGTTGCTGGTACGCCGAAGTAGGGGCGTGTTGCTGCTGTTGTGAGTACGACGACGACGACGATGGCGCCATTGACGATGACCCACCGGTGCCACCTGCTCCGTCCCTGTGCTGTTGCTGCTGGTAGACGTTACGGTCCTGGTACGACGCGTTCTGTTGCTGTTGCGCGCCACTTTTGCTGTTGGTACCGTTGTAGTACGTGACGTCTTGACCGCTTGACGACGCGTAACTCCCGTTAGTTGCAGTTTCACCTCGAGACGACGACGTCATCGCCGTCGTTCTGTATAACAAACAACAACGTTTAAAAATCAAATGGACAAAAATCTTAAATATCTATGAATAGCACAAATAGAGCGAAAATATTTTAAAAATTATGTGATGTCTAGTAAATGTGTACACGTTGCTTATATTATATTTTTAAATGTTTAGTGGCTATTTCAATTATATACGGTTATTTATTTTCGAATTAAAACGAAAAACAAATCTAAACATTTTTTGCTTAATCCTTAATTTTTTACTTATTTTTATACTGAGAATTTCCAATTTTAACTTCCCACTATCAGGTACAATTTTCTATCAGAAACCATCGTTAAAACAACTCAAGAAAAAAATGTTTGGGTGGTTTAGTAGTACCAAAGCCTCTCGTTATAGACACGAACCACAGTCTCACTCCTAAAACTATAACACCATTTTGCGCTTATTATTACTGATTAACCCGAAACACGAATAATTTTTTTAGTATGCGAATTTCATGAGATTATGTGTAATTTTGTAAGTACTTAGGTTATAGTTCGATTTTTTTGGTTAAAGTTATTTAATAATGATTATTGCTGGGAATAATATTTTAAGATCAAAATTGGCATTGTACCTGTAGTTACTAAATATTTCTACTTAATATTTACGTATTAATAATTAAACTTCGTTTCGTCAATTCGTTCGGCAATTATAATATATAGTATCGTCTATCGATAAAATTTTTTGAAATGAACATAAAAACCTGCACACAATCTAAAAATTTGATACCTACACGGTTTTCAAATTAAGTTTTTCCCTACTATATACTCAACCCATTACCCATATTAACCCGAATGGGCACGACTTTTGTGCATTTAATAATTTTGAATATCGAATCAAATTTTTATTTCCGTTGTTTGAACAACCGAATACCTACACCCAGCACCGGAAACCCGAAACCCAAATAAAATATACGTTTCGGATGCAAAGCCCTCGTTATATCTGCACGCACGAGCGTAAAGCAAATTACCATATACTTGCAGTTCATATTATATATATTTGTTTGGAGGCACGCCCCCAAAGGTGGTACCTACGTGTAATCGAATAAAACGCGTCAAACCTAATAACAGAGTTTTGTATTTTATTATTTTTTTTTAGTTATGTTTATCACTGCATGTATTACTTTAAGTGCCCTGTTATTGATTAAACCGTCAGCAGGCGGTCCTATATTGTTGCGCTTAATTTCGTTTTCTTCGTAACGTTTAAATAAACATGAACCGCGCAAACAAAATAATAATAATAATATATAGGTAATATAGATGTAACTACATTATATACCTTTTCGTCGAACAATTAGCAGCCGCTCGGAGCTGCCGTCGTGGTAAAAACAACAATTATTGGCTTTAGTCTTAATTCGTTTTCGGCGACAATGCAATTATACCCAATTATTATTTAAGCCAATATACGTAGGAGTTCAGTCGAACAGCCGCCAAAAACGATTCGAGAGAAAAATTACTGCGACGGGCTCACCTACAGAGGTAATTGCCAATACCGAGCGAGTCAATTTTATTTTTTTTTCTTATCTCGGTTGAGTTAACATTAACGAGACAAATTTAAAAGTTAATTTAATATTTTGTCGACTTGATTGGGCGGTGCCCGAGTTAAAAAGTGAATACACCATTTAATATTATGACGTGATATATATATAATGTGGCCTATACTTCATATTTTTACAAACTCAAAACTGTAATTTAGTGTTTATACAGTACTTCTATATATAATAGGTACCCAAATACGTCATTGAAGATTTTCGTCGCTAAAAAGAAACAATAAATTCATACCCGCAAGCATTACCCGAAATATTTTTCGACATGAAAACGAGGTCGATTGAAGTGTAATAAAATACAATTGAAAACAAAATAAATTACTTAACTATTAACTTCTTGAATTGAAAATTTAAGTCGTTGATTTCACGTTGATTAAAAAACAATATATTATGGTATCTAAATTAACGGAAACCCAAAAATTATTAGAAAAGTCAAAAAACCAACTTGATAATTTTCATAGATACCTACGTCTCGTTTGCGCAAGACTGCAATGTCCAAGATCATACACTTTAAATAACATATTACCTATTATTAAAATACAAAATTTCGTCAGCGACGACGGTCGGTATACTCGCCGGCACCACGGTATCAGTGGTTATAAACATACGACCTAATTTGTGGATAAAATTATATATGTCGGCTGAGTGTGAAACAATTCTAGTATAGATAATCATAATATTATAAAGGTATTCGAAAGCATCCTCGGATGTCTGGACGGTGACCGGCCGGTAAAAATATTTTTTGAAAACGTCTATATGATTGATGACGTTATAATATTATTTGGGATTTATATTATTATAGGAATTGTATCAGAGCCGGATTAACATAGGTGTAAAGCGAGCTTTTGCTCCAGGGTGGCATATGGCATTTGTAATACAAATATTAATAAATTAGGTATCAAATATAAATATTATTTTATTCAATGTTAAATCGAGTAATATTATATTTTAAAATATAAAATTATAAGGTATAGCACTGAATAATGTACCTATAATATTATTAGGATGGACTAGCGGATAATACCTACAACCATTATAGTGGTTACAGTTAACATAGAGTTTTTTTTTTTAAATTGTGTTATAAATAAACGACTTCTGTAGTTTTGTCTAATCAATTTTCTGTGCCACGTCGTTGACTACGCTTGTTATCGTCTTATCTTTGTTAAAGTATACGTACCTGCACCTATTTTATATATGTATATATATATGTCAATATAAAAAAATGTGTACTTTGAAATTTCATTTATGTTATGCATGTGGTATCCAATTTTAAAACGTTTTGAGGCAACTTCGAAAGCATTTTAGTTAGAAAATATTGGTTTATCTAATATAATTTCATTATATACTTCATTGAAGGGTTATATTGAAGAAATTCAAATTCTTTCTATACATTTTTAGAAGAAGCAAAATCTCAAAGTGGTTGTGAGACATTTGTTCGGGAATCCTCGAGAAAAAAAATTAGATCAGTATTATTTGATGATGATAAGAACACTTTGGACGTTGTTTTTATGGGATATAAAAAAATGAAAAATGAAACATTTTTAGTAAATATTGATAAATTAATATTTGAATTCAATAGGAGAATGGAAAATTACACGGAATTAAATGATAAATTTGGGTTTTTGTTAAATATTGGAAACAAATCATTAGATAACATTCGAAAAAAAAGTAGCAACCTAGTTGAATTGTATAATATCGATTTAGAAAGTGACTTGGGAGAAGAACTAATACAGTTTAAAAGTATAATGGCAAATATTTCAGCTGAAAATAAGAAATCATTTGTTGCGTTGCACAAAACTTTAATAAAATCATCATCAGAAACATAATTTCCTGACATAGAAATTATTTTAAGAATTATCTGCATTCTACCATTTGTAAATGCTAGCGGCGAACGTACGTTTTCAGTTTTGAAAAGAATAAAAAATTATTTAAGATCATCTTTAAACCAAGAGAAAATGTCAGATTTGTCAATACTGTGCATCGAGTCTGAAACAGTTAGATAAACTAAGTGGGAGGAACTTGTTAATAAATTTGCTACAGTCAAATCGAGGAAAAAACATGTTTTTTAATCATTTGGGTTTTTTTCTGTATATTATATTGTATATTGTGTTTACTTTAATCATTATAATGCGTGTGTATAAACTTGGCGTTTTAAGCTTGTAGTAGTTATTTGCGTAATAATAAAAGGTATCAATTGTATTTTCGTCAAATTGTTTTACAAATGTATATAAATATATAATACTACATGAAATACATGTTATATTGTTTTAACGACTTCTTGATAAGTAGTATCCTATATCAAATATATATTGCTCCAGGGCGGCTTTGTCCTTAATCCAGCTCTGGAGCTACCTGTCGTGTACTTCGATATTATTAATGAGTGTGTTATAAAAATGAATTAATATTATTCCTACCGAAAATTGAATTTAAACAAATAATAAAAATTAGTTGGCCAACAACCGTGGAAATGATTTCCGTCCCTGATGATTGGATAGGGTTTTAATAGATATATTTAATATATCTAACTAAAACTGAATCTATTTAACTGAACACATTAACACTAACATATTAACACGCTATAACATACATAACATAAGATATATAAAAATATATAAAAATAAATAAAAATAATTGAACTATTTTAATGTAATTTATGCTAACTTACTATTTACTATTACATAAAGTAGACAGTGTCTAGTAGACATAGAGTATACTTAAAATCAGATTATAAATAATACTTTAAAATATTATGTTCCTTTAAAATAATATATAGATAAAAAAAAATTGATAAAACATCACGCCGTTCTTCCGCTACTAACATCATGTTGATCCTTCTAAAATAATGTAAATACATCTATCAGGACTGATTATTTAATTTAAATGTATAAATAATATCAATGATCATTATTATTAGTAGGGCCAGGATTTAAATGCCCAAAAAACGCTCTGAAAATAATCAAAAATGTATTTTCGACACAATAATGCTTTTAAAGATATCACCTACATTTGTAACTACGCAAGCGATAAGAATACGGTGTTTAACTTTCAGAATTTTAACACTACTTTATCTTAGTTTGCTAATAATAGGTAATACAAAAACCAAATCTCCGACTGAGATAGGGATGAATAATATCCAAAAATCTATTAAAGCAATTAATATTATGAAAACAATATTTCTTGATAAAATGTTTTAAATTTCCTAATTTACACTAAAAGCTTACATTGATATATTGTTATGAAGTAACAATCAATAAAATTACCTAAAAATGTTTAAAAAAAATGCAAAGTTCCACCTTTAAAGTACCTGTTACATATAACTAATTATGTATACTGCATAGAATGTAGAGCATTCAAAAAATAAGGCACTTTGCATTGAAATCTGGCCCTCATTATTTAGTTAAATCAATTAGTGATTCATATAGAATATTGGTAAACATATAATATTGATCCTAAAGCGTTTTATAAAACAATAAATTAAAATTTAGTTCGTATCTTACTACTCTTATAAAGATAAAACATTTTAAATGACTTGTAGAGGTGTACCAGGATTCGATTAAATTATATTATTATGATTGGCATTTAAAAGTTAAATTTACTACCTATTAACTTATAATCAATAATCTATTTAGTAAAGTTAAATAAAAATGAAACTACGCGTTTTAATAATATCTCGACAAATGCATAATATAGTACTAGGGGGCTTCGATCACCCCTCGCTCCACTTGTCAATCTTCCAGTAATTGTTCAACTCCCTCAGAAGTTTAATCTAAAATGCTTTTTATAATTCAATACTCATCACTGTCATTATTTATTCTTTTTATTATTATATTTTTGGTTGCCATAGCATTCGTAAAATACTGCAGGAAAAAAAAAATACAAAAGTGTTTTATATAATAGAAGGATGGAAGGATATCTATAATATACACATATACCTAAAATATGAATTTATATTAAATGAACTACCTAGATGAATATTAATATTTAATGTAATAGATTTTTTGCGGAAAAAAAACAATAAAAATACGATATTTAGTTCAAAGATAATAACTTTTATGTAAGATATTTTAACACGATGACCTGGAACCGTTAGGAATTGCTTTTGAACACAATTGTATTAGAAAATCAATTTGAAATAAAACAATAAAAGTATATTTTCTAAAACAGGGAAAGTAGGTAATTGATCTGCTTTACAGTAGTGCCTACTGTCGAGTGTGCCTCGTCTTTGAATTGGTCACTGTAATGGATGTGTTCCATTTGAATTCAATAACAAATCATTGCACAAAAAAAAACAGTTGTGATCTGAGACGGTCAGCCTAAATTACTAATTACCTATATTTTATCAATTATTTATATTGTTTTCGTAGTAATTTGATTTACTATTAGTATTTAGTAACAAGGTTGGTTGGAATATTTTTTGTGAAAACATAGCGTTTATTATGTTGTCAATATTTCATAATATTATTATATTGGTATAATTTAATATTCATATCATATTATATAATTAGCTTTAACTCAATAAAGAATAATTGTAAAACGGTGTGAATAGGTTTGAGGTATAAAATATAGTTAATAGAATAAAATTAATCCAATCACATTGAAAATATAATTATAAACCCAAATTTTCAAGTCCCACACGAAAAATGTTACAGGATTACAACAAAATAATTAAAATCGTTATTCTTCGTTTAAATAACTTATTTCGTCAATTTTTTTATTTCAAAATATGTCCATAAAAAATTTGTTCCGATATATTTTTGAGTTTCATTACGAACTATTTATGAGAAACCTTGTATTGAATTATCAAATATTTTTATCGAGCCTGAAAATGTTTATCAATGCTTTTAAAACTAGATAGAAATTAATTGAATATGTAGGCATGTATATACTTAATGAATATCGTAAAAATTTAAACTTTGAATAATTATAAAAAAAATTAAATATTTTTATTTGCCATAGAAATAACTTAAGAGCACCCAGTATTACATCCTCAAGTTTTTTTTAACTTAAAAACAAGGATTAATTCAATATTGAAAAAAGCTAAAGTAATTCACTAATAATTATATCAATTATAACAATTATATCTGTAAATAGCACAAAAAGAGATTGAATATTTTGAAATCTATGTCATGTATTATTAATGGTAATACAAATAAACTGAAAATGATACGTCTCTATGGTCATTTTTAAGTTACAAAAAAAAAACTAAATCTTATCTTAAAAAATTAAAATTTAGTCGTTAAATTGATTTATTTGTACAACATCCAGTTATCCCTAATTTTTTTTTTTTGTTTTTCCTGATTATTTTGAAAAAGTACAAGAATTTTAATTTTTTGGTTTCAATTTAATTTTCACTCTCCCCCCCCCCTCAAACACTGACTGGGTCCCTAATATGCTACCAGAGACCATCCTCAAAGCTTAGATTTTAAGCATTTCTTCTACTCTAAAATGTGTACACAAGTAAAAAAACACAAATAATTTTAAAATCAATATCGCTCCCGCTCAGAAACGCGATGCGACGTGTTATTATTGTATACAGTAACGTTTGAGCTCAAGCGTAGAATCAGTTTTATAACTCAATAGCGAAGTCTTACATAATATTATTATAAAGAAAACCGCGTGACAAAGTAAATAACTGAAAAAAATTTGTGGTTCACTCGAACACTGTTTTTTAATATTATAATTTACCGTGATAGGTCGAGTTGCATGAACAATCACTAGACATCTAACGAATCAATATAGTCAGCAAATGCGGTCTATTAAACATACATGATTTAGTGGCCTATGATTGGTCCATTACAATTTATTGAACTATTAAGTTAATACATTTCTCTTGCAACCCGACAATAGACTACTAAGATATTTATAAAAATAATGCACCCAACGGTGTCGAACGGTTTTTCTTTTCAAGAACATATCCAACACTTTAAATCGATTTTATTTATAATAACGATCGATCGTGGTATAGTTGGTTGGTGTCAGTACCATAGGCGCAAATAGGGGGGGGGGGGGTTAGGGGCTAAGCCGCCCAAAAAAAATGTTCATAGCCCCCCCCCCCCTAAATACCAAACACTATTTGCGCCTATTAGTGTCACTATATTACACTCACATAAGTAATGTCATCCAACCAGACCATTTTATACCCAGAAGGACGTCGCACGTCTTATGTTATAAAACCGTCATAAGTCCTGCAAGGTTACCTATTCATCGTCAAATGCGCAGGCGTCACAGGTGCGGGTTCAGTGGCGTCCATGTTCTTTGCCTTGGCCATGACGTTCTGGATCAATGCTCGCTCTTCGGCACTCAGGTGGCTCAGGTCCAGGCTCAACGGGTCCGGGTCGGCCGTCGCGGTTTCCAGTGTGCCTGTAAGAAATACGTACAATAATATAGACATTATGTCATAATAATAATATTACAAGACGCGATGACGACGATACGCAGACCGCTCGAGTTGGTACAAACCAATTATATTTTTTTTTTTTTTATTATTAGGTTTTAAGGCTTCGACGACTGAGGTCATTAGCCTGTAAGGTTGGTACGGTTGGTACGGTCGGTTAGGAACACGTGCATGCGTGCCAAGGTTTTTGCGCACTACGAACCCGGGTGGTCACCCATCCGAGAACTAGTGACAGCGGCCGTTGCTTATTTCAGCCACTGCGCCACGCCGAGCCACAAACCAACCAATTATATTGTTAGGTAGTAAAATGGTACTTTTCCGTTTTCATTTGTATATTTTAAATACAGACGCAAAATAAACACCGACTTAAATATTATTCAAAGAGCATTTGAAATACATTTGTCAATAAATGAAGTACCTACTTATTAACAAAAGTACGAAGAACAAAATATACAGAATATACTTTATAAAGTAGATATTTATATAGCAACATAAATACTCTTAATATATTTTTTGTTCATTTTATAATCAATACCAATTATTTTTCTTTGATGTAAAAACTCAAAGCTATACCTAGTGGCTCGTTTAAACTTTGTACACTTTACCTAAAACTGTAACTACGCTATTACTGCAGTATCATGCCGGTGTACATAATATAATACCTAGGCTACGTAGGGGCGACGGTATTTATTTTATCCTTTTGATATTTCTAAATAATATTTTATATCGGTATATGTACCTACCGGAAATATATAGTTATTAAACCGATATTTCGGTGCGGTTTTTTCGGAATTTTCGATATCACGAATACATCGGAAATGACGATATTCCCTGTGTATTCGATCATTTTGATCATACAGGTATTAATATAATTTATGATATGTTTTTGAATAAGGAACGAAAAAATTAACAATATTGTTATTTTTCGGTTACAAATATAATTTCGTCTAAATGAAAATGTCTATAAAAATAAATTGAGCTAATAAATTATTTAAATTTTTTTGCTTCAGTACAAACAACTTTTATGAGGAACTTTTTAGTATATACTAAGTATAACATTTTTTAAGCTTTTTAATTGAGCGAACAATTTGTATCAACGTTTATAGAACAAAAAACTAAAACAAATCAAAAATTTAAAATTTATAATGTCTATAAAAAGCACAATATTTTGAAAATTATACACATGGAAAATGATAACATAAACGTTTGGTAAACTTTTCAAGTATATAGGTATGGATTTGTTTTTGATCATCACAACAAAATAAGAAAATTTTATAATGAGAAATTATTATTTTACGGATGAATTTCATCAAAATTTAAACTTTCAGACACTCATTAAAATGTTTGTAGAATTATGCTCAACTTTTTTGTTTTTATTCCAGTAATTACAACTTACGAGGAAAAATATTATGAAATTATAACTACAAAAAAGTTGCTATTTTTATGTACTATAGAAGTACTTTAGACTATAGAGTACTAAAGAGGTACTTAGTAACTAATAAGACGTTATAACAAATAATTGGATTTATGTTCGAAAAAATAATAAAATGTACCTAACTATCCTTACTTAATTATATACGAATTCACAAAATGTCGTGTGTCTGTATATTATAATATTTTCATTTATTTTTCCATTTCTTCCTTAGAATTTAATAATATTATGTATACAATACACACACATGCAATATAATCGACAATAGTGTTTGAGTTTATTTTAGGAGTATAATGCTGGGTTGCATAAACAATCACTAAATATTTAATGAGTCATTAGTGAGCTATAGTTTCTTAAACTTGATTTAGTGACCCACGATCGGTCCAATTAATTTCAGCAAACCATTAAATTAATCAATTTTCATGTAACTTAATACAAATCTCATTGATTTTATTTCTGAATAGAAAAACCTAATGTTGATAATCCAAACAGAGACGATTATAATTGTTTATATTATATTATAATTATTATTGTTTATGAAATAAAAACTTTTGAATTCAAAAAAAAAATGTATGACATAATATTTTGAGTATTTAGAAAATACTTTTACAATAGGTAGCAATTAAATACTTTTACTGAAATGCTTAAGAGGACACTACACCAGCATGTGTTGTCTCCTTCTTACAAATGTACAACATGACAAAAACTGTCTGGAAAACACAAACAATAATGGTTTTTGAAACAGTAAGAACTTTTTTCATACAAGTGATACCAAAAAAATTAAAACAACGTTGCACAGCTAAAGCTTTCATTTTTATGTGGTGAAAATCTCGTTTCTTAGTTATGAGTGTAGCCTTCTCGGTTTTTTCCCACACAAAACAGTTTTTGCTATGTTGTATATATTTTGTAAGACGAAGACAACACATGCGGGTGTAGCGTCCTCTTAAGAAGTTTTGTAATATTAGAGTATAATAATATTGTATCAGTTTATTTTCAGTAGATAGATATTACTTATAACCTTATACTTTATAATATTAGTAATACGAATCCACCGCACCACCGCCGTCACTGTGGTAATAATTTTACACACGGATGGGTATACGAATTAATTATGTTAAAAGTAGATAACTATTATATAGGTAAGTAAGGCCGTAACTGCGAGGGTACAGGGGTCCGGACCCCTCCTCCCACCCACCCCAAAAAATTTTTAAATTCAGAAAAATTTTAGATATTAATACTTGTTATTGATTATTGTATTAAAAATAATTTTATATCTCCGTGAAAGTAGAAATAACGAGAAGATAAGAGTTTTTACATTTTGAACGTGAAAATGACGAGTGTCCAGATCTATCTATGTGTATAAAAATGTTACCCCCCCCCCACAGAATTTATTTCAATTTCCGATTTATAGGTAGGTATAAGATTCTTATAATATTATACCGTAGTATATAATATTAAAATACTAATGTGAATACGGAATATGCGATACTGATGCGTTCATAGCAATCATAGATATAATATTATTATAGTCCCACACTTTCACGCTCAATTTATTTCAACCGAGTTTAAAAGGTCAAATTATTTTCGTAAAATTGACTTGAAAAATTAAAAGTTAATACCCTCCATCAAGATCCTATATACGAGATTAAACTATTAAGCTGTAAGCCATATCTGCAACGAACACCACGTACGGTTTATAGAGGTTTGGAGCGTATTCTGGCCATAATCAACATAATAATATATCGTATAGATGAACTTATATATATATCTACGCTATGACTGATAACAAAGTATGCTCAGCAGTGAAAGGATGAAAAATAAATACTCCTTTAGATCGTGTCATGTAACAATATAATTGATGTATAACATGCACTTCATACGACTTGGTGATATAAACAATAATATGTAAAAGAAACAAGACGGACAAAAGGTTCAAATTTATATTTATAGAAATTTTCGGTAAAATGTTCTAAAAATACAATAATATATTAAATTAATAAAATTGGAAACTTAAATATAAGGTAGCTTTTCAAACGCATAATAAATTATACAAAATAAATGTGCGTACTCTGCGATGGGCGTGGGCGTAACAACCTGGGCCGATATCGATAACTGATATTAAAATCGGAACTAATTCCCCAGACAAAAATGTCCATAGACATAATCTCCCCATTTATTTTATGGTTGTAATTTTTATGACTTTAATACGTTATAGATAAAGTATCCGCATTAGGTACACATACGTAAATAATTCGCGTCGCATTTCAATTCGTAGGTATTAAATGCTAATACAATATGTTTTAGATCTATTAAAAATCATCAGGTAAATGCAATATATGAATGCTTTTCAGACGAAATTTACACTCAATATAGTGCGAACGAATCGGTAGATTCAATCCTGCCCCTTGAAAATATACTAAGATTTTGTCCCCCCTAAGAATGAATGGTATAAGAGTTTGCTCTGGGAAATTATTATCTTCGGATGTTCGGTCCGTTTCCCATTAAAATCGGCTGGTATAATTCAATCGGTAGAAAGTATAACGGGTAAGGTTTTTTTCGGACCTATAGTAAGCCCGAAATAATTCACATCGCATTTCAATTCGTAGGTATGTAATGCTAATACAATATGTTTTATATCTATTAAAAACCATCAGGTAAATGCAATATATGAATGCGTGTCAGACGCAGTTATAGGTACTATGATTTCTGTTATGCTTTAACTATTAACAAACGATAATGTCACAGTATTATATTATCATCTCGATCAATGGTTAAACAATATAAATGTTTAAACGGTAGTGAATATTCATAATATCATATGAACTAATCGAATAAACCAAAAGCTAAAGAGAAATTTTATTAGTTTTTATTCAAGTCGTGTATTAATAATTATTAATTATTTGGTAGCTATTGAGATAATATTTAAATTTTGTATTAAATTTTTAATAAATTTATCCAAAATGTCTTGCAGAGATGCAAAATATTTTTAGATATGCCACGCGTGACTTATATTGGATTCGGGTTTTGAAACTGACACATCGGTGTTTTTGATATCGCTTCAGGTATCTGACGAAATAAAATGTCGGATTGGTTATCGGTTACAAATCCATGGATATATGAAAATAAAAATGGCAGTGCAAACTTGGCAGCGCGTTTTAAAATATATCTACCGCCGAAAAAAATGTCCACCGATCTTTTAAAACTGTCAAACAATGCCTAACGAATCAATAAGAACATGGCTTAGTCTAGAAAAAGTGTGGAACCGCTCTGCTGCACAGTAGGTGTCGAGTGTATCTTGAAATTGAGTAGGTCACTGTAATGCGTGTGTTAAATTTGAGTTTAATAACAAATAACTGCACACAAAAAACGATTTTGAGTGAAGTGGGTTATTAATAATGTATTACTATAATATATAGTCCATACTAGTGTATAAATATTATATTAATATTATTGTTAATCGAAATGTATTTTACTATTGGTATCCAGTTAGGCTGAATTAATTTTTCAGAATACATCGGAAAGTTATTATTTATAATGATTATTCAATTAAATTGTAATTTGTAATTTACGAGATATAATGTTATTGTTAGAAACTTTTGAGTCGATACCGACTTACCGTAGAACGATGTGAATCCAAGATTCATGGAATAAACATAGGCATACAATGGGGGAGGTCTAATAAAGCTTCAGCCACCCATTCTGGAAATTGTTTTTAGTTTTATTCTTAAAATATATTATGCTGTATACCAGAAACATAAAGCCCCCCTATATAAATTCATCACTATGGGAATAAATAGGGGATAGCTTAAAATTAATATCAAGATATTTTGAAAATATCACTGTTGTACCTACCTATTTATAACATTACACGTAAAAACTTAAGTCACCGCAAATAATATTTTTGAATTACAATAAGGTAATTAAAATCGTTCTTCTTCGTTTAAATATCCAATTTCGTCAACATTTTATTTTCGAATGTATATTGAAAGAAATATTGGGATACTATATTATTATGCATTATATTTTAGGGTGAGAACTTACGAAGAACCTTGTACTCAAATTTCAAACGTCAGCTATAATAATATGAAATGTTGAATATTTTTTGTCACGCCTATACCGAAAGTTTGGTTTTCGATAGCGGTTGAAGCGTTGAAAAGTGTCCTTTTTCCGTCAAGCGGGCGGTAAAGTGGGAATCCCTAAAAATGCCGGGTGGTAAAGTGGAAATCCCCAAAAGTGCTGTGTGCATATATCACACGCGTATCCCCTGCACAACCAGACACTGAAATCTATACCGAGGTCCTTAAAAACATAAACTTTTGGTTACATCTCATATTCATATTATAACCTCCATGAGAGATGCTTAAAATAAATAAAACCAAATCGTTACTTTCATGAAATATTGTCGTCGTAGAATTATGGTCTAGTTGTTGCATAGATCCCTGCATTACCCTTGCCGTGATCGATGAATGCAGATGCGTGACAACAAATAGTATGTGTGGCTCGTGCGGGAAGGCAATTTCCGTCTTGGGCGAAATGCGGACCTCGCCTGCGCTCATGCCACACACGTCGCCCGTGACTGAAATAGCTCACTTCCCGCCCTTGCCACACAATATGCTATTTCAACAGTACATAATAATTTATATCTTTTCAAGAATTTGACAAATGTTGACAACATTTTAACTTCAAAAGCATATAAATATAACTTAACAGTGTATTTTGAATATATTTTTAATTGAAATAAGAAAAACTTATGATGGATCTTATATTAACTATTTGAGATTTTCTTCTTATCCTAAATAATTTTAATAACACATTTCAAAAAATACTAAAAAAATTCGAAAATTTAAAATTCTTTTAATAGATTAAATATTTATAGATTAAGTATTCTAAATATTTTTAACTTTAATTAAAAAGAAAAGGATTAATATAGAAAAGGATTATTTAAGTAACAGTGGAATATTTCAAGTTTCTAAGATTAATACTTTTTGAATCACAGTAAATAAAATTGTTTGGTAAGGAATCGTTATTTTTACGCTTCAATATCCACTTTCGTCATCATTTAAACTTCAGATGCTCATAAAATTATAAATAATATTCATGGAATGGATCTCAATTTTTTTTTGCAATTCTGGTAAAAAACTTTTATCAAAACTTTAATTGCATTTTCAAATACTTGGTATGAACTTAAAGCCATTTATGAATTTTTAACAAGAATATAATTCGCGATTTTGATGTATTCCGTCGAAATTAAAATTTGGTCAAAAATTGGTTTTGCATAAAAATTTCTGTTTTTTCCAATTATTGAGATAAGTACCTACCTACTTGAAAGTATTTACTTTCGACCACCCTTGGTACTAATTATATCCTCATCCCTACCGGGAAAGATAATAAGGTTTTTTCTGCTCCAAAAGGCGATGACAGATAAATAAATAACAAAGTTAACAATAGTAACAACACATCATTGTAGAATTAATACATTTATTGCTCCGCTTACGATTAAAAATATGCGTTTTTTTTTTAATTTAAAAACTATAATTTGTAAAATTTTTAAAAAATAAATCAAATTATCCGTGACAACGCATATTTACATAGTAGGTAACCTTCACAACGACGACGAGGAATTATTGTATGCAATATAATGGAGGATTTATTATTATTTATGTCTCGTATTTAAAGTACTTGTTTTTACGTTTAAAATTCAATTCAATTTTTTATTTTATATATTACGGATGGCATAGTCACTTTGTCTGTGGTAGAACGATATAATATAGTTTGAGTATTTGGAAATGGAGAAAAAAAAACGATAACGTCAGAACCACGAGGTTATACTTTGAAAAAAAAAATGATTGACATGTTAAACAAAATAAAAACGGAATATTTGGAATATTTCATAGTCGATAAAAAATTAAGAATAACGTTATGATTAAGGTATCATAAATAGTATATACAATTTAACGCAAGTCAATGTAACGTTAAAAATGTTAATAATGAATAATGATGGTCATACATTTTAAATTTTAAATTTATAATATTCCTATATTATACCTATTCCAAATAGGTAACGTTAAATGTTAGAGTATGATAACGTTTTAATATTTTTAATGCTGGAAATAATGTAAAACGTTTTACATCTGACTTTTTAAAGTATACCAACTAGATCAACTTTCCCAACGGTAAGTACATCAGAGTTGAAGATAGAAGTTTTTTACTGAGAAAAAAAGATTTTACAAATCCGCTATCTGTCAAATTTTGAATTCAATAAACTTTTATTCCATTCATTTGAATGTTATATTTTTTTTATTTCATTCATTCTTTATTATATCTATATTGTATTGTTTTTAAATTATAATTCTATATTTTTATTATTTTTTATTAAATATTATCAGTGGTGAGGATACACCACAATCTTAATTGCATGTAACCACTTTGGTACCAAGTATGCTCTTTGATCATACTTGAATACAATGCATGCCCTATCCTTGTATAATATATTCTATGGTATATGAGATTAAGTTAATATTGATCAGATAAGATTCAGACTTGAGATTATTCTTGCTTGTATAAATTTTAGTTGAATTATTTCATTGAAAGTATACCGAATTTGAAACCAGTAAAAATGATTGAATTTGTCTGAACGAAAAAATGTTAAATATTTATAGATCTGTGAAGCTTGAAGGAGAGTTATTTTTAAAAATGAATTACCATTAACAATTATTAAAAAAAAAAAAAAACGCACAATGTATAACTGTATATTTTAGTATAACACGTGAGTCTAGAATGAGTTTGTGAATCGTTTTTATGAAATTGTTCAGGAGAGTAATTTAAGGTTTGTATTCAAAATATATTTTACTCTTAGTACAAATTTTTTTTTATTTTTAGAGTTCTCAAGCATATAGTAACTTGCATAGTTTATTTCACAAAACTATAGTAATAATTTGTTGTATTAGCTGAATATAAAAATTAATAAGATACAAATTATAAATTGTCAAATATGAAAAAGTTCTAGAACTAGAAGTAAACTAACGAGTTTTCGATAAATAAAATAAAAAGAATTTAATTAGAACTTTTTCATTCTTATCTATTATTTTATTTTTATTGTTAGCTGAATCTATTTCAGAATAATGCTTTCTCATTGCTGCAAACCTTCTAACACGAAAAATGTAATAATTATAAAACATTGAAATCTGTAACTCGATCGTAGAATGATGTTCAAATTTATTAATCTATAGAGTATAGATTAGTGGTTTTCAAACTTTTTTTATACACGGCACACCGTACAGTTCAAAAAATGTTCACGGCACACTGACCTTTTTTAGATGAACAAAATTGTTTTGAATTAAATAAAATTAAAGTAAATTTATTTACAAAAAAAAGTGTAGTTTATACATAGGTATACTAAATATTTAATGAGAAATGTGTGCCTAATGGGCGTAACAAATATTTTTAATTCTTGGACGAATATTTGACAGACATACCCTCATTTCTTCTTCCACTGAATTTAGTTTTTCTCGTTTTTATTTTTTATATTTGTAAGCGCTGAAAACCCTTGTTCACAAAGATATATGAGGTTGAGAACGGCAAAAGAATAGTCAGTGCCTTATAGATATCTCTGGATATTCTTTAGAAACATATATCCAGAATTTATTGAGAGTGATCTTTTTGAATTTCAACTGCAATATTTGATCATTTTTAATTGAACAGAGATTTTTTTCTTCAACAAGTTTTAAATCAACCAATTCACTAATAGACACATTAAAAGGGTCTCGTACCCAGTCATAATTTTTAATATTAATACTTGGAAAATATTTATTCATTTTTACTTCTAACAATGTGATAGACTCGACTATTAATGACAAAATGTTGTCATCCGCAACTAGTAAAGCAGTACGTGGAAACACGATTAAATTACCTTGATTAATTTTAGTTTTCCATAAATTCAATTTTTCGATGAAAGCCATAATTTTGTCCGACGATGTTAGTATATTTTCATCACGACCTTGCATACTTCAATTTAGTTTATTGAGATGCTCAAACAAATCAGTTAAGAAAGATAACTTTGTCCACCACTCTTCATCCCTGAGAAAGTTGAATTCAGTTTCTTCCATAGTTAAAAATACAAGTAACTCCTCTCTCAAATTGTAAAATCGTGATAAAATATTGCCTCTTGAAAGCCATCTTACTGCACTGTATAAAATCAATCTTGAATAGTCTGCATCCATCTCTTCACAAATTTTTTCGAATAGTCTTGATTTAAGAGGTCGGCTCTTGATTAAATTTATAACTTTTACAACTTGATCAAGAATATTTTGTAAATCACTTACAAAGGATTTTGCCACTAGGGCTTCTCTATGAAGGAAGCAATGGGTAAAAATAATTTTTGAATTTTTTTTTTTTTGACTACAGAAATGAAACCTTTAATTGAGCCAGTCATTGAAGATGCACTATCAGTACATATTCCAATACAATTGTCCCCCGATACATTTACTGATAATAAATGATCATCCAAAACTTTAAAAACATCTTCATCTCCCGTTGTTTCGGGCAATGTTTTACAACAAAAAAAGTTTTCAATAATATCGTCATCAACTACCATGCGTACAAAAACTAAAAGCTGTGCTTTTCCACTTATATCTATAGATTCGTCTACTTGCAGCGCAAGCATACGAGAATCGCTTAACTTATTTAATACTTGCTGCTCAATATCTTCGGACATGTCATTTATGCGCCTACTTATTGTATTATCAGATAAAGGAATTTTCAATATTTCTTGTTCAGCTTCTATTCCATAAAATATTTTTACAATTTCACGGCAAGCGAGTAAAATTAACTGTTTACCTATTGTATGTGGTTTCATTGTTTTAGCCACAAGCTCTGCTACTATATAGCTCACTTCTTAAGATTTATCAGAAATTTTTACAATTGTTGCCATATTTTTACTTTGTTTGTTTTGTGAATTTAATAAACGTTGAAAATATGTTATATTTTTGTCGATCAAATGTGAGTGTTTAGTAAACAAATAACGTTTAAGTTTACTGGGCACCTTTGCTTCATTTGACAATTTTTCACCACATACAACGCACCAGTATAAGAAAATCCCATTTTTAAATAATCTTCGTGATACTGACGGTTATTACTGTATTTTATTTTTTTTTTTGTGGTTGACTTACTGACGCATTATTGTCAACAGAACGAGTAACAAATTTATCCATGATTATAATAATTATAAATATATGTAAATGTATATCACAAATGTATTTTTTATAAATACTCGTACGATACGAACTACTCTACAAATACGACGTAAACGTCCAGGCCAGTTGCGACGGATATATTGCCAGAGGTCTAACAATATAACGGATAACCTATACATTTTATAGTTCAATAGTTATCTGAGTTAACTTATCTTAATCACTTTATTCCTACAAACTGTCGATTTATTAATTTATAAATATATATCAAATCCATAGAGATTGAAAGCATTTATTTTATTATATCGCAATTCAATGCAGTCGGTAATTTATGGAAAAACCACGGCACACAGCTGTGTACCGCGGTACCCAGTTGAAAACCACTAGTATAGATAGTATTACTTTGAACTAATATGCCTAATTAAGTTGAAAGGAAAGTCGCTCCGTGGTGTATACATGATACAAATAAAACTATAATTTTATCAATTATTGTATACCATAATATTAGTATCGTGATTAATTCAACTAGAACCTTTTACTTTTAAAAAAACCATCAATAATGTAATCATGAATGTTACATTAAAAGATGCGCTTTTGCATTCTAAAACCTTTGAGTGACTTTTGACTTTTGAAAAAAGAAACCTTTTTGTTCTAGATTAATATATAAACAATTTATCATATCTTTAAATCATGGTTCATTGTTATTATTTGATAACTCTACTATATAGTATACATAGATGTGTAAAACAACTAGGTATTCGAATCCATAATAATATAGACTTATGATGTAAGTCTATATTATAAGCCTATAGTCGACTCTGTGTTTAAGTCGCATAGAAGATCTTATGTTTATCGACGTATAAAGTCTGGCCATATGTCAAGTGGACAAAATACAATTCATTTAATCGACGAAATATTTGATTATGGAACGAATTATATAATGCACAACGAATTAATCTTAATTCGTGGATAAACCCGATTTTGGTTACTTGTTGTCATTAGTATTTTATTATATTATATTTGATGGCATAGTCACAAAATTATGTTATGGATAAATCAATCGGATTTTGCACTTAGTATATTATATGATTATAGTATACTCGATGAGTATATTAAATTCGACAGCGAGCTATATATAGATTGTATATAGTTAAATATAGATTCATTTATTCCATGACAGTATGATAATATTATATATTTATACTACTATTATGGCGTTATGGATTCATCCATTTTATCACTATTCCGTAAAATTATTTTTATACTTAATTATCTATATGTTAGAATTTGACTCGTAATAATAGCTTTTTGTATCGGTAAGTACATATGGCATATTACCATGGTCCATGCACTTAATAAAAAGAGAAAAAATCAATAGTAGGTATCTATTTAAGACATTTATTTGCAGTACTACGACATTTGAGATGCACGGGCAAACTATATTAAGTAAAAAAAAATTGGAAATTATCAAGGGAGTCGTTATTAAAAAAATTGTACCTATACCGGTATATATACAATATTTCTCATTTCCTTAAGTTATATAACTCGTTAATAATCACTAGGTCACGGGTTTTTATATAATAAAAAGTCGAAATATGTGTTATAAAAATATGAAATATTAGACAAAACATTTTTTTATTTAACATTAATTCATAAAATACTAATTATACATAAAAAAAAAGTAACGTACTGAATACAATATCATGAATGAACGAACCAAAACCACTATAGTGACTATAGACTATAGAGTACCTACTAGACTGCATGTACATAGAGCCGTGCTCTTTTATGTAAAATATCTACATATGGATCTGTGAAGACTGAAGGAGGGTTATTTTTCATAATTATAAACTATTTTCAATTAAAAAATATATAAATGCACAATGTACCTAGGTATAACTGTGTATAATATATTTAAAAAATATTTAATCTATAACATTAATTGTGCTACCTACGCATCTTTGAATTGTTTTTCATTATTATTATTTGATAACTATTTATACTATTTATTACTGTTATAGATTATTCTATCACTATTTCGCATTATTTTGTGTATACTTAATTGTCTATATATTATAAATTTAAGTTATAATATTCTTTTTTTGTATACATATTATAATTGTCGAGCGATCATAGGCCATTGCCCGTTATACTATATAGCAGCTTAATAAAAAAAATCAATACTATCGATTAAACAGCTTTTAAAATGATTTAATACATTTATTAGTGTATTAAGACTTTTGAGATGTGTACGGTCAAACTATAATACAAAAAATTGAAATTGTCAAACGAGGAGTTGTAAAAAAAAAATATAATTATAATATTTCTTAAGGTTTTTAAATCGTTGGTAATCAGTGGGTCACGGGTCATTACGTAATAAAAAGTAAAAATAAAACATGAAATATTTGAATAAAAATGTTTGTATCTAATATTGAATTCTTAAAATAAAAAGAATAAAAATAAAATTACTGAACAGAATCATCATATTATGATAGAGAGAACGAAAACCACTATAGTCACTACCTCTATATAGGAGTACCTACTCGACACGATGAGCATGTACGCCGTTGTATGTTAGGTTTTACGATAGATTGAACATAATATATTATGTATTTCCCACAGAATAAATTATGTTTGTAAAATATGTAAATATGAAAGTATGAAATATTGTGACGTACCTACACGATAATATATTAAATATTGGTCAAATATTTAAAAAAATATATACATTTACTACAAAATAAGCGGATAATGACTATAACGAGTACCTACGTTTTATTTTATTCGCGATGAGCAATGGCGAGCGCATTTCTAATCAGAATTGAGAAGAAACCGATAAAATTATAATTATTATGTAGGTATAAGTACCTATTTATATAAAAATCCTCGACCAAGGTATAAATTGATCACCTTTGCATTCTAGGTCCATTACTTAACCAGCAAACATCTCGAGTCCTTATTCCACAGCTTTAGACATTATAATTAACTATAGTTAATATATACTCTGCAATATATATAGAAACAGTCTCTCTGTATCTTTCGTTCTGTTTCTCCATCTTGAAATTACAAAAAATACCTAGGCACCTACGTTTGTATACCGTGGTATCGAGCGTTAAATATATAGGTTTTAATACGGTCTAAACTATTTGATAGAACAGTACCTACTAAGTTTCTCTATACATATGTATTATATTAATTAGGTTTACCGATTACATATTAGTAGCAGCACTGCAGCAGTATGTATAGTGTTCCTCTCGCATTATTGTTAAGTACAGGCGTGGCGTTTAGGGGGGACATAGGGGCCTAGCCCCCCCTAGACATCATACATTACCTATAAATAACCATTTCTGGTTGGTCTTGTAAGTTGTGCTATGGCATTAAACGTTCAGTGGTCATATACTGACCGAATGCGTCTGGTCATGGTGTTATAATAACATTATAGGCCTAAGTGGGTATAAATATTTGAGAGTAGAATTTTTTAACCAAAAGGATATTCCCCCCCCCCCTAGAAGACGAATCAAATCTACTTCTGGTTAGGTATGTGTATATCATAATATTATATAGATTGGTATACAATGTCAGTAACTCGGTTATAAGTCAACCACGCGTCTGAACACTCAAAAATATAATGATGATTAAAAAAAAATCACACACACTCATTCGTCGCCGTAAAATATATCATCTTATTCCCTATTCCTAACCATGGCACGAGAAAGTTCAAAGTGTTTCGAATCCCCCCGAGTAAGCACACGCCGTGTATACGGCGCAGTAAAAATCGATATTTTTTAACCCAGTTTCACGCACACGAGGCGTATGCGACCCCGTGCGTGCATACCCCTTGTAGGGTCGCTGCTTATATATATATATATTATATTATAAGAACGATACGGTTTATTGTATTGTTGTGGAATAATGCACACATATTTATATTATTAATATATTATAATATAATATAATGTGTATTGTACGTCGTGTGTATATTTGTATAGATAATAACAAAAGGATGACGGTCTCCTTGGACATGTAGACTCTGCACAGAGCAAGTTGCACAGGGAGGCGCATTGATGCGTACGTATTTTTTTTTTCAAAAAAAAAAAAAACAAACACTTTACGCACAACACTGTGAAAAGCCCTTCAAACGTTTTTTAATTTTTTATTAAGTCGTAAATTGGTGGAAAGTGAGTGTATGCATAGTATTTTAAAGGGATCGCACTTTAATGAGTAAACAATGATTTCTAGATAATTAACCAAAAACTATATTATATACATAAACCGAGTGAAATTTATCATCATCGTGTGTAGTGAGTAAACGCGTGTTGACATTATATTATGGTAAATACCTACGTCTTTTTACTGGAATTAACATTTTCGAAATGTTCACGTGAAATATTTTAAATTGAAATGAAAATAATTTCGTATACCTAAATGCATGATATTATATAATATTACCATTATAATTTTTTTGAAAAATTTATTTAAAATTTGAACTATATTGAATCAACTATACATAATATGAAATATAGGAAATATAGGAAATTTATTATTTTTTTAGTGAAGATAAAATTCAAGTATATTGATTTAGAATTAAAAAACCTTTTACATATTAAAAATTTATTCTGTCCAATAGAAAAAAATATTTTCAATGTAATCCTAAATGTCATCTGGTCGCATAAACAATCACTAAATACATTTATCATAATATAATCATTCCATGTATCTTCTGTTTTAGAATAATAAGAAAATAATAAATACATTATACATTTTTGAAATCGAATGAAGAGTTTTTGAAAACAAATATACTATATCCACAACTCACAAGGTCGTATGATATCTAACTATAATACCTACCTATATATTAAAGTGGGTACTTAGCTGTAATCATTGGATACCTAATATTTGTGTGTTTATATTATATTCTATTAGGTATCAATTTAATTCAGTTTTTATTACAAAAAACATTAATTGAAGACTGGTTAGGTTAAATATTGCAATATTGTGGATACTACAGAATCAATATGGTTGATTAAACATTACTAAGTGCCCCTAGATAATTTATTAAATCAATATTTTTTGTGAAAACTATATTAATAAATGAATGTTTTTTAAACTCGTATACAAATATAAATAACTGAAAAATCCAAAGAAATAAATTATATTTATGCATGTTTGCATAATTTGAATTCCATTATTTAACAGCAAAATGATTTAATATTATATAATATAGAATTATTATTTTCAGATTCATTTTGATGGAATTTTCAGTTCTTAGAATTCTTCACCCAAATTCTAAATATAGATCTATCACTCATTGAAATTATATGGAGTATTTAATAAAATTCAAAAATGCATATTACAAATGTTTTTAAACACGTGTACTTTGAATTGTATTATATAAGAGACGAACAACAGAACTGAAAACAATTCTTCGAATAGATACCTTTAGAATTATATTATTATTATTTATTTTTACTCTTGACTTAATTTCAAAATTCTCAGTAGAATTGAAAGAGCAACCGTTGTTAGTATTTTTTAAGTTAATAATATTTTAAATGCAAAATACTCAGTTTTTAAAATAAATAACATCATTTTTAAAAAAAAGTTTAAATAATTCACATCATGTAATTTGTGTGAAATTCTGATATAAATCTGAAATATAATAATATTTCTGAGATAAATGGTAAAAAAAAAAGTTATAAATAAAATAAAAATACAATCTATCAGCCCTTATTAATTTTATTATTATAACGGTATATTGAACTTATTTTCGCCAAAAACATCATCTATTATATTGTTATATTCTTAATTATTATAGTCCTCTATCATGTATGATATTAATTGTATTAACTAATAGCTCGTTTAAGTTAATATTTACGTATCATAGAAAAATTAAACTGAATATTTTGAAAATATTTTTAAGTGTATAAAAATATAATACTTTATATACCTACGTAATGGTGAAAAGTTTAAAGTCTCTATAAGAATATTAATATACAACGAAATGTTGTCTGATAACAGTTTTAGAAAAATATTAAAAGTTGCAAAATCAACTAATAGCTTAAAATAAATGTGAATATTTTGAATATGAAATTATAATTTAGTTAGTGGAATGTTACACGTTTTTACAGTTAATATATTTTTCAATAATAACAAAAGTACACAACTCTGTTGAGTTGAAATTGTTATTAGGTATAATATCTTTGAATATCCAATGTCGTTAAAGTTAAAACGTTCATAGAAAAATATTTGTGGCTTTACGAAGAAACAATTTTTTTTAATTTCATGAAGAAAAACTTACGAAGAATTTTGTATAAAGTTGTCAAGCCTTGGGTTTGCTTTAGGGGCAAGTTATTACGCAAAAATAAAAAGAAAGAAATGTATGAAAATTAAAAATTTAGACATTTTAGTATATTTCACAAATTTCATCAAAATTTAATCAATTAAGACTGATTCTTTACATTTATTAATTGCTGATATTTATTAATTTGAATAGCTCAATAAAAACCAAAATATTTTGAAAATTTCTATATAATGTTAATATAAATATTTAATTGGAACTTCAAGCATCTACGTTCATTTTTTTTTTAAATTTTAACAAAATTTTTTTTTTTGAAAACTGTTAGGTAATGCGTAAATATTCATATCTTTTCGTAATTTCTTTTGTTTTTCCCAATCATTTTAAAAGAACTTGACATTATTTATCGTGGCTTCCAAAGTACCAACTAGATCAAATAAATTTAATACAAAAACCACCCTCAGAGTCCGAGATTAAATCATTTTTTTCCGGTATAACTTGCAGGTGCATTGTGAAACCAGTAAGCTCATCGCTCCACTCAGAATCTATAAATGCATTCGACCACTAATTAATAGTTTATACACTTTTATATCACTTTTAGTTATTAATTAAGCAAGAGATTTCGTACAGAATAACGTACAATTTGCCAAGGGTCAAGGTTGTGAAAAACAATATCGGAATATGAGATGCGACCACGTAATCTGAGTGCTTTCCGTTTTTCAATTTGTACCCTTATAATGGCCGGGTAAGTTTATCGTTTAGCTGGGTATTTGTAAAATACCGAATATTAAACGCAAAATGTATTAATAATGATTTAATTGTTATTATATTTTATAATATTGTATAAGTGTGTGTCGCTCGTTTGAGCACGGATACCTTTTTTTATCCTAAAATTGGTATAGGTCATTTCAGCTCACTTTTATAGCCCATTTCAGTACGGGTGGTTACCCTTTTTACCTTAAAGTCACCACGGGTCATTTGAGCTTGATTCGTATATTTACCTACCTAGTCTATTTGATTTTCATACTGATTCGTGTAAGACAACCGTTTTGTAAAGGAAAAAAATAGTCATTTGTTCACTCTTTTAATCAATGATTTTATAGGTATCTATAGGTATATGTATACCTATAAGTAAATAATAAATGAAACGTTTTTCTCAACTATTGTCATTACACTTTTTTCAAGTGTTCTAATTAATCGATACTTTTAAGCGTCATTAACCAAACACTTTTCTCGTTGTTACTAAACTTTTTGCAGTTCCATCATGAACTTGTAATAAATACTTACATAACTTGTGAACAAAAGAAGTTGTAAGTTTCAATGACAGTTGAAATGTTTAAACTAAACGAATTATACGCATTTGTATTTTGTACATTGTGCAACATAAATATTATTGTGATAAACGATGAACTCACTGCAAAATATTAATAGCTATAACTATAAACAATAATTCGAACATTGTTATAATCCAGCTTATATTTGGCTTGTGGAACTTATACACCTGAATAATACAACTACTCGACATAGACCGCCCTAATTGATTATCGCACAGTCACATCCTGGCCCACGCGACTTAATCTAAACACACTCAATCGTCCTACTCCCCGCATAATATGAATAATATTAAAATTTTCAAAATAATCTGCACGGAGTATAATAATTAGTGTTCAAAATTAAATAGTTGTTTATAGTTGACTTCCATATTTAAATTAAGATGGTCCTGATAATGGTTAATTAAATACCTAATAATGTGCCTAGTGAAATATAAAAGGATTATTTTGTTTATTCTATTAAACATAATAATAAACAATTTTAATGTTGAAAACATGAATTTTAGTACTCTATAAAGTACCAGGGCTTAAAATCAATTTCAAACATCGATAAAAGTTTTTTATGAAATCAAAAGTAATATCAAAATCGAAATTTTGTGTAATGACATTCAACGTTTATATTTAAATTGAAAATAGTTAAAATCGATAATTTATATCAAAATAAAATATCATTATATAATAATTACTATATGCATTATGTATAGAAATCAATTTTAAATTTAAAAAAAAGTCTAGTTCAAATTTAAAATTCAGCAATAGCCAATAAGTCAATAACATAGTTACTGTACAACATTAGGTTAGGTTAAGCTAAGCTAACCTAACCGTTTCACAGCAGTACGTTGAATATGCTAGTACAGGTTTAACTCTATTCAATATGACAAAAATCAAAACTAAAAACATGAAAAAGTAAAAGCAATATTTTAAACCAAAAAAAAAAAAAAAAAGAAGAATTAAGTTTGAAACCTAATAGCAAATCAGAAAAATATTAAAACGAGATTGTGCAACAATGTGAAAATCGTATAATCAGTATACCTATTATTTTAAACCGAAATCAAAAAAACCTATATCAATAGTCAAATTTAAAAACGAAATCGAAAAATTTCATTTCAATTTTAAGCCTTGTTAGTAGTTCAACCTACTTAGAACCTACTTAGTAGTTCAACCAGTAGATTCGTAAATGGTTCAAAAAATAATACGTATCGTCTTAAAATCATTCCTATCAACTGATCATGTAAAGAAAATGTAAAGAAAATATTAATAACATATGTTTTCTAAGTGTCATCCAAGGGAGATTTTTCCCTTTTTAATCCATTCAGGCGACAAGTAACCCACGCCATGTAATATTATTTAAGTAATTGAGTATTCACATGAATTATAAGAAAAATTGTACTTTACAGTCTTACAAATTATTTCTATTAATATACCATCAGGGAGTCAACACCCGGCACATGAAAAATATATTTTTTCCAGCGAGTATTTTATTGAATTAGAAATTTTAAATTGGTGTCGACAAGAATTTTACTGTATAATTTTAACTTTAATTGCACTGCATATTTTCCAAAATTTAAAAATAACCGTTTATAATCTTAAACTGTGAACTGTATAGTAAAAAAAGGTGAGCAAATGGGTTCCATCGAGTGAGTCACAATGATGGATGTGTTAAATTTAAATTCTATGATTTATCATTGTACCTATAGGTACGATTGTACGAAAGACAAACCGTCGAAGACGGTCGTCAGCCTATGTTACTAAGTCTGTTTTATGATATATTTATCATTTTATTTATTATATTATTATGATTTAATTATCATAATACGTACTACCTATGTATTATTTCAATCATATATTATTATTTATTATTAACTTTTAAGTTAATACTTACAGTATAAGGGTATAAATAGGTTCGTGGTATAAATAGGCAATAGCATAAAAATCTAAATGTTTTGAAAATACCATTTGATATGTGTATAGTAATATAGAGTAAAGAGTACTCACGAATAATTTGTTTAAATTACAAAAAAATAACGAAAATCGATAATCTTGTATAATATCTATTGGTATTTTTAAAATGCTTTATTGACAACTTATGGGGAAAATTTGATTCCGAAAAAGAGATGTTTCTGCAACATTGGAATAAGACTTGCTAACTTCGGTGCGGATCCCAGCACTTTCAACACGCACAATAATACAAACATTAACAAAATTCCAAAAGTTAGATAAAAAAAAAAATGAAATTATACTGAAAAAAATATCAAAAACACAATAGATAAATTTTGATTTTGACAAAGGTTCAAAATAATAATATCATATTTGAGCTTTGTATTGTTCCGTTCCGATGTGCTTATCCGTGATAAGTACAATAAATATTGAAAACGAAAAATATAAAAGGTTAGTGGAAAACGTATATGGCCCACAGCGACGTGTATACAAAGATTTTGATTGTGGCTTGGGATTTGTAAAAGGTTGTGCGCGCCTGATATATTATTATAAAGAAAAATATAAACTTTGTTGCCAGAAAACAATTACGTTACATTTTTTATTGCATATTATGCCGTCGGCATGATTACTGTAAGTACAATACGACGATAATAAATGTATAAAAATGCATATAGATATATTATTATATTTAATATAACAACAATAATAATTGTTCAACAAGGAAATTTAGAATTGAAACATTTATTTGTTTGTCGATTGTGTAACTACTGTCACTGGAAAAAAATATCTATACATTATTTGAATAACATCTAAATTAAATTATGTAAAAGCACAACAACAACGGTGTAAGACGCGTACCTAGATATAATCTGTATAATACAAAATAAGTAAAATTTACATTCGTATTTATGTTCCCAGCGCAGCGTAAGATTCAAAGAATGAATTATAGTATCTACCTATAGCATTTTCAGGAAAAATAAAAATTGTTAGAAAGGTAGTTTGCTCGACATGGCAAAATTTAAGTACTCACTACTTTATTGACTTTTAAAAAAAAAAAGTGTCCCCATCACTTGTTAAAAGTTATTGAGCCCACATCCCACACCCCCTAATACCACTCTTCAAACCATATTATAAAAAATATTTATAAATACCTATTCAATTTAAAAAAAATTCAAGTTATATAATAATTTATCAACACTTAGGTTATTACTGGAGTAAGTACATATTATATAATATATTATAGTAAAGTTATAAATAATAACCAACTCAAAAGGATAATACAAGTAAATAAATCAATAGTTTATAATAATTAGTTAATATCTACTCATTTATAGATCCGTGGTTATGAAATAATTATAATGGTCATCATGCATTTTGATAAAAATGCAGAATTATGAAGCGTCCTCATAACTTAAAATCTGAATTTTTGTAAACAGACCACATACAAACACAGATAAAGTCAACCATTATATATATTAATGTTGGTGTACCTAAATTAAATTTTTTTTTTTATACTTATCTTTGGCGCATTTGTCGTGAGTACATTGGGTATAAAGTTATATTGGCACTTATGTCCTACTGAGTGTGTCTCTAAAACGTAACCATACTGCTCATTACTCTGACATATCTTTATTTTTGTTCATTAAATAAAATTATTCGTAAGTGATGGTTTTCGTACAATTTGTTTTCAGTATACCTTACGTGAATGTTCACTATAAGTGCTAACAATATAATGTATAAGATAGAACACAAAAACTCTGATGCTCTGTCGTAATCAGATAATACATTTGTCGCACAGGTATAACTGGGATTTTGGCACTTTTGTACAATACGATTTATCGTTTTGGCTCTAATGTTTTCCACCGAACGAAAGCTAGCCTTAAAAGCTAAAAGTCAACTAGGACAATAGTACAATACCACCATACCTGCACTGCAGTGATACTAAAAGTTTATAAGTAACTAACACAAATTATATTTGTCTATAAATCGGTTCTATCAAAAGTATTTTAACAATAATAATAATGATAGACATTCGAACTCCATGCTTAATGTAGGTATTCGGTAACACAATTGTTCGAAAACATTCAACTAATTATTTATCAAGGAACAATTGTACCAGCTTACATCAGAAAAATAAATGAATTCATTTAAAAGTCACCCAAATTATTAAACAGTTTCAACGAAAACATAAAGAAAGGTACAGCCGTATAATATAATTTTCAGACCAATCGTCAATATTTGAAATTAGAAATGCGGTTATTCTAGTTTTTGACTGCGTGGTTCGTGTACTGTATTATGAGTTTATTACAGAAAAGTATTCGATTAACAATACCAATAGTAGTAATTCCTTAATACTAAAAGTATTTCGGACGACTTTTAACGACCACACTCGAATCTTCACTTGTAAAATGGGTGTTTGATATGATGAAATTTCAAACGTTTCAACAATAATTATTGGCGAATGGTCAATATAATAAATTATAATATTACACTAATTGATCCTGCACGGGGTTGGCAGTGAAAAATTATAAATGCCTGTGGATTAACCTATTCTGAAACTCCGTTAAACGTATACCGCACACATTTTTTACACGGTTAGGTAATTGGGTTGTTTAATTCAGTCCTAAAATTAAATCCAATCATTTGATTGGGCTATTTGATTTTTTGTAACCAATGGCAACAAAAACAAAAAAAATAAATTTTTCGGGAGTCACATAACCTATATGTTCAACGTTTATGTAAAATAATGATGGGCAAGTGGATACCGCTCCGCTGTACAGTAGGTATCGAGTGGGTTACTGTAATAGAAGTGATCAATTTGAATTCGATGAATAATACCACCTAAAAATGAATATGACCTCCCAACTAGCATCAATTTTCTACCAGAAAAATCCATCAAATTTGATGATCAGAGCATTTTTTGTACTAGAAAAATTATTCCTAGACACAAAAAAAACACAATCATTGTAAAATTAATACATTTATCGCTACACTTAAAATCTAAAAGTGAGTAATAAAATGCAGCCCAAGGGTCTCTCGCTGAATCTATATTGACGAAAATTGTATGAGATCGGTCAAAAACCGTGGATTTGCATAAGGGTCACCCGTTTTAAGCCTTTGATTTTATATGCAGTAATTATAGCTGATCCTGTTTTACGGCGTTGCTATAGTGACAAATTAAAATATAATGTCAGTGGATTTACCCTGTCTTTAACTATACGTTAAAATATGTAAACTACACATATTTGTGCACATTCATTTGGGTGGTTTTTTGACCTCCAAATATTTTGGTTTAAAATTATAGTATCTAATTATACCTGACAACTATTTTATTTTTCTGTAGTAACCAACGGCAACCCTATATACAAACAAAAAAAATATTCGTTTTTCGTTAGTGCGTTCCCTGTGTGCGCCTGTCTTTGAAATGCAAAATTAAAAAACGTAGGCTGGAGATGTACGTCCTGGGCTATAGGATTACTTATTTACCGAATTTTAGAACCGTGAGTATCGGACTTGGTTGTGGATCGCACACACACACACACACACACCAACATTCCCTTTTATTAAACCAAATACCATGTAAATGTATGGAATTTAATACCGTACTTTAATGTTTTAGAATATAATATAATATTTATTATTTTTTTTTCATTTTCACATAGTTCTGCAGCCGCAGGAGAGTAATAATCCACCGGCAGGAAAATACTTTCAACTGTTCAAGTGGGTTATTATTTTGACGGATGACGTCGTCGTCACACAAACAATAATGCTCGCACCGTAATATTATTCCATATCCAGCGGACTGTACGCGTATATTATAGCGTGTAAAACGAAACGTGCAAACATGTCACTATACCGTCTCTACTGACTCGAGAACACTGAGCGCATACGATATTACATTTTCAAAAAGTATAACAATCATCTCGCCTGTAGTCGTCGCTTTATATCATAATTCATATCATTATAATATTATGTAATATTATATTATAACATATTTTCGCTCATAACAAAATTAAATAAAGCTTAAACGCATACCTGTGTAGTATATAGTATACTAGTATGAACCAAACGACAACGTAGGTACATTACATTATTATTAATAAAATTATTTCTGCACAATACAAGATAAAGCGGATATTACGTTTCTTCAAGTATCGTTCTGTTGTCACATAATGCTGTTATAAATTATAATTGGTGATCGGTTTAATGGTTAGTGATTTTCAACTCCGAGTTTGTCGGAAGTAGCAATATATATTTTATTATATCATGATTTAGGTCTAAAAATCAAAAAAACTAGGTATTCCTACTCTAGGTACCTACTCGAAATCATCCGATTTAAATTCTTCTCGCGCACGAGGTAAAGAAAATGAAACAATTACTCAAAAATTGACTTTCACGATAACATTTTGAAAAAAGACCGCTGATGAACTCAGTATAGTATACAATATTAAAAACCGATCATTATAAGTACCGAGGCGTCATATTTTGATGCCTTTGAGTTGCTAAATATTATAATATCTTTAATATGTTTAAATAATATTATAGTCGATCGTATTGGAACAGAATATTTTATTTTATTGAATGCAACGACGATATTATTATTATGAGCGTACGCGTATCTGCAGTGGATTCCAAACTTTTTTTCAATCGCAGCACATTATTTTTAGTTATCACAAGTAACGGCACACTTTGGAATATTGTCTATTTGCCGAAAATACGTACTTTGGGGACCGGGAATGAGAAACACATATTTACTTATGTAAGGGAATATACAGATACCTATCACGGGACATCTTTAAAATTTCTCAGCACACCCTTTGGGAAACACTGGTGTACACGAATTTGTGGGCGTGCTGGAAGTACTTAGACAAAACATGATCGTTTACAACACAAATACGTGACCACACGAGTATAACATTTATTAGGTACTTACCTAATAAAATAGGTGTGTACTTAGTACCTACCTAATAGAATACTACTTATAAAAGGGCTTATATAACAACCTTTACAGCATGGTTCTCGATCTCTACATTATAAATGTCTACCTTCGTATAAACCTGTAAACTATATTATTTTTAATACTGTCCGCGTCGATGCTCGTCTTCGAACATAAGATAGTTATTATTATGTTTTGTTAAAATATTTTATTAATTATCAGTTATATAACTACACATAATAGGGTAGGTAAATCTATCGTGAGGTTTAAATGCATAGTATAATTTTCTATTGTAAATTCATCAAAACTAACCATTTTCAACCCTTAAAACCACCTCAGTATATTTTAACTTAATCCTCGACCGCTGTCATTTTACACTCAATTTTATTTTTTCACTAAATAACAATCAATAATGTACGGTTTTATAGTACGTGCTTAAAAGTTTGTAAATATATTACACTATATCTTCCGAATAAAGAGAAGAACGTTTGAACAAACGCAGAACTCTTAGAAAAATGTATCGGTAGTATTTTGCATGGATAAAACAATTTCATTACATTGGAAATATGCTTGGCTTAGTCATTTCGTTTGACATTATTTGCTTATTGTGTGAAGATAGTAAGTACATATTGTACTTTAGTTAGTACATATCGTTCGTACGCGACACATATGTCTGGCTTAAATTTATATCAAATAAAAAATAGGTAGGAATATAATTAATATTATAATAATATCACGTATTTAAAATTATATGCACTGTGGACATAAATTAGTATTACCATCTGATGTGCGCCTAATGTTGTTATTGAATTATATTTTATTATTACAATAGGTACCTCTTTTGGTTCGGGCCAAACGCGAGCAATTTCGATTTGGAAAAATTGCCCTCTGTAATCACTTTAAGTATCGGCCCTGAATTAAATCCTCGATTCAAAAGTAATTCCGTGTATATAGCAGCAGAATTCCGCGGCCATTTGCTAAGATAACTTTATGGCACCGGAAAAGGATAACTCCCGCGGCATATTATTTTCCCAACCGCGACAACCCAGCTGCTATTCTTCCCGTACTCTCTGCAGCCCTCGGGCGTTTTGGTGGCGGGTGGAAGGGCGGGACTTCGCCTCAGTCGTCGTCATTGATTTCTCCTTTACTACCTAACCTTACCACACACGACCCATTATTACCTATTATTATTATTATTATAGTAGTAGTAGTAGTATAGTTGTCCTTTGTAGCTTTGTTGTTGTACGATTTCGACGGGATACGAACGTGGGTCGCCGAATTCGATAAATAAACAAAACGTTAGACGAATGCGTTAGCACGGTATGCCAAACCTATTACACGACCGTTATATTATTTCCAATAGAGTAGGTTCATATAAGTACTTTCTAGCTTTTCTCATTTGAAAAATTCCCAGCGGTGTGTAAAAGTTTATATTTTTCCACTGCGAGTCATGATCAATCCAGATTTATATTATATTCTCTTGAAATTTCGCTTAAATGTAGTGCCGATGTTTTTTTTTTTTTATATTCTTTAAATAATTATTTAAGTGAGCTGTGCAACTTGCGTACTGAAATAATAATTGTGATACCTACAGTCATTGGCACAAATTGGGGGGGGGGGCTAGAGAGGCTAAGACCCCCCACAAAAACCTAGGACATACAATTTAAAAATGCTATATTGCAATGGTCTGCTCGCCTTTAATATATTCAGCCCCTCCTCCAAGTCAAAAGTTGAAATTGCGCCTATGCCTACAGTAACGGATAAAATAGTGTCTATTGTATTGATAACGATATTATCCGTTGTTTTAAAAGGTGTTTATAATTAATGGATTCTTTTATTTTATTCATTTTAAAGACACGCAATCGTAAAACCAAATATTTGGACATTTTATAAACAGATAGGTGCGTTTTTTTTATCAGTATAGTTTTGGTAAGTGGTAGGTAAAGGCACAGCGAATTATCAATGTTATTACTGCGTGTCTTTTAATGATACAAAAAACTAAATTATGGTAGTTAAATGTTAAAAAAATAATACCCTAACAGTAATTTTTTACTTTCTTGACTACAAAATAAACTCGGTAACGTTATGTAAAAACATATAAATCCGGACTATAGAATTAATTTCTAAATAGGTAATAACGATTATATTCAGGTGATACATTTACAATGCATATCTACGTGTCAGACTGTCAGCCCGACATTTTAATTTTTCCACCTATATATAATATATACATTTATAGACTTAAGACTTTCGCCAAAAGATGGCAAAAGTATTAAATTATAAATTGTACAAACTTTTCAAAGTATTTCAACACTCTTTATTCAGAATACTTTTATAGTATAGAATATTGGAATATTAGAATACTTAATATAATGTTATTTAATATTATGTTATGTTGTAAATCATAAATTATAACAATTATGTATAATGTATACATTGCATATCGTATACTGTATAGACAAATAAGGGCCGTTCTTACAATGTCCGGTTAAAATTAACCGACACTTTACCGGATATTGTAAGAACGGCCCTAAGTATATCTTAAGTTATTAACATTGGCTATAGTTTAAAATATTCCCAAGGACAATAATCAATTTTTTAATATCTAAAATATCAAAAATAAGTATTTTTCATTAGTGTTCAAGTATTTATTCCAAATACGTTTTAAAAATATTTTGCCCAAGTCTGCGAATTTAAGAAAATACGTAATACTATATATGGCTGTACACGAGGTATAGGTAAATATCATTATGAAGCCCAAGGCCACTAATTAGCCTGGAACAAGCTCCTCGAAATCTTCCATCATAATAAAATGTTGTTTAGTGATTCTATTTTATATATTGTACCTATAGCGTGTTGAGCAACATTTAAAAAAAAACAATTAAATAAATCATAATATACCAACATACATATTATTCAATATATTATTTGGGTGTGTATATTGTATATGTATTGAAATCACAGGTTGTATTTGAAAAAAAATCACACTATTTTTGCGTTTATCGTTATTCAGAATTAAAACGTTGTACAAGTTTTACGTTATCATTATTTAAAATAGTGTTAATATCTATTACATTTAAAAATAATAACTAATGTGGGTAGGTGATTGCCAGGATACGGAATATAATATATTCAATTCTTAGATTGTTTGCATGAAATAAATGTTTCTACGAAACCAAATAAACCTTTTAAATAAATAGATTTTAAAATATTTTGTTTTGCGTTATTTTTCGTTCAATGATATTCTTTAAATTACGTTTTGCGATATGTTTTATTTAATGATATATAATATATTTTGTTAACCGTTATGTTTTGTTTTGCGGCATTTAATTATTTTTGATTCTCACTTTCCGTTATAATTACGTTTACAAACTTCAATTGTTTTTTGTCAAATATAACGTTATGATCATGCACTATTATTATAACATTTGCAAGCCCTGATTGAAATAGACTTTCTATGAATACGATAGCTACCTATAGTATAATATTTGTACCGACTAATAAATAATCTTATATATTATATTTAGCCATGGCTAAGATGAAAACATTATTTTTTTTATAGACATGTACTATATACTACTATTACCTCAAATTAAACCACCCTATTACTATAAGACGTATACTGTTACTGAAATAATAATATGTCCTGGTACAAAGGCGTGTTCCACAATTCATCGAAGACGTCATATACAGACGGCCTAGAGTATTTCATATTATACTCTTTGATATAATAATATTATATCAGTATAGATATTATACTACGTTAGTATTTTATTGCGATATGGACTCATATTCTGCAATGTTCGTTATATCATTCTTAAAGAAATAATTGAAAATTAAAGAAAAAGTTTTCCTTTACGGTTAATTTTTTTAATTCAATATGTACCTCAACTGTTTTTCTTTGTGATGTGTAAAAACTTTCATTCACCCAATTATATAACCCGGGGTCCTTAATCAGGGTTTCTTTGCTTTCAAAAATAAACTATTTATTTAGCTTCTAAGTTCTTCTATAGTTGTATAGGTACATATCTCATATAGTTACGTTTTATACTGTATAATGTAGATACTATATAGTATACATTTATGTACCTATAGCTACACCACTGTACCAGAACGATTCTTCGCATTTCTCATTTTATGACATTTTTAGCTGCATTTGAAAGCCTAACGAAAAAGAAAACAAATACTATAACTGTAGGTAAGGAAAAATAATATCTATAGTGCCTACGAGTTATTCTTTCAAAGTTGTTTTATGTTTAACCGAACTGTTTAAACTCATTTTAATCAATATTAATTGCTACCTACCTACTAAAATAAAAATAAGATTATGTTTAAAGTAAAAATGTAAAAATGTTTACATAGAGTGTTGCATAATATTTTCCATGACAACTCATTTATTTGATAAATTAGACTGCTTTACTTGAAACAAGGACGAATATAAAATGAAAAATGCGAAAAGCAAATATAAATGGATATAAAAAAATATTTCTATGACATTCTGCCGGGGTTGGTTCTGAGCAATCGATCAAATTCCGGTAGGCTGGTAGACAACAGTTTGAAATACCTATATATACAGTGAAGGCCGATCAATATTAACAAAAACAAAAACAAATTGGTCTTAACTAATCGTATAATAATTTAAACTTTGAACTTAAAAAAATTATATTGCTTACAAGTTGAACGGTTAAATAATGAATGGCAAAGAATAAATAAGACATCTATTATTAATTACTAATCGGTATTATAATATTAACTCTAAATCTCTGTAATACGAACTTGGTATCGACTCAGACTCATTGTTATAATTTATTATTATAACTGAAATAGCTTACCTATTAGTTATTGTAATTATTCACTAAGTTAAGCAATTATTTAGAATGGCCAATGATCACAAGGAATTTACTTGTATAAGGGAGATAATTTTCCTGTTGAATGTTTTGGTAAATCTGTTGTGGATTATTAAGGACCAACCTATATTTTAATTACCTAATGAGTTTTAAAAAAAAATGTGTAATTATAAAGGAAACACATATTAAAGGCTTAGTAATGGTTTTTTTTCGTTGTAACGCATTATCGTTATCTTGATCATATTGTGTCAACAATGTCCGTTTTTAATTTGTCTTTTAATTGTTTTGATTACTATTGTTAATTAGTTGATTTATTTTTAAAATTTGTTTTTATACAATATAATATTTAAGTATAATAAGCGGTGTTTTTTTTTATGTATTAAGTAAGTGCCTACTATTTTATGTTTATTGCGTCGTGGGTACTCAATGTTTATAATACCCTACCATCAACACAAACTATTAGTTTACAGAAGGTAGGTAAAGTCTTGAAAAATGTTTGAATATTAATTACAGTAAAAGTTTTTAATTTATCAGGTATTGCTGTTACACCTTGTATACAAAAAAAAAGTAAGTATGTATTATAAAATACCTATAGTTATTTATACATACAATTTTATGAACTTCGACAATTATACAATTTTTTCACAGAAATATGACATTATCAAAAAATAGTTTTATAATTTGTTAAAAATTTAATGCTTTTTCGATATTAAAAAAAATTCTAATATGGTCGGTTTTTAAATCATATTCGAAAACAACTCTATAGATGTGCGCGCATGCAGTCCGGGAACGTAACACTAAATGGCAGTTATTATATGGTTATCTTTCCGTATACAGCTCACTTTCATTATACTAATATTATAGCATCATCTAAGAAAAAAAGTAACACATCGTTACAGCTCGTTTAAAGTATTCATCGATAATCCATCGTTTAAACAAGATGATGTGTAAATAAATCATTGGGGAGGTAGTAAACAAATTTACCAAGTGACCACCAGTGCAGGTAGCAATAGATGTATAATATGCATTGTCGGAAATCGAGGCGGGCTTTTCTCCCTCAAAGTCTTTTAAGCTCCCTCCCCTAAAAACAAATAAAAATTATAGTAACATTGTTTTCCTTTATGTCCAAAATGTCAATAGAAATAAACTAATATAAAATACATTTTTAGTAATATACTGGTAAATATGTTTGCTGAAAAAAATTCTCTATTTTCCTTAAAGTGCTTTGTGAAGGCCAACCGACTATACTGTCATTATTTTAAAAACGAATTAGAAAAACTGGAGGGCACTTTCTTCTGCTGCACAATCGGGTTGAATTCAATAAATGCAATAAATTATTTAAGAAGCAATTCTGGGCAAAAGATACCGCGGTCAATTGGTGGAACTTAAAACGCTTTGATATATCGTAAACAGTTTTGCACATATATTTTTGGTATTTTTAAATTGCTATAAGACCAACTTCAGAAAAATATGATTATATGATATTTTTAAACTTGATGTGATAAATATTTAATTTGAATATGGAATAAAATTTTAAATAAAAAAAAATATGTGGAATTTCGGTATTTGAAACTCGAGCGAAACAATAAACCATTTTGACTTATTTTTAAAGTGAATTAGACGGTATATAGGTATAGGTAATTACAATAGTCAAAAAATAATTAAATAAATAAATAAATAAATAAATAATAATAATAATATCAAAATCCGGCAGATAGATAAATAATATTGTTTTTATCATAACCAGTATCCATATCCGCATACAACAACATAATAGTGGTAAGTAGTAACCACTTAGGCAATGATCGATCAAGCCCCCTTCTTTTTTATTTGTGTGAGATCGAAGCCCCCGCACTCACATTGATGCTAATAATATTAGCCCCCCCTGAAATAGTAATGGATTTCCGCATATGGGTAGTCTCTTCGCTCACAGTATACCATAAATGTATACATGTAGGTATACCAGGGATGTCCTATCCGTGTAACTACATAATATTATCTATGCCTACGCAATACGTGATGCGGGTGGCGTAGTCGTGTATAGGTGACTATAATAATATGTTAAAAAGGTTTCACTGCGCGTATGTACCTGCAACGCATGTTGTAAACATGTAACGTAGTTATGTATAATGTTGTTAAATTATACGTACCTATATGGGTAACAGCAGCGAGCAGACACGAGGAAAACGGATGAATCGTGTCGTGCACTCGCCCGTTTTATACACACCGACACCGGGGTAACTACCTACCCTGCAATGCCTACAAATGACACAAGGCTGCATACTGCTGCACTGGTGGCGGTGGTTCCCAGCTAGCTGTCTCTCTGCACGAAATTCAATAAGTAATTCGGCCTGATCGGTAGACAGACAGCCGCCACTATAGTATACCTAGCCGACAGGTATTGTGAAACACATGCGACACACATAATATATTATATTGTACGTATATAGTATCCTACGGGAGGCAGGAATCGCGAACACAAAACACCGTCCACAGTATCAGGCAGGTATCGTTGTGTTCTGTACAGTTTATTCATAAAACAATGACAATTTAACCTCAGTCTTCAGCATATTAAAATAACATAATAATAGTACGCAGTTATACAATGGTCATTATTATGTACTGATTACCGATATGATATTGTTGTGACGTACCTGTGTCAGAGCCACGTCCCGAAACCGTGACTTATACAAAATATAGATACGGTTATCTGGAATTTCGATCATATCGTATATAGGTAACCAATACCTATGTAATATAATACTATAATGGATCTCATTCATTCATTTCGAACAAATAGATAACCAATCGCATTGTGTACCTACTACAGTTAGCATTGGGTATTTAAATTCTAGACAAACATTCAAATCAAAATCTAATGGTTAGATAATAATTGGGTATACCTATTTTATTAAGTTTCATTCGGTTGTTAATTTCACCCGATAAATCGATAAAGTGAGTCATAGTTGAATAGATTATTTTGTTCAATTAATAAGTTAATTAATTACCTACCTATAACAATAATATTATAAAAGTTAAATATTAATTTATATAACTGAAAAGTGATACGCTACACGTAGCTGATACCTATATATTCTATCGATCCTAGAGAACTGATGTAAGTAATTTTATTTTATTTATTTATGTTTGATAAAAAAAAATCTCAGGGATATGGTATTTATTGCAAATTTTAGCACTATTGTAGTTTAAACCAGCAATGTAGGTGTATGTAATCTGCGCCAAAACATAAAAAAAAACATTTAATTTACGCTGCATCATTAATTTTGATAATCTGCACCACGACAGAGAACGAAATGGCGCATGTAGTAATCTACGCCACACTTTCGACTTCGATAGTTGCGGAATTTACTTTGCACACGTCACTTATAGCACATAAAGCGTGAATAAATAGATGGACTATTATAATAACACAAACAATTGTACAATTAAATATATCTAATACTCAGGATTTAATATATTTTATTATTGACATAAATTATTATTATTATATTATTGACCCTTCGTATAAAATAACGATTAGCTTACATTTTTTATTGATTTACTTCGCGTGCTATATACATTTTTATAATTGTTGTGAAATATACCTAGGTATATTTTATATTAAAATGAACTTGATTGAAGAATGATTTAAAATACATATAAATAAGTAAAAAAAAAAAAAAATGATAATTAATTATTATAAAGTGGCCCAAATTACAATTTTCATAGAGTGAAAAATTACGCAAATTACAAATCATATAGGTACAAGATGGCGCAGATTACATAATATCATATTTTATCTAGTTTATGTGGCTCAAATTAACAAAATTAATTTGTTGAGGTGGTTCAAATTACATACGCCCAAATTATAATGTTATTAATAAAACGTCATGGGAGGTGTGCTGTTATAATTCACTGCATTGTATGGCAAAAATTAATTATAAATACGTATTTGACTTTCAAAATTATAAACGAATTTAATTAAAAACAAATAATTGCGTTTCGTTAAATATTTATACTAACCTTTTTCAACCTTTTTGAACAACCAGCACATAATAATATGTTTCACAAAATCATCACGGCCAGTGGCGTATTTGCGGGGGCTGGGATCAAAGGGATCAATCCCCCCCCCCTTGTCGGCTATATAATATAATATACAAAAGTTTTCAGTGTCAGTTAAGGCCTCTAACTTTAAAGGCGAGACTACTGGATAAAATCATATCCCCTCCCCTCAGACAAAAACCTAAATACGCCACTCATCACGGAAGTCTCACCCACGCATAGTACCTAAAGCGTATAACGTTCAGTTACACTACGGATATAGTGAAGACTTTATCTTAATAAAATTTCTACCGACTGCCGATAACATTTACATAATAAGAGTAAAATATACTGCACACGTACCTATATAAGACTATAAAATATATTATATTGAATATTATCAGACGACCATCGCTATACGATCTTGCATTTGCAGCGCATCTAGTTATTATATTATGGCATTAGATATGTGAGTTTGAACTACCTATACAGTGGTATAAAATTGTATTATACGAATACGATGTATATAATACACATGATATAAAATTATTTAATACAGGTTGTAAAATGTGAATATATAAAAAAAAGCACCCTACTCGATATACCTATTCCGTGTCGAAGAAAAAGTATGAATCATATAAATATGTATTAATATGTAACCATTTATTGTATAATATAATATGAATGATTAGTGGGAGTTAGGTAATTTTTACATTTTATTCGTTTCGATAGGGGTGAACAAAGCGTTCTCAAAATCGGTTAGAAAGTAAAATTATCTGTACGCAGCCCAAAACATATTTACGTTAAAAGTGTACCTATTAGTAGTTATACAATTGATTCGATATTTAAGAATATAATTTACTATGAATTATTGCAACTTCATTATTTTAATTTTATTATTCCCATGTCACTATTTAGGTAGATATATCAGGATTTGTAGCATGACTTACACTAAAATAATTCTTGCTTTCTCGTGGTATTCAGAATGTTTCTGAAATTATTAAGCCGTTTTAGTTTTGGTCATAGCATACATTATAGTAATGTAAGGTTTATACAATACTATAATACAAAAATAAAATAAATACCGTATTTTAGGTAAACATCTCTATATTTCATAAACCTTTTTATATGAATCAGTGAGCTACGATAGTCGTTCAAAGTTAAAAATACGTGATTTAACGTTTTCAGTTGTTTTAAAATTATTAAAAAAAAATTAACAGTTCTAACATAATATTATGGTTATAGATTATATAATTATCTTATTTTCAAATAATTCAAAATCTGAATTTCCGTTTGTATATTATAAGATATGATCGACATGACGACATTAGTATATTGAAACTTGAAAGCCAATTTAAATAAAACTAATACTTAACGATTTTGTGATACATATATAGGTAATCGTAAAGTAAATTAGGTAGTAAAACTTACGTAGTGTATAAATAAAATAGTTTCGACAGTAAAATTAAAAACGAGAATTCGTATAAACCGAAATAAAACTGTTATTTAATGCAATATCAAAACTCTAAAAATTTATATTTTTTATGAAAAAAAAAAAATAGAAAGTATACCAACATTTTCCGACTTGTACCATTTTTATTTCTTTGACTAAGGTATCTGTTTATTTCACTGGGTTCATTGGAAAATAACTGTTTTCTCGGAAAACGCATTGTTTTGAACTCGAGGTAAAATATATATTACTGGCATTATACTATCAGCAAAGTCACAAAATGACAGGTGATTAACCGGCAATGCCTTTGGAAATATTATCTACCTAGTAAAAGCTACCCACTATAGTATCATGTCAAAGGATTTTAATACAGATTTATGACAGTGACAACGATAACAATAATAAAAATAAACATTATTCAAAAATATAATGACATAGAGTGATTGGGTGGTTTCGCAAGCAAACTAACCTGTAAGCGACGTGCCTTACTGCCGTTTGTAATTTGTATGTATATTATTGTTGATCCGGATTGGTGAAAACGATTGATTTCGAAAAAATAAATCGTTGATTGGTGCTGGAGAAAAAGTATGATGATGATGATGAGGAGGAGGCTGTATATAACGCAGTACTGTAGTGGCGTAGCCAGGATTTCTAAGAAAGAGGTGGGAGACAAATGGAAAAACATTTTAAAATGTCCACAATTTCTTTCGCCATTTGCCACAAATTACCATTAAATTACCCTACAGTTCATCCATACACAGCCTGGAAATAAATCTGTGACTAAACGTGTTTAACACAGCACTATGCCAATTAGGTATTTCAATATTTGTTTATTTGTTTGTACGTAAATAAATTCCAATCGCAGTAGATATATTATTTACGAGTACAAACACATTAGTTGTTAATATCGTATCGTAATATTTAGTACCTAGGTATACAAAGTAAAATCAATTATTTCATCAAAGCTAACTTATTATAAAGAATTGAGAAATAAATTATACATACAGAGATAATATAATAATACGTAAGTACCTATATAGCGAATATAATCAAATTTTACATAATAATAGTATTATAATTGATTTTGTATCACTATAATTACAAGAAAATAAGCCAACAACTGCTGAGAATAATTTTTATAGTTCAAATTGACATAAGAACTAGTACAGGAGATAATAATATAGTAATTTGGGTTCCGAATTTGAAATATTTTAATAAAATTATGAATAAAAATTGTTTTCTTTTAGACGCATTTGGTTATTAATGATTATTGATTACACACAGAAAATATCGATAATAAATTTCTTATCAACCAACATTTACGAATTACTATTAAAATTACTGTTATAAATTAAGTATATAAATATGGTATTTTATTATCTCTTAATTAATTACTTAGTTATTAATCGGCCATTTTTATTAGTATTCGACACAATAAACCAACTTTTAAAAAATGTTGTAAATACAATATTTTGAAAAAATTAATTTCATGAAATAGTAATTACGTATGCCATTATTTTTATTTTAGCTTTAAATAAATGATATAATTATTGCGAGTATTATCAATGCTGATTTTAAAATTGAGTTTTTCAACTAGATACTCTATGCTGTTATATTTTAATAGTTTCGATAAGAACATTGAATTCAGGTATTTTCGTCTGTTTAGAAGTTGGTATATAATTTATAAATCCCAAATCACTATACTTGCTCCGATAGTCCGATATTAGCCTTTAACTAAATATCACCCTTCTATTTGTCCACTCGTCGACATAATATTGACTCTCTGTTTATTTATTCTCTTCTCGACAATACAATTGATGCCCCCGATCTTCTCGTCCGTGTTTTATTTAAAGTTCCTTCACAGAACATTAGAAATCAAACTCCGTTTAACATTTTTCCTCGTTTCCGCTTCTTACAGTCACAAATATCCAATGTAACAATAAGTATTAAGCTGACCAATCAAGTGTGACCTTTTGCTTCCATTTTATTCTTATTTATCTGTATCGCCAGCTCTCGTCTATTACATTTGTCCATAATATTATACTAAACATGGTAATTTTATACATTATTTGTTACTTTATATTGCCCATACTGTTATTACTTATTGCCAATTGTAGTTTATTCTAATAAATAAATAAATAAATTATATCCGACATGTGCTGCGGTCTTTTTCTATTTTAAATTTTACAGAAAGGAATCACAAGAATACATTTTGGACTGAAGTCGGGGGTTATACCAAATGATTCAATCACACTGATTATTTCAAAAACTAACATTTTTAAAAATATTTTTTTTCATTATTAATTTTGTTAAAAACATTTTTTTACGATTTTCTATAATTTTTTTTTATTTTTTAAATGTTTAATGGCAATATAGGTTCCTACATTTTTATAATTCTTTATTCCAAAGCAAAATATGTTTTCGAGTATACTTTGTACTTTGATACATAAATAAATCGATGTATGGATGAGTACTTAATAAGTAGGTATTTAAAGGTTAACGGTACACTACTCCACTCGACTAAACTTCTAAACTTAAGATACTTATATAGTTATAACTTATACAAAACTTAAAAATAAACTATTTGACATTTTTGCATGATTTGATTTTTATATACCAAAATTCTCCGAATAATCATATTCTTCTTAGGAATATGAAATAAAAAATGCAGATTTTGTCACTCAAAAAGTAAAAAGTTTAAAAAATAATAACGATATAAAATAGTAAATATTATAATTTTTCGTTCGTTAAATGGATCGTCCCGTAGTGTTAGGACACCATATATGAAAACTGCGCATTGGGATATATTATTACCATAGGCACATTGTATCTACTGTTAAATGTCAATAAAAATTTTCAAAAATGCGCCCCCGATCGAGGGGGGGAGCTTCCCTGGCTAAGCCATTGCAATATAATATATTGTATAATATTATATATACAGTGGAACTTCTTCTGGTGGACCCCTCCGAATAGCGGACTTAATTTCGGCGACCGAGAGTGTCCGGCATTTGGTAGCTTTACTGCGTATGTCACCTTGTTACGGCTCAAATTTAAAAAATACAAATTTAATTGTATATCGTATAACAAGGGCGGGACGTGAGCTATTTCAGTCACCGGCGATGTGTGCGGCATGAGCCGCATTTCGTCCAATTGCCTTCCGCACGAGCCACACATACTATTTTTTGTCACGCCTCTGCGTTCATTGATCGCGCCATCACGGCAAAGGTAGTTGCTCAGGCTGGGATCTATGCAACAACCAGAGACTACACTACGAAAACAATAAGTATTTCATGAAAGAAACGACTTAGTTTTATTTATTTTAAGCGTCATGCACGGAGGTCATAATATGAATAATATATAAGATGTAACCAAAAGTTTATGTTTTATAAAGACCGTGGTATCTATAGAGTTCAGTATAAATAATAATTATTATATTAAAACAAAATAAGAAAAAAAAATATAATCAAGGCAAAGGTAATGCATTATGCGGGGATCCATGCAACAAGGAAATTATTATACGAAAACAATTTCATGAAAGAAAAATAATTATAGGACTGGTGAAATACATTATTTTATTAAAGGGAAATTAAACCTAAATGTGTACTCTTCGGCGGATCGATTTTATGGCACAATAATAATATAAATATATTACGGAGGTCGGCTGACATTATTAAGTGCGTGGTTGTATATTATTATTATATTCAATCTATCTATATAATGCAGGCGGCCGCCGCAATAAATTACTAAACACTCTTTCCTCGCCGTATTTAAAACATGTATATTAATGTGTACTTTAATTGAATTCAGGGAACCACTTCCAACATCGAAGGAAATCCAACTATGGCGACAACTGCAACAACTGTGACGGTATCATCGTACATAATATCATACAGAGTGATTCACACGAGCATAACCTCGCCCCCATTCATTTCTTATAGTAATTCATTTATTCAAGTTCTGTGTTTCGAAACTTTTAAATATATACCTACTCAAGGGGTCACGTTTTCAAATTCTTAGGTTTTTAAGTCCATTCAGGGACTCTCCTTGGCGATACCAACTTCGTTTTCACAAATGAGAAAAGTCAAACTAGTACCTAAATTTAAAATAATTTAACTTTGTGCGCTTAAGTCCTTGATAATTGTTTTAGCAGATATGGATATTGTGATTATTTTAAAACTTTAATTATTAGGTAATACCTACCTATTAATATTTTAACACCTTGTATAATAAACATTTAATCAACATTTGATTACTCAAACACTTCTGGTTCAGATACATCAACATCCGCGGTTTTGATGATGGATTTTCCAGTATTACGATTTTCTGGTATGTGCCGGTATTGCAGTTTTTCTCGTATGTACCTACTGGTATTACGGTATAGCGTTCCACACTGGTTCTAATACCACAAAACTGGTATTCAATTTCAATACTGTTAACACAACAGGCGGGTTCACACGACACGGTTTAGTGCCTTACGGCATCATTTGATCGACAACTTACTGTATAAGAAGGGTTGGTATACGCATTTGGAAAAAAGGTAGTTTGTATCGCCTGCACTGCAGGACACTCCTTAAATGTTATGAAAAAAAATCTAAGTATTTTAAAACGTTGTACTTAACACACTATGCTTGAAATAAAGAAATCGAATAGAAAGTCATTATTACGGTGGTCTGAGGTAAGCACCTTGGTTAATCGCACAATATATTGTATATGTATAATGTATTATAATGGCAGGAACTTGTCGTAGCTGTCGCTGATTGTTAGAGAGTTTTCGCACAAAGCCGGTTAAACACTCCGGTAAAAATAACGTTGTAATTGGAACTTTAGTTTTTGCATTATCCGATGTCTTAAGCCGAAAGTCATAATATATTTATATACTTTATGTATTCAACTATGCGGTATCGTTTGATAACAATGGTAGGTAACCATGATTATTTTACACGACACGGTGTAGTGTGAACTCGGCTTTATATTCCGATAAACTATTTTATACCACATTGTAATTTTCAACCATAACCATATACCTTTAAACTGGTTTATGTTTTATGGTTATGTTATCATTATATTATATTATATTTTGACAAGATAATAACCGATAGTAACCAGGTGCCCGTTAAAATGTTTAAAATAACCGATTACGATTATCAAAATTTAATGGCCGTACCGATATTTGCAGCGCACGCGCAAAGGCTTGTTTTGATCAACAACGGATTCACACCTTATTTTTAACCGGAGTTGAGCAAAAACTATCTAATATTATTACCCCGGACGCTCTACGCTAACCACGCCACTGCCCCTCCCCCCCCCCACCACTCCCTCCGAGAGGCATGACAACTGTTGTAGTACGGCAGCCGAGCGTTCGAAGTTTTTGGATAATTGAATTTCGCTGTTCGCAGAAATCCGTTCGACAGTGGCGGGCTGCAAACACCTCCACAATTTATATTACACAAAAACAACTCTACCACTACAACAACTGTGTTTCAGCGGTGTCGTACCTTTGCCGATTCGAGTTATTTTGCCGCAGTGTAATTAAATTAATATTATAAACTCGTAGCAGTCGCGATGCAATGACAGCGCCGACCTCACGGTGTAATACCTATGACCTATGTGTATATAGACCGGCCCAACCGGCACCCACAACACCCACCGCCGCCGCCGCAGCTGTCATAATATTTTATAATATACCGTGTATGCACCCCCGTTAACCCACAGGCGGCTAAACCCATCTGATCCACGCCGATCGTCGCATACAATGTCGCATCTCCGTCGCATATAATATTAATATACGTCGAATACGCTGCAGATGATTAGAGCGAAACGTTTCAAAGTCGAGAAAGCAAAGTATAGTACGTTCCTATTAAACGCTCTGCGTGCGGTAAATAAATTAGTGACTGGCGGCTCCCAAAAAATTCTAGGAAAATTTAAGATCATAGTAACATATAATATAGGTTTAATACAAACACACGACATACCAAATTTTAGGTTCACAATTATGTTCTATCATTTAATTCTGTTTTTTTTTCTCTAGGGGATATAAACGATATTTAAATGTAGGTAGGATATTATATATATATTTATTTTTAAATGAAAGTTATTTCCTAATGGAACGAAATGGCACTAACATTGGCATAACCTATTAATACTATAAACCAGGGACTGGAACCTTACCGAAAAGAACCTGGTTTGGAACCGAAACGCTTTGAATATAGAGAGCCGGAACCTCACCGAAACTCTTATTTCAATTAATTTCAGAACCGGAACCGATACTTTTACTGTATGAAAAGGTTTTTTAAGATAAATTTTGGTTTTTTTATTGGAAACAGGGTCATATATTAAGTGACTGTGATGAGTACATTTTTAACTTATTTAGTCCTAAGCAAATGTTAAGATATTTGGTTGAAAACTGATATTGACCCACCATATTTGCCGCCAGTTGACAATACAAATATTTTATTAAAATTTTTAATGAATCAAAATGGAACCAATTTTTTTTACATAAATATAAAACCAAAACAGGAAACGAAATTTTCATTTTTCAGAACCGAAAAAAAACCAAAACCTAAATTTTAGTCTTACTAAGAACCGAATCAGAACTGGAACCGTAAAAATTCTCAAGGTTCCAGTCCTGGCAATAAACACGCGAAAGGATAAAAAAAAAACATTATAAGCCTATGGAAAAGCCCCCGGACTTAGCAAAACCGTAGAAACTGTGATTAACCGACTTCCAATCAATCACGTTTGCCTATTACAGTTATTTGATGACCAGAAAAGAACCACAAGAACACGTGATGCATGTGATGTCTTTCCGACGATAAACCACGTATTCACAGATGGTCAACAGTTCAAAATTAACCACAATCAATTCCACATCTCTGAACAAATTAGTGGAACCTTATTAAGACCATCAATATAATATTGCGAACTTAATTTCATTTTTCAAATAATCTGAACTATACAATTAAATATAAAATCACGTTATATCTATAAATGTATACTTATTACTTTAAACTAATGACCAAGTTAACAGTGTATTTATGTTTAATAAAAGAAAATTCATATACCCAAGACACATCGGAAGCTTTTATGGAACATTTTTTAATAATTTATTATTATTTTAAAATTTACAAAAAAATTAAAATTTTAAAATGCTCATAACTTGCATTGTTATTAAAATATCAATGAAAACCTCCGGATGCCCTAAATAATGATTTTACTTTTAAACTTCATAATAGGTCAAATCATACTAATTTAAAAATAACATTGTAGAATTAATAACATTTAGTATGTTGAGCGTTAATAAATTACGAAATTGAGACAACTGCACATGCAGATATGTGTGCCACCCTCTAAAATGTTTACTCAAATTTAAATTTTAGTTTTTAGTTTTAAATTCATATAGCCGCATAATTCAGTGTAAATCATGCATAAATTTTAAAACATAATTTTTTCGAAATCAAAAATAAATTAGATTATTGCCAGCAAAATGCGTATAATATTTCTACGAATGATATTCCATTTTTTATTTATTAATAATAAAATAATAAATATGAGATCACCTCGAGTATACAAATAATATAAATTAAAAACTATAGGATAAAATACAAGTTTTTAACTGCAATAGTTATAATAAGTAGGTAGGTACCGAAACATATTAATTATAAATAAGGGTGACGTCTTCTTGTTTTAGATTCGGAGCGATGAATTGTATTGATTTTACTATGTGTGTGTTTTATATTTGTTTGTGTCTTTGTACACGATAAGTAGTCGAAATAATGCTTCAATATTCAACTTCAGTATCTTGTTCGATGGGAAAGTGAATCTAGTTGGTGCGTTACGAGAGTCAACATTTAAAATTGCCACTAGTTTACAAAAGTGCAAGGGAATTTTTACGCAGAATTAGTTTTTGATAAAATCGATTTTGGTTTTTGGTGTTATTCTAAAAAAAAAAATGTCGATACAAGAAATTTTTGATGAATGTTTATATTAGCATTTTCTATAAACCATAAAACTTTCAAAATAATTCGACTTGCTTTGAGCTGTTAGTTTCTATTTTTTTTCTAGTTTTCTTTTCTATAAATATCAATATAATTGTATTCGTTGGGTCAAAAAGCTTGAAAATTAATATACACGGATCCTAATATAAAATTCGTACAATAAAAATTGAAAAATATGAAAAATACATAATTGCAATTTTTTTTAAAGCATTTAAACTTTAAAGTTTAAATTTTGACAAAATTTATCAACATCTTAAAAAATTAAAAAATTATAAAATTTTCAATTTTCATAGCTAAGGATTGAAAATGTAAAACAAATATTCTCATAAATAGTTCATATTATTGTAACCAGAAAATCTAAAAATATATAAACGCTGATATTTTTACAGACATATTTTAAATTCAAATTTGGACGAAATTACATATCAAAACCAATTTATAACAATTTTAGTTATTTTGTTGTAATCTCAAAATATTAATTCGTAGATATATAAAACTTTTAGAGTATATTATTATATTTGATACATAAAACGACATTTTCAAATGTAATTTTTTGGCAAAAATTAATTTAACCTACTGTAGTAGATACTAATGCATAATACTAAAGTTAAATACTTTAATAACAATAATACTATCATAAAATAAACCTACTTAGTAATATTATAGGCTGACAAACCGTCTTCGTTCAGAATTGTTTTTCGTATACAATGATTTCATTGAATTATTGAAATATCTCATTGAATTCAAATTGAACACCATCCATTACAGTGACCCACTTGTAACCTATTGTACTTTTTTACATTTATCTAGAAAGGTCGTGATAACAATGTGAGTGATCTATAAAGATGTACCTATCATAATCCTAGGAAGCTTTATTTAAAAAAAAAAAAAAAAATGTTAATTTGCACATTTTTGCATTGCTGAGTATCTATAAATGTATTATATTAGTGTATATTATATAAGAAAAATGTATTTATTTTATTTTTATTTTGCAATTTACTCATATAGCAAAGTTAATATTGAATGAACATAAAAGTTGGAACACATTGGAAAATGTTCTGTTTAAAAAAAAAAATAGGTATACTGAGACGACATCTTCATAAAATAGCATAGGTGGCCGAATAGAGCCACAATGTGTGGTAATAATAAACGATACCGAAATACAAACAAAAGTGGATGTAAATATAATTTTCTTATTGAATCCAGCTGCAGGTTGGTATATTAAATATTAATGTAAAAAAGTTTCCTTCGAAAGCAAAAAAATAAATTATAAAAATATATTCAACGTAAAATTGATTTGGAAATTCACGATTTTATCACAAAAACGAATTGAAGATACTATAGAAATTTACATATTATTATTTTGACAGTTATTTTAAAGTTACTCAGGTGAAAAGATTTTAAAAAAAGAAAGAGGAAGTAATGTCAAGTTTATTTATAAAATAATCCCCCTCGCATTACTATAAGCCGATCGATAGAAATTAGTTTTTTATCGCAAAAAAACAAAACTTTTGACATAGCATGGGTAGGTAGGTAGATACCTTTAAAATATCATCGATGGATTTATTTCGTTTACTTTTCCTGCTATCTTTACACACAACTTTGGGAAAGTAAAAAAATTTAAAGTTCCTATATATTATTATCCACTACCATTATACTTCGCACGATGTAATAATATACCGCTTCATACTATACAAACATTATATAGTATTATTATCATCATCTTATTATTTTGCAGTTTGCCCGATTTAAACACGGCGACGTTAACGTTGACATTTTGACACTTTCGTGGCTCAAAGTAGTATTATATAAACCTATTGCCAATACCACCACTGATGTCGGTTCTCTTTAAGGGATGATGGTTGTTATCGCATAATGCTCCAAGGGGTTTCTCCAAACGTCTCGATTGCTATTTTATACCACCCTTTTCGACCCATAACTTCAGTTTATAATGCACCGTATAATGGTGTGTAATGTACATTATATATTTTGTTACGATATCAGCAACAGCCCATGCGCAATATAATCCAATACGAGATAAATGTGTAGGTATATTATATCTATGATATTATAAAGGATGACGTCATAATCAGACATGGCGCGATTCGAACCGACCTCGACTGATAAAAATTAATAAAAATACGAAAATACTAGAACATTTTAGTTGTGTTTAAATAAAAAAAGTTGATATTACAAATAAACAATAATTACAATACGGTAGGTACATATTATTATCGTCAGTGGCACCAAATCCTATATTATTATGTTTAGGTCAGTCCACAGCTAAATATTTATTTTTTTTGTAACAATTTAATACGATTTATTTAATTAATTCATATATATATATGTATGATTATTGATGACTTAATGAAAATAAGGTATAACTTAATACTTATTTATGTATTTTAGAAATAAAACAATATTATGCGAATGTGAGCAAGTTAATGAAAATAATAAACTGGAGTTAAGTCAAGTGAAGGCAATATAGTTAAGTTAGAATTTAATAGTTGACCAATAATACATTTAACTTGTTATGCGTAAGAAAAAAAAATCATACTTAGCTTAATACAAAAAAAGTTTATATCTATTAACTTATTTAATATGTATTTATTATATTTAAACAGTCAAAAAAACTACCAGGTTAAGTTCTTAATCAATTGTAAAATTAACTAACTGCTTAAGTTAAAAAAATGTTAAGACATCAACTTAATTAACTACATATAATTAATGCCCATCTTTGACAGTATGTATATATTATGATAGCTAATATGTACATAGCTAGTTACAACTTATGGATTATAATATTAATAGTAATGGAAATAATTAGTATAAACTAATATTATAATTTTTTTTTTGTTATTAAATGGTTGCCATTGATTACTCGGGGAGATGAGGTAAATGTATGCATCAAATCGTATGACCTCGAATAAAGGTTAGGTTAAAACAAATATGATGGATGAATGTGTGTTTGTAGATAAGCTACATATAATTTAAGATAGGAACTCTTAAACTAATTGAAAGATTTTGACATTTTGTGAAAATTTCAAATTGTTCTAAGAGATATCAGAAAAATGTAGAGAGTAGTTTGATCCACATCCGATTTATACAAAGCGATATATCCAATCCTGCTACATAGGTAGGTACGTTGCGCAAGACTGAAATTAAATTACATGCAATAAAATAAATGCATTACTTATCAATTTCATTACATTACGTTTTCTACGACGTATCCTTTGTAGTTTGTACGTTAAGAAAATTAAACTTTCACTAATTGTTTTTTTATTCGAAAAATAAATGTAGACTTGTGACCGCGTGGGAGGCTTAGGGCCGTTGTATTTTCATTTGGCCCTGGTTTATTTTTAAACGTATAGGCGCCACTGTCAATTATATATTATTTTATATCATCAAATCTAGATGGATAATATTAGACCTATAAAAAATTCACCCATGAAAATGTTGTCATAAAAATGTTTTAGTTTAAATAAAATCAGCTGCGAAATTGATTATTTTCATGAATCAGAATAGGTATTGAAGAACATTTTTTTTAACCAATGTTTTTTTAAATTTTTAATATTGGATCATATCACTTTTCAACTAAAGTGCCATAAATCGTTAGCAAACAAAAAAATATTATCAATAGAAAATATATGTTTTATTTTTTAGTTACATACGAGTAGGTAATTTTTAATTTCAAAGATTTGTGTGTGTAAGAGTGGACGTGGGTTTGAGTTTGGATGTTATGTATTATAAATTATAATTACACATGACGTTAATTAAATTGGATGCGCGACACTGGTACACATATAGGTTTAATTACAAATATGTTTTAAAATCAGCAAAAAATACTGAATAAATAATACTATAATGTCTAGTTATTTTCATAAGCGCGGATTTAGGGGAGACAGCCCTGCGTTCGTGTTACACATTATAATTTATTTTACGTATATACGCATAGCATATTATTATGAACCGTGTAACATGTTTGCGTTGGTTGCCAAAAAAAAGCAACAACAATACGCACTTTCCATAAAACTTTGACCAACCGCACATCCGCAACATAACGATTTATTTATCTAGAAACACACACCCGATTATTAAAAACAATAACAATATCATAATAAATTCGTAACACACGTCGTTGTCCTCGAGGACACTCATTATGACCAGAAAAAGCGTCACAGTGGCAGCGATAAGTGCTACTGCAGTTACCGCCGCTTGTACACGCACCGCACCAAAAGCGACCTTGTCTATACATTTACTTCGAATTTGGTGGTTATCGATATTAGGTATATAATATTAAGTAGGTACTATTCGCGGATGACACGAATTGAGTTTTTTTATATATTGTATAATATCGGTAAAATCCGTCGAATCTAACACTGTGTTTACATGATCAAAATATGAAGAGATAAAAAAAACATATTACTTATTATAAAATATGTTGTCCTTATACGTCATAATATTATTGAAACCACCTGTTATTATACTTATAACGTGTTTGGAAAAATGTACACAATTTTCGGCTTGGAGTTATCGTATGGTAAAAATATGTACAGATACCTCCGTATTCTCATCGTCAAGGTTCGGCATATTTAGTGAAGGAGGGTTGTTCAGTATTTGGTGGGCTTCAACATATCTGGGGCAGTCGATCACTATAATTGTTGTAATAGGTACTACTGTTCTATTGTTAGTATTTTATTTCAAGAATTACACATTACCCTCCGGTTCGAGTGATGATCACTTCCTCATACAAGAATTATTATTGCGTATAAATCACGAGTAATAATAACGTATTGTATAGTTATGCAAACTATAACTTTCTATTTATAACTAACTATACAACGACTGCCACCACAATAATACAATCACAACCGTCGTTACTCGTAATATATACCTCCTTTAAAAACAAAACACACAAGTTTAAGTTTCGATTACAGGAGCTATAATAATATGATACCGCGAAGGAGTAAAAAGGTGTATAATATGATAGCTGCCACGACATAGGTAAGTGGGTTGAATGTAAGTTTTGGTCGCAATGCGACGATGACATAAGTGTCGTCACAGCGGTTGGGTTTATAGTGGTGTATGCAGTAGTCATATCTTATTGTAGCCACATCCATTATGGCCCCCTCCCGGTATGGTCAACCAGAGGAGTAAGGGGTAAAAAGTATAATATTGATATTTAAATAAAAAAATCTAATTAATAGATTACTTATAATAATGCGTTTTAAATTAAAAATGTTATTATAATAATATTATAGCCGGCGACACGAAAACTGGCGTGCCACGGTGCAGTTTGAGAACACATAGGTATTTGCGCATCAACGGTGGTCAGGTACAAAAATGTTTCTATTTAAAATAATTTCTGGACACACCTGCACTGGTGACCCCCCCCCTTCCCCAGACAAGTGCAAGCAGAACCGCAAGAATACTTCGAAAACGGAACAGAATCGAAATTTTTCAATCAGAACTTTTGGAACCCAGACGAATTTTACTCGCGCACTATCGGAATCACATTATTCATTATTCAGAACATATTATTTAGTACTGTCGTATTCGAACGTATTTATTAGGACGATTGAGTTTTTATAGTTACGGTTGTTTTATTATCGTATTGTCCGCGTGTACTACGTAAATATTGTTGTAACAGTTCGTGTCGTAAAGTTTTTAACAATTTTATATTTTCAACTCTAAAGTAAAACACATACCAGTTAATGTTTTTGTAACAATTTAATAGGTACGACCAACATTATGTTCGCATAAACGAGTGCCGCCTACTAGCCAATAAGTACATAGTAAGCAGAAAAAATTTCGACTAAATATCAGAACCACTGCAACTGCATGCTTTAAAAATTACGTATAGGTACGAATAACGCTTCAGCCGAACCCGTGAAAACATTTTGTCAGTATAAATTGTTTTCATTCGTTCGTCTATTCTGTTTGGTTAGTTCGATTCCGCGTACCGGACCTGACCTTTATGACATAATAATATGCACGTTTAGCAATGCGGTAGAGTAGCCAGTGGGACGAAGCGGGTCATGAACCTTCTATTGGCCGTATTTTTACCGAATAGACAATGTAGAAAAATAAATTGTTGACCGTTTAAAAAAAAAAATTCCTAGAAGAATAAAAGGTTTGGATTAGATTAGACTTGGATAAAATAATAAAATAAATACCAAGTTCTTAAAAAATAAATTTCTCTTGAGAATTCTCTTAAATAATTTCTCTGGGATGTATATTATCTAATATTATATATCTGGTCAGATAATATTATGAATAAAAGATATCTCTAGTGCAAACAGTACAAATTTAATTTTTATAAGGTTTTTTATTGGCCTTTGCCTTGGGGAGGTGGGGGCCATTAACGATATTTCCCTTTAAGAAATCCTGATTACGCCACTGCGTACAGCAGTATCTACGGACGTATAACCTTTGTATAACCATTCCAGTGCATCTTGGCACTTATCAATTGTTACGATTTAAAAAAAAAATAAATAATGGTTCAAAAACTATATTTTTTTTATATTACTATAATAATTATAGATAAACGAGCTTGCTCTCAAATTTTCAAATACAGTGAAAATAGTAATCACAACAGTAAAAAGTACAAAAATTAGTATTAATTACAAGTTGAATCCATATTTTAAATGTTTTATTAAATCCATACAAAAATGATCGAAAATAATATTTGGTCAGAATTCTCGAGAACCAGTAGGTCTCTGTTTCCAGATAACCTAACTACATACGTATATCAGCGCTACACCTCATTTTCAGCGTACTCGCGGTGGATAAATGTATATGAAAAAAAGCAGAATGGCGAGGTGATACCTTGAAGAAAGTTAAGGAGAATCAGTAAGTCCAGTCACGAGCTCTGCAGAAACTTTAAGTTAACGATATAAGGTACCTTCGATCAGCCCACGAGTCAACTCCAAGTTATTCGAGAACGGGTTAGTAGTCTTGGGGGCAAATATTCAATTATTAGGACCGGACCAGTGAAGTATGAACATTTACGTTGAACTTGCTCAAGTAGAGCTGAGTTATTATCAACACAAGAACAAGAGGGTCCCGTATCATTGAATTTTCCGACAAATTGGGAGCTTTTAAGGGTTAAGCAACCAACCCAAACTCAGCCGAACGAGTTTAATAAAACCTACCTAAATAGAGTATAGGGTCTTACGGGAGGGTCTCATAACATCAGATGGTCTTGATATGCAAATTGGTGGACTTAGGGTGTGCAGGATGAACACAAAGCCTAAGTCAGTCACAGCTTTTCGATATTCGAGATGCAAATTCCGCCTGAGTTATATACAAAACTAACATTGTTTTTCAGGATTGTAGGTATAATAATATCTGATGAAACGATATTTAGGAAATGTGATTTTTTAATAAAATATAATTTTCGAACCATTGGTTTTTTTTTAAATCATAACCATCGCCGAGTGCCAAGATGAACTCTGGTCGGGTTGTATAATAATATTATATGATATTATATTATTATTAATAATAACATGTTCGATAGCTGTCACCGACGCTCTTCGGAACAACGTGTTGCGCCACACAAAGTTGGACGCACAATGGCGTATGATAATACGACGTTATTATGTAGGTATGGCATCGCGTGCGAAAACTCTGACGTCAAGATTTTATCTCGGATATACGTCGTCTTTTGCTGGCATTATAGGTAAGAAGGAGGTGATTTATGCCCATACCGTGTGACCCGCGGGGGAACAACCGCGAAAAGAACAAACAACATGACGTATTATATATAATACCTACGCCTATTAATATACCTACCTACGGTATAATATACAATATGTTATCATCGCGAGTCTGCGGATGTAACGCCGGTGGGTCGCGCGATGTGGGCGGGTTTGGTCCGCGAGCAGGAGACGAATAAGGACGGAGAGAGCACGTGTGTGGGCGCGTTCGTCGCAAAGTGCCGAACCGTGTGTGCGGTAGACGCGAACGGTGCACGACCGCGGATCGGTGCGGCATGGAGTGGCCTCGCGAAGCGCGCACGAACCGAAGTCGAAGTCACGGCGGGTCCAACTTTCGCGTGCCAGGGAGCTTTGTACGTAGGTATATATGTCTCAGACGGTACCACATACACGACGGCCAAATCGTCTCTGCCCCCCCTCCCCCTCGCCACCACGCACGCACGCACGCACGACGTAGTTATATACCAACGTAAGCAAGTAGGTGCACCTCCGGTCGATGTGTTAGACGTAGCGGCGACCGTAAAGACGTGTACGACCCCACCCCGCCCCACCCCGAACACGAATTTATAATAACACGGTAACTATCATATTATAAGCACGCTTGATGGCTGCGGCGGCCGTATGCTTACGTTATATACATAATATGTAATAATAATAATAATAATAAATAACTTTATAATATTGTTGTGACAACAATAATGCCGGTATATAGGTAGGTGGTACGCCTAGTTGTTTTATATTCATTGCTTCAATTGGAAACAAATTAGATGGAGGATGCAAGAGTGGAGTGAAGTTATAAGAAATGAGCGTACCCGAAGATTTTAATGTCGGGCTACACGAACTGCAATCGCTAAACATTTAACGAATAAAATATACAGTGAGTTAACGGTCCCTTGAACATGATTTAGTGGCCCGTGATTGGTCCATTAAATTTTATTGAATCAACTAATACATTTTTATCGCGAACCGGCATTTGGACATAATAATATTAGAAGCACGCGCTGAAATATTAAATTTAAAAAAGAATAACGACTCCGTCACCTCCACGTCACCCCTACAGTTCAACCCCTAAAGTTTCAAACTTATAAAATTTATAACGAATATTGCTCTTACTTGCTGATAATGCCGGCATACCCATGCCGGCACCACCGGGACGTTGCTGATGTTGTTGCTGCTGCTGCTGCTGCTGCTGCTGCTGTTGTCTTTGCCGCTGCTGCTGCTGTTGTTGTTGCTGCTGTTGCTGCTGAAGTAGTTGTTGTTGTTGTTGTTGTTGTTGTTGTTGGAGCTGCTGCTGCTGCTGCTGTTGATGGGCTGATGACTGAGAAGATGGCCTTCCACTACTTGTAGTAGGGCCACTGTTGTATAAAGGCGCCGGTGGCTGTTGACGGTAAAAGGACGGCTGTGATTGCGGCTGCTGCTGCTGTTGCTGCTGCAGTCTAGTCTGTGGCTGTTGCGACGGTTGTCTCGGAAGTTGCTGTTGTTGTGGTTGCTGCAGTGGCTGCTGCGGGTACCCACCACCGGCCATGCTACGCTGTTGCTGCTGCTGCTGATTCATGCCGTACTGCCTGGCCGCGGTGGACGTACCTCCGGGTCGTCCACCGCCATAGTCTTGTTGCTGTTGGAACTGCTGCTGGTGCTGTTGCGGACGGTTGGCCGCGTTCTGCGGCTGCTGCGGATCGGTGCCCGTGACCATGTCATCACCCGCCGCCATCAGGCTGTTGATCATCTTACTGGCAAAGTTGAACATGTTTGCCGTGTGCGGCGGCGGCAACAGCTATTTCGTATAACGTGGCGGCCACTACCGCCAGTGGCGGTGCCACCGCCGCGCGTTCAAGGGTTCGTACCTCGTCGTGGTAGTGGTCCTGGTCGTGGTCGTTCGTGGTCACGGTTGCGTGGGGCACTTGGGCACTACAGGCCGACTGACTGTTAACGACAACGTCGACGACGTGTGTTAAAGACGGCTGTAGTGTGATGCAGACCGTAGACGAGTTAATGAAAATCACCGCGGAACGAGTGCGAGACGATAAAATATAAAGCACGCGAACGAAATAAAAGCAGTTATACAGAGCAACAATCGCCCCAGTAAGTATATAATAATTATGTTATACACCGACAATAATAATAATAATAATAATAATAATAATAATAATTACTGGTAGGTAGTATATGCTCGTTTTGGTGGTCGTCGGAGTACAGGCCGTTATCGTTATCGTTATACGGTCGGTGGCGGTCGAGTGTCGAGAGAACGACGAGCGCACACACCCCGAACGAACGATCGCACACACGAGCGTACACACCCCGAACGAACACACACGCGCGGCAACGGGGGCGCGGCGTGAATGACGTCGACCGTGTTCGGTGCCGGTCGGCGGGTTCGTCGGCGGCAGAGGCGTTCGGCGGCGGTCGGTCTGCGCCGTCGGCGTGCCAAGACAACCGTCAAAACCTACCCTTTGGTACGGCGGCGTCAAGCGGCAGCGCTCGCGGTCTCCGAGTCCTCGCCCGCCCCGCGTATACATCGCCGCCGCCGCCGCCGCCGCCGCCGCATTACACGGCATGCCGCGCGCGCGCCTGACCGTCTGACCGCCACCGCCGACAATCGATACCACCCCCGCTCCCGTCACCATATTATACTTCTCCGCCTAAAAACAAAACAAAAAAAATTTTCATCCCTCCACAGACAATGGTAGGGCGGCGAGCGGTGGAGGGCGTTGTGTGGGTGTGTGGGTGTGCGGGTGTGTGTGTGTGTGTGTGCGGGTGTGCGTGTATGCGGATGTGTGTGTGTGTGTGTGTGTATGTGTGTTCTCAGTATAGAGACGGCGTTAAGGATATGATCGCGTGGTTATTACCGCCGTCGTATCCATGTCATCTGCACCGCGGGAAATGGGGATGCTTGGTAAAATGTCTTCCGCGGAAACTAAAGGAAAATATATTATGTATTATTAATATAAGCGTTATTCGCAGCACTCATAATATAACGGTCTGGATGTACGTGTGTTTGTATATTTTTTTTTTATTCATATTTTATTCGTCTCAGTCGCACAATTGAATAAACTATATTTGCTTTGAGTAAATTATAGTAAACTTTTAAGTGCTGGTACGTATATACCGACTGGATAGGCACCGAAATGCAATAACAAGACGCGTTCAAATTTAAAATTTTCCAGAAGACACAAAAATATTGTCTTTTTTATACCCTCATTATTATGGATACTTAAAAATGTTAAAGTATTATTACATTGGTTGATATTTGATACGTTTATTAATATAATAAACACAAAAATAATTACCATACTAACGTTAAATTATTATTATTTTTTTTAGGTTCAACGACAGAATTCGTCTGAAACATATCTGGTTATTGCACCAAATAAATTAATGAACAAAACAATTTTTGATATTTTTCAATGAGAAATTATTTATAATATAATAAATAATAATTTAGACATTTGGCGCCTACACAGTGACACTAATTATTATACTAAGTATAATAGCTAAACTCGTATCTGATTTACAGAGTTCCTATAGAATAATATTATATATAATAATATATGATTTTTTTTATAACTAAATTACTTTTGGATTAATTTTTCTATACGTGGTTTTTATTTATATCATTGCAAGTATAATAGGTATGCATGTTGATTAAACCTTTTATTAGAAGTTAGAACCTTTACATAATTTTCCAAATATTATTAACTCATGTATATAAATATTATATTATGTAATCATATAACGGTAAATGGTTTGGTTTTATTGTAACCGATTTTTACGTTCATGGCAAAATTACAGAAGAAATATTATAATATTATATTATACGTTCGCCGCAGCCAGGGAGGTGAATTATTCTCGAGATGCAAATCTGCAGAATTAATATGGGTTGGTACCGCCGTAATACTTTGAAGCTAAAGTATCAATCTCAGAATGATGCACTAAATATAATTTAATCTGGTCATATAGTATACACTATTTAATCATGTCGTCCCAGAGGCCAGAAGTCACACGTTTAATGGTATTGATTAGATAGTCTTAAAAATAATCTAAAATTTAAAATTACAATTTATTTATTTCTTTACATTTACAACCATTTTTATTGTAAATCGCATTTTTTTTTTTATACTATGACGTTTATAATAAAAGAAAACTAATCAAAAAATATGTATCAGAATTCACAATTATCATCAATCACATACATAACACACGAGCATCAAAAAATAACAAGGGATTAAGCGTCGTCGCTCTGATGCATTAAATTCGAATTCAATGATTAATCATTGCAGCATACGAAAAACGATTCAGAGCGGACACGATCAGCCTCCATATTTCTAATGATATTTTATTATTTATTTGTATTACTATGTTACTTATAACTTATAAGTAATATTTTATTATAGTAATTAGTAATACGCGTTATATATTTAACTTATCTTTACCAAAAACATCGCGTACCCATACTTGTTATAAAATTATTTTCATTGTTATTATTATTATTTTTATTAGAAAGTAGTAAGGAAGTTAGAAACCTTGTATAAATATTTAAGCTTTAGGTGTTTTTAACTTGAACTACCTACAAAATAATTTGTAACTATCGTAATTTTGAACATTTGAACATTAAACACTTTAAAAAAATATATTATCCATGTTATTTTGATATTTTTAATTGCTGAATGAACAACTTATGAGGATACAATCTTAAATTGTCAAGCTTTTTGACATTGAAAAAAAATGTTAGTACGTGGAATCAAAAATAGATACATATTTTAAATGTATATACCTAGATATCTTGAAAGGTGCCAAAATATTTTGAAAGTCATATCATTTCAAAAAAAAGCTAATATAATTATTTGATGAAAAGTACAAGAATCTACAGTAATTATAAAAATCGATTTTGTCTTAAGCTGTAATCAATGTGTAAATATTCCCGCGTCTTTAGCTTTTTTAAAAAGTTTTTATCGATCATTTTGTTAAGAGTTATATTTTACTTAAGAATTAACTAGATCTAATTTTTTACCAAAAATTACCCACAAAGTTGAAGGTTAAAATATTTTTTCTGCTCCAAAAGGCAATGACAACCACAAAACATGTATAACCAACATTTCCGCTAAGAGTCTGAAATGTAATTAAAAAACAAAAAATATTTATTAATTAAAAATGTTAATTTATTACTGCACTTTGTAGTTAACCAATTATTTATTTCATAGAATATGATCAACTATCCTGAAATTAATAATTGCATTTATATGACCATATCGCAGAACTACATACTTACTGAGAAACAATTATAAAGGTAGGTAGTAATAAATATATAAATATGGTATAATATTATAAGTCTATACGTATTAATTAATATTCAATTAGTTAGTCAATCAAAACTAATAAATTAATAGAGCAAACTTAATACAGAAGCTTTCCCGAGTATATTTTACTAATAACATAACATGCATGTATAACTAGTTTTCAATTAACATGGGTTTGGGTTTATGTGTTTTCATTAGGTACATGTAATTAAAATTTGTAGAATTTGTGTGTTTTAGGTTTTGAATTCCAATTAGCAGAACGTATTATTATGATAATATATTAATGTATATAAAAATTTAAGAAATATCATCATGATACAATATACATTATACATAGCCATATAGGCATCGGCAAGCCCCCTCCCCCTCTTGATAGCACCCCAATTATAATACTATGGGTAATAATAGACAAGAAAAATGTCTTCTTAAAAGAGACAAAAAAGCTTATTTTGAACTCAAATTTATGGTATCTATAGTTGTGAGTTTACGATGTATCAGTAGTAAATCACCCCATTAATTATTATTAGTTATAGAAATATATGATTCAAAAGTTTTTATTAAATTGAAAATATGGGAAACTAGTTAACCACTCTGTTGTACTATAGCTTATAGTAGTCGAGTTTACCTCGTCATTGAGTAGGTCACTGTAATGGAAGTGTTAAATTTGAATTCAATGACAAATCATTCCATATGAAAAACCATTCTGAACGGATACGGTCAACCTTTATCACCAAGTATATTTTAGTATGATATATTTATATTAGTATTATGCTAATTTATTTGTCCATTATGGTAATACAATAGACGTTATTCGGTATAAATAGGCAATAGCTTAAAATTAATCTGAATATTTTGAAAATGCCATTGTGAATGGTAAAATATAATATAATACAAATTTCAAGTCCCCTAAGAATATTTTAAAATTACAATGAAATAAGAAAAATCGTTATTATTATTCGTTTAACTATACAATTTGGTTCCATTAAAAAAAAATGGTGACAATATATTTCAAAGATTTTAGATTCAGGACAATGAATGTATTGATTTTACAATGATGTGTTTTTTATATTTTTTATTTTTGTGTTTGTCATTACTGTTTGGTTACTTTTTAAAATATAATTAACCGTAACCGAAATATCTAAAAAACATATTAACTCGGTTTTTTTTATAGATATTGTAATTTCAAATTTGGAAGGAATTAGCTGATTTTTTAACAAATAGTAACGATTTTAGATTTTTTATTGTTATTTAAAATCATTATGTGTGGGTACTTGAAACTTAAGTAGGTATCCATAATTTTATATTTTAAACTTGCAATGTAATTTTTCGGCAAAAAAATAAAAAAATCAACCTACTGTGCCTATTACTAATGTAAAATAATACCTACACTAAGAATAGAAATACAATGAGGTCAGCTTAATACGATCACTGGCTTATAGAATCAACCGTTTATTGGAATCAAACATCAAAGTCCCAAACCAAATATTCTATTGAAAAAAAATATCCTTTATGGAATCAACTGGCTAATGGAATCAAAATGGCCTGAACCAACGTGATCACATCAAGCAGTACTTACTTTAATACTGTAAGATATACTTGGTAATATAGGCTGATAGACCAGACTCTGTGTCCGCTCAGAATCGTTATTCATATTCAATGATTTTATATCATTGAATTCAAATTTATCACACCCATTTCATTTTAATTAATCTAATATTTTATATAATTAAGAATGATTATTTTTACTAATGTGTATTTATTATTCCTAATGTTTAGTATTTGTTTGATATTATTATAATATGTTCCTAATTGTAGTATAATAATATGTTTCTTAACAAAAGGTAAATATAAGACGTTTACCTACTGATTTTGTTTTAATGCCTGAACGTTGTGTGGATTTGGAATACCAAACGGGTAATAATCCGCAATCGTGCTACATAAAAAAAATGTGGTCCATGCTGTGCTTATGCACATGTATAGTATTAGCTATTAATACCAGCCATATACTCGTACAATAAATTCTAACTATTAGCATAAAAAATATATAAAAACATACGATAATGATAGTAACACTTGTTAAATTAATAATGTCATTTTTGGAACGACGTACCTACCAACCACTATGGTCGTATACTCGTATGTATAAAGTTTTACAATTTTAATAAACCGCTGTATAACACTGTTTAAATGGAATGTGCATAAGTGCCTTTTTATGACACAAGTGCAAGTGGCGACAAGGCATATTATGCATGATAACGAATTCACCAATTATTATATTTTAAAACAAAATATTTCAGTTTCATTCATAGTTTTTATATGTGTAGCATTTAGAAGTTTTGATCTAGGGTGACCAAAAAACTTGAGTTTTATAAGTGTAACGAGGATCAAAAATATTATTTTAATTAATGAAAGTTACATTGTAGACACACAACCAGTAAACTAACCTTGTCATTTACTAAATACCATTTTATCTATAACAACAATACATTATAATTTTGTTAAATGTTTTTTATAAAACATTTAACGAAACACCACACACCCCTCCTCACCCTTGAAGAGTTAGGTACATAATATAATATTGGCATAATATGGTTTATGTTCCACATTTATTAATTTATTATCGTCCTGAATGTCCCCGTCTGGTTTACTTAGGTAACTATCGACTTTTTTATTTAAGGGAGAATATTCGTTCATTTTATTTTGATTTAATTGTTAAATTGAGAATACCTGTAGTTAAAATTAGGATGAAGGTGAAATTAAAAATATTTAAAAAAATTTGGTGAATTTTTCATTAGGAAATAGCGTTTAAAAATGGTCTGTAACTTTGAACATTTAATCTAGGCACGATGTTTAGTGTACTGTTGTTGACCAATTTTTGACATATGATTTTTTTAATGTTAAAAGGGTTCAAATTTCTTTCTTTTCATATTCCTTGAATATTTCTTTTATTATTAAAAATATGAAAAAAAATCTCAACGGCAATATTATACAGTCAGTATATATAATATAATATAATGTGTGTTGATAAACAATGATATAATTCAGTATCATCTATTGGTATTTGTTTTCAGTATCTATCTAATATCTATGAAGAAACTTCTATTTTAAACCATTATTTCAAAAAATAATGATTTTTAAAAAAAATATGTTTTCCTTATCTGTTTGCATGAGTTTTATATGTGCGTCTTTTAAAAAAATTAAAAAAATAAATATTACACTTAACTTTAAAAATTTGAAACTTATGTATGTAGTGGCTAATAATTTTATAGTTCTAATGTAAGCGATAGTAAAATATTTGGATTTTTATTACCGGAGATACACGTGCTCCCGCTTAGGTGGCCCCCATCTTTCCCTAGGTTAGGCGTGATTATAATTTCTAGTAACGCGCTCCAACGGAATGCGTCAATAACTCAATAGGATATTCCCCATTAACACGTTATGATTTGGGTACTTGTCACAAATCACAATCGCATACCGTCCATGGCGAGTGTATGGATTTTTGAAGTAAACTTACTTACGTCATAATTTCCCACGCTTTAACCTAAAACTTTCGTGTAATGTGGCCAAAGTTTCAAAATGTAACATATTTGACTTGGCTAGTTATAGTGTACCTATACATTGTATAATATAATACCTATGTATTGTATACAAATCGGAAGTGGAACCAAATTTATTTCATGGAGTGGATGTCCATTCTCTGTGCAACAACGTTATGATAATATAATATGTTCATCGTACCTATGCTATCATTTTTGTTGCCATAATAATTGTAACAATCATGAAATCAGTTTTAGTTAATTATTTATCAATATTATATTGTTCTATATCGAATAAATTATTTTATACATCCCAGACGACAAGGGATGGGGGGTGTCATGATTTGGGACACTTACTGACTGTGTTACTGATACATTTCAACTTGTATACCTATTTACCCTAGATATATATATAAAAAATTAATTGAATTTCAACTATAATAATATGAATGTGAAAACAATAATGTAATTATCTTTTAAATCCAAAATAATGGTGAAATTATTCTAAAGTATCCGAATATGAAATATATTCCTTGATTTAATTTACAGGAACTATTGCCATTAGCAGACTGTTTTAAAGAGGGGTTGGGTGGGAGCAAAGATAATTTAAAAATAAATGACTTTTTTTTCTAAAGAAATCTATTAATTTTATTATATTATAATATCAATAATATGACATATATAGGTCTAAAATGTCCAAATTATACAGTATTTATTATGTTATTATGATAATATAAATATTTGAGCAAACAGAATAAAAAAAACCTACGGCGGAGGGCAATTGCCCCGTCTTTACACCCCTACTATGACGCCCATGACAAGCGTATGTAATTACCTAAAACATTACATCTAATGTAGAATAAGAAAGAATAATATAACCAGTATGAGATTCATTTTTAATCAGGGCTTGCAAACATTATGATTATAACGTTATATTTAACAAAAAACGATTAAAATGTGTAAACGTCATTATAACGGAAAGCGATAATTAAAAGAAATTAAATACCGCAAAACAAAACATAACGATTAACAAAATATATTATTTATCATTAAACAAAACATAACGCAAAACGTAATTTATAGAGTATCATTAAACGAAAAATAACACAAAACGTAATTTTTAGAAATATCATTGAACCAAAAATAACGCAAAACGAAAAATGTTAAAATCTATTTATTCAAAAGGTGTATTGGTTTCGTAGATTTATATAATTTATATCTAAGAATTGATTATATTATATTCCGTATCCGGGCAATTACCTACCCACATTAGTTATTATTTTAAAATTGAATAGATATTAACACTATTTTAAATAACGATAAACGTAAAACTTGTATAACGTTTTAATTCTAAATAACAATAAACGCAAAAATTGTGTAACGTTTTAATTTTAAATAACAATAAATGCAAAAATTGTGTAACGTTTTAATTTTAAATAACATAAAATGGAATTTTTTTTTCAAATGCAATCCCTGTTTTTAATAAAATGTTTAGTTATTATTTAGAAAAAATCTAATTTCACTAAAGTACATTTTTTTGAGTAAATATCCTACCTACCTTTGATAATTTTAATTTTAGAAAAATCATATGCAATTTGTAAATGTCCATTTTTGTATCACAGTTTCTATAATATACTTTAAGTACCTACTAAGTTTAGTACCAAATCTATTTATAACCTATAGGTATACTGTTGTGTAAAATATGTTAAATAATTACGCTTGGTGAAATAAATAACTAAGTATACCTTTTATTTTAAAAAATTTAAAACAAACTGAGTTAATATTCTGCTGGACAACGATTGACTTCCCTTGGGCCGAGCGCGGTCCACGCAACGGAATGCCATATAATGTGACCGTGTTCGTTCCCACGGGTACATGGATATATATATATATATATATAAAAGAAATGCTTATTACACAAATTTACTACAGCTAAATGAAATAGGTTATAAACAGTACTATCATAGACGTATACCATGATGGCTAGAGACCAAATGAACGACAGCTGCTGTTCTTACTACAGCTTTGGTCAACAAAATAGTTCTAATTGTTAAATATCATCAAAGCAATAAATCACAAACATTGATAAGCCCAATATTATAATAAAAATACAGGCCAAGGGGGAGGCTAACAACCTATCGCCCCTGCACCCCATGTATCTGCCACTAAATTACGCCCCTAGTTGCAAATTCATAATTTAGACATATGCTGCAGTCAGGCAAGTTGAATAAACTTAATAGTTGTAGTGATATTTCACGATCGATATTTATATGATTGTATCATTTTTAAAAGCGTTATCTACATAGGTAATAATATTATGGCGTAGGTATTATCACACAGTTGTTATTATCGCCTCGAGGCTTAAATATGTTCTCACCCGGCTTATAACTGTCGAATTTGCGGCGTGTTTTATTTTATTACCACGTTATGATTTAGGTACGTACTTGTCTATTATATATTGGTTTATCTGCAGTTATGCGTGCGTTATCTTTATTATTGTTGTAGCAATGTCCTGAGTATTATATGTATGCGTTTCTATAATCGTACTGAGATCCGTTCATCATGTGTCCGCTTTCCGAACTAGAATAATTTTTTTTCGTTGTATTAAAGGACCTCGTTATGGTTTTTTTTTTATCAAGTCCACAACATCAATGGTCATTGGACAAACATTAATTTTAAGTAATTACAAAAGGTGATTTACATGTCGGTTATACATACTTAATACAAATACAGTATGTAAAAAAATAAATATTTTATAGCAATAGATATAATGATTAGATTTTGTTGAGAAATTTTGAAATGAGTAGGAATATCAGAGTGATTCTAATATTTCGTGTGTCTGGATTTAAGATTTCCGAAAACGATACGACAGAAGTGATTCTCTTATTTCTTACCATAATTTCTCTAATTTTATCAAATGTATGTGCACCGAAAAATCGTTGGCAAGCTAAAACACAACTATGACAGCCTAATGTTTTGTCATCGATCTGAAAATAATTTTTTTTTAAATTAAACATAAGTGTATTTTGCTTTATAGCCTATAGCGGCTACAGGCTGTAAAATAATTAACTTTACCCAGTGAGCTGTAATGCCTATAAAACTTTTACAATTTCGTTCTTAACAATTACAACTTCAAAAAATGTTCCATCTAATATAACGGGTGTTTTATTTTCATTATCCATCTTTAACAGAAAAACGCGTCAAAACTCGAAAAAATACTAATACTAAGTATAACCATAACTGATACGTGACTAACTTCAGTCGACAGTGGACGACGTCGAAAAACCGGTAATGCACTAATGCCATGATTGTTCAAAGTACCTACAAATTTCCAATTTTATTTTTATAATATTTATTAGAGTTGTGTTTTTCGTTACTCGTTATATGATTAGATTAGGAAATTTCAATGCCAAATGATACATAACTATTGCCATAGAAAAGAGATTATGCCAATTGCATACTATAGTCTATAGTCTATATAACTATCGTATCTATGGTTTTTCCAGGCTACGATTTGATTCCTACGATGATCATAATATTATTACGTATTACTATTATAATTTATATTATATTGTTGTACCTACTTATAAATTATAATATATTATATATTATACCTTATATTATATAAATTACACGAACTTATTTTAATATTTGTCATGGATTAAGATGATATAGTAATATACTTTCATAAATATATTATTTTATTAACTTGTGGTATTTATATTGAAGTTCGTGGTGTTTATAAATTAAATTATAACGGTTTAAAAAAACGAATAAAACAAGATTGAACATAAACAACATGATTGCTAACATTTTACACGCATTATTCCGCTCTAAACAAAAATTGAAATAATATTGGTTAATATTGTACAAAACCAGCCATGGCTACAAAATACAAAATAATGATACAAGACGATACTTTTAACTGAAGTTACGTGTATCTCTTGTTACAAGTTACAAAAGGAATTATAACTCGTTACATTTTAAAGTTGCTTGACAATTGTGTAACCAATTACAAGTTACAAGTTACTAAAGTAACCAGGTTACGTAATTTTGATACATGTAACTGATTACTGTCCATCCCTGCCTGTGTGTAACATAAGATTATAACCATGCCAATATCATGTTATTTTAAATGTGAGCTGTTATTATTTATTCATCTTCTTCATTCAAACAGAAATTCGTGGATATTATACTATAGTCATATTATAATAGTATAATATATAGCATGTTTAACAACAATAATATTATTATAATTCAATGCAATTCTATTTCTTGACTTATTTTCTTTTTATTCCAACTCTACCTAGTATATTATATAAACTGACATAATTAAAATTCTAAAAAACAAACGAACCACTCTTTGAAAATAAATGCCGTAGGTATTCCAGGAAACCTCTAAAGGTATATTTTATATTTTTCACTTTTCAGTACCATTATAACCATCGAGTGTAGTAGGTATTGTAAATTAATTTGTTCAGCCTCTCTATATAGAAAAATTATAAATAACTCCACTGAGATAAGTAATATATTATATTTAGACCCTTCCTCCCCACACCACTATTAAATGTACTTATGTAATTTGCAACCCTTATAAAGTTAGCAGCACAACTATGACAGACATATATGCAATACACCTAACAAACTTGTTGGACATTGTTGGATTACCCCCAGACTTTGTTGGACTTAATTTTGGTCAGTAGAGCTTAAGACACTTTTGTGCTGCCATCTAAGCTCCAATAGCACAACTTAACGTTACTAAAATTTCACCCTTATGAAAAATGTCCAGCTTCATTTGTTGGACATTGTTGGACCACTCGGAAAATTTGTTGGGCATCATTTTTGCCGGTAGAGCTTTTCCAAAGTTGTGCTGTCAACATCACAACATTACGATAGCAAAATTTCACCCTTATGAATAATGTCCAGCTTAGTTTGTTGGAAATTTTTGGACAACTTTCAGAATTTTTTGGACTTTATTAGACCCGATAGACCCCAAATTCACACCAGCAGCGCAACTATTTGTTAGGACATGTTTGTTTGTGCTACACTTGTTCATCTCCATTTGTTTGACTTTGTTGGAAAACTTTCAAACTTTGTTGGACATTATTTTCACCAGTATACAAATATATAGTTACGCTGCCATGTTCACGCCAAGTTGGACCACTTTCAGAATTTGTTGGACTTTATTACCACCGGGGGGCCAATTTCCAATTAAACAAAAAATACACTCAAGTTTTAAATACTTATAAAACTAGAATATATGTCTTTTCTCGTGCCAATAAAAACACCCCCACCCCTAGTACATAAACTATAGTTAAGTTACAGCGATCACATCTATAAATATAATATTATTGTTTTGTTGTTTAGAGTCATATTTTTTGGTTGAAGTCAATATTATCACGTTGTGTTTCGTAAAAAAGTCGTTTTTTGCTTATAACATTAGACATTAGTCTACTTTATTTTTTTAACAATCAACAAATATACCGATAAGGACTCCAATAAAGTTTTTATGTTTGTCACCAATTATTTGTTTAATATTATTTAATATCATTAAATAATTTTAATTCGATCAGTACTAAATTATTGATTAATTTATCACATCCTACAGGCTAGTTTACAACCAGCCTGATCATACCTACGGTTTCTTCTTGGCATGGTGATAAAATATTTACGGCCCGTTTTGTCGTTAGAACAGACCAGTAGGTACCTGCATTTTATATACGAATGACAGGTTGTACAAACAATTACTAAATATTCAATGTACCAATTTACAGTAAGCTAATAGTACCATAAACATGATTTAGTGACACATGATTGAACCATTAAGTTTTAGTGAACCATTAAAACCATCAATTTAATATGCAACCCAGCATAAGCACGGTTAATATTTGAAAAAACATTTATCTTCACAATGATTAGTGTTAACACAAACTGATCATTACTGCCTTTGGATTGTAGACTTGCTCTGGACAAAAAGGTTTAATTAGGGTACCACATAAGGAATTTCAGTATCACAAACTTACATAATAATATAATATAATTTTTTTTATACATACATTTACCTTTGAAATATTATGAAATATTAATTTAATTGTAAACATAAAAAAAATTGATAATAACTACTAAAAAGTAAAAGGTATGACAAACATCATAAAAAAAAAAATTATAGCATATTAAAATAGTAAGAAAACAAATGGAAAAAATTATTAAAACAGTACCTATTGTATTTTGAAATGTGAGAAGTAGGTAACCGCTCTGGTAAACAGTACTTCATCATTGAGAAAACTACTGCAATGCATATGTTAAATTTGAAGTCAATGATAAATCATTGCATCCCCAAAAATATTCTGAGCAAAAACGGTCTGTCTGTCGGTATTACTACTTACGTAATACGAATACTCTATTTGTAGGTATTATATACTGATATTGATTTAATATATTATAGTAATTTATTTTACTATTAGTTGTGCATACCCTTAACTTATTGTTGCCGAAATCATTGCATTTATATTATTAATATTTGATTATAATATCTAATATATAAAATTCTCGTGTCACAATGTTAGTTACCATACTCCTCCGAAACGGCTCGACCGATTATTATGAAATTGTATATGCATATTCAGTAGGTCTGAGAATCGGCTAATATCTATTTTTCATACCCCTAAGTGATAAAGGTTGTCTAGAAAAAAATAAAAATGAAAATAATAATAGTGTATTATAAAATGGTTGCTATTGGTTAATTAGACATGTTAGTTGGTTTATATTGTTATTTTTTGTCAATATATATGTATAAACGAATGTTTGTGTGTAGATTAGACCTCTGAGAAAAAGATAGGCTAATTTAAAAAGGGTTAAATTTGGTTTTTTTTATTCATCAGATTTTAGAACAGTTAGGTTAGGTAAAGATTTTGTATTAATTGATTATATTAATCCACCGCAGGCTTAATTAATGTTGAATTGTACTTTACGCTTATAAGCAACAATATGTGAAAATCTTCTTTAGACTCGCTCAATCGCTTCGATTTGGCCTGTTTGAGTAGGATTTCAAATGATTGAACAGTATTCTAAAATATATCTAACTATGGAAGTAAATAACGTTTTAAAACAAATTTCATTTTTTTCAGTCCTTGGTATTTCTATTTATGAACCCAAGACATCTAAGAGCTTTCGAGCAAATATACTCAACATGGGATGGAAATAGTAAATTTGTTTGGAATACCATTCCTAGATCTTTAATGGTACTAATTTCATCAATATGATCATTAAAAAAGTGATATACATTATTAAAAAACTAAAAACCTTTAACTGCAAATCACTTAACAAATTGTAGATGTAATTATTAGATGTGGTTTTCAATCTGTGTTGTGTAATTTTGAATTTCCTAACAATAAAGAACAAAAGTTAGTTGAAAGTGGGCATTTGTTTAATGTCAAAGAAATAAAACCTAAGTAAACCGAACATGTTGCTTCTAGAATAAATGAACATTGTATTAGACAGACGTCTGTGTCATCTAACCCGTGGCAAGTTACTCTTGAAGTAAGTTAAAAATTAATTTTTTAAACAAATACTAAATTAAATATTTATAATTTTTGATTATGCCTACATTAAATTATAATAATAATAATATCAATATTATTATATTTTTTTTTTTATTTATTTAAGTAGACGAGTGAATCATACACCATGTGTTAGTCTGCAGGGGCAGGTAGAAAATGTAAGCACATATGTGCGATGATATACTATATTAATAACAAATTACTTCAAAAACAGGTTTACCGCGGCAATGAGACTATTTCTTCGAAAAAAAACAATATACAACGGCTGTATTCTTGGACGTAACTCAAGCCTTAGACAAGATATAGCACCATGGACTAGAACAAAATTGAATTCGCTTGCTCTCTCCAAATGCCTACTAAAAAGCATGATCTATTTTATATCGGATCGAACGTTCCAAGCCTAAGCCTAATAATCATTAATTATTGTAATATATTTGTGGTAAAACAATTTAACAATATTATGCTCATGATGAAAAAGAAAATAATCTAATAGGTTGTTATATAAAAGATTTACCTAATTCGACGCCTACAGTTCTTAGAGTTTTGGGAAATGGTAATATGTATGCGTCATTAAGATATGCACTATAATTTTAATTTTTAATTGTAATAATTGTATTTTTTTTTATTATCATTTTATACTATGTAATATAATAAATATACTTACCTTTAACTATTAACATAATTATGTTTATGATATAAATTATACAATGTTAACTTACCTTTTACCTATATTATAATGTTATTATCGAATTTTATTCAAACTATATACCTATTCTGTAATACCTTCATATATATACCTAGGTACTATACAGTACTTTTGCATCAAAAAGAATTATAGCAATTAATAGATATGAAAATGTTAATATGTAAACATTTTTCTTATGATTAAAAATATAATATTATGAATTACATTCTTATTTAAAGCTACACACATGAAATGCAAATATGCAATATTATGCAAAATTATATTAAAAAAAACATTCTCTTAAATACTATGTTTTTGTTTGGCTAGATCATCTGAATAGGTAGTCGATAAGTAGGAAGGTAGTTAAAAAAATCCTGGGTAGCGAGATCAAATCTATGATGGAGGACCGGCAGTAGCAATAAAGCCGTACGCCGTATTTTGCATTTTTTTACAAATTATTTTCAAAATAAATTAATAAAATATTTACGATAACATTAGGTTGGTGTTGTTTTTAAATGTTTGACCATATCTTAAAATAAAACATAGAACACCCAATATAACAATAAGCTTGTAGTTAATATAAAATGTCTTAGTGTAGATTTGACAACTAATATGATAGTAAATCTAACTACATATGAAATTTAATATAACCAATAATTGTTGTTATTTTAACCTAATTTGGAAGTCAAGAGGACCAAAATAGCGAGATAATTTGAGAATCACGGTTAACAAACTACTGGTGTTGTCTTGACACCAAACCAACCGTAGTCGGAATATAACGTGCAAATGTGTATGAGATTAACTCAAATTGGTGTTGAATCTACAATAGTTTTCTATGTGTGCAGTGGCGTGCTGAACAGCTATTTTTTGAGGCAATTGCCTCAGAGAAAATACAGGTGGGTGGGTGGGTCGTGGGTGCCGGGTGCCGGATGGGTTACTAGGTGTGCAACTCGGCACTAGTTTGATCGTACATTTTAAATATCATATAAATGTATAGGTACAATTTGTTAAAAAATAAATAGCGAAAAACTTAATGGGTGGGTGGTCAAATTGTATAGTTTGGCTCAGGTCTGAAAAATATTCTGCACACCACTGCTTGGTAGATTGATAGGTGATCAATATATATTTATAATCTATAATATTAATGATATTTTTAGGTATTCGGAAAAAAAATCCCTAATATCAAAATACGGTAAAATAGCCCCGCCTATAGGAAAAACAATATAGGTATATGTCAACAATATTATATGTATTTGGTTATGGATGATTAGAAATGATTATTAATTACTAATTAATTATTACACACAAAAAATATCAATAATTAATTCAGAATGACTTATCGACTAAGGTTTACAAATTACTATGCTATACCTATAATTACCTATATTAGTGGATATTTTAATTAATAATTTCACCCAGAGAAAACTTTTTTTCGCCTAGTAGATGATATATTTAATTACTGGGCGACAACGATTTTTTATAAAAATTCGATGTTTGAAATTAATATATAATTTTATTTATTGATTATTTATTATGTTTAATTTTGTTATTTATTTATGACGTAGGTATGTCATTTCGTTTGACAAATAATCATTGAGAGTGGAAAACCCATGTGACCGTTTACCTTAGCCCGTAGGGACCTATAAAATAATGCAATGCAAGAAAGCAATTTATTCCACGCGTCACGCGACAATGCGACATATTTCATCTGGTCGTCAGTCTTCCCGGCAAATATCTACTATACAAATTGATTGTTTTTGATTTTATTTTAGTCCTTGTCCTACAAGCTATTAGCTAAATAATTATTTCACTTTGAACCTTTAAGCAATTTAAACGTTCAAGCCTTCATAGTAATACGTCATACGATATTACGACGACAGGACGACTTTCGCTTTTCATTATGTATAAAATAATTTAAAATCTAATATTTTATACTTGGACTTAACTAAATACAGTACCTATTTTCAATAATTATAGTAAATTTTAAAATACAATAATACTAAATGAAATATAAAAATATATACTTGCATAATAATATAATATGATATGTATAACACTATGACGTATTACCATTGGTTATAAATACTAGTAAAAATAGTGGTACCTACCTACCCATCTATAATCAATGATATTACGTATTGGTGTAATATTATTAGTATTCTATGAATATTCAATATAATAACTATTATTATAAATTATTATTTATTAATTAATATAATATTTAATATTTTGGATTATTATTACTTGTTTTTTTAAAATTAATTTTTACAAAATTGAATATAATATTTTAATCTGAGGTTTAGGAATAAAATTAACTTAACGCGACAATAAAATATATTAACTCATAAGTCATCAGACATAGTTACTAAATTAATTTACCTAACTCAAAAATTATTTTGTGAGTTTTGATGGTATTGTTAGATAGGTATGGGTAATGTTTTCTATAATATTTAATACTAAAAAGTTTTTTATAAGCTCATAATAATATTATGTTGATTTTGATAGTCGGCGTGAATTTTTTTTTTTAGTGTCACCCAGTGATAGATAATTCCTTAAAATATCTACTGCTACCTATGGCTATACAAATTAGGTACCTATATAAATTGCATTATTATGCTATCGGTAAATGTATTACTATTATTTAGGTCTCTATTGGCTATTATTTAATAATTACCTATTAATTAGTATTCGATACAATAAACCAACTTTTAAAAAATCTTCTCATGCAGTAGCCTGTAAGTTTGGGTCTAAAAACATTTAGATATAATAATATACCTATAGGTACAATTTTTTTTCACATAAAAGAAAATATATTTCATCAAATTTTAAAACACTAATAATAATTATCGATATTTGATACCAGTCCAATATCTAAGAATACGACGTATGGTGTTATTAATATTTTTGGATTTTTGTTATAATATTTTATTATAAAATTGTACAACAATTCGAAGTTCGAACACCGGTGACCGGTTAACCACCTTGGCCTGGTTATCGTCGCAGCCATTCTCTCTGTTATCATATAGGTCGACTTAAGTGATAACATCGGCTGTTTTCGCCGCCCGAACACATCAGCCAACGGCGTCGACGTAAGCAAACAAAACCTCCATTTTCCTTTCAGCTATCATAATATTTCTATACACCGTCTGCGACAACTCAAGTTCACAATTATTATCTTGACTCATTCGGTGGTTCGGTTCGCTCGCGCGTTGCGCAATAGCTGTTTGTTTTTTTTTTTTGTACATATTACATAGTAGTAATTATCGTCCCATAGCGTTACCCTTTACCACCTATACACTGTACAGTACATTTAATTAACTTGTAGTAATTTAATACCGTATTAGTGCAATATCTATAGTAAAATCGAACGATTTAATCAAGCCCAAGCATTATATTATAACCTTTGTTAACAAACACAAACCTTGCGGTTAACCTAATTCAAGTTCGAAGCTGCACATTCTACAAACGGTATTTTCAGATTTTTATTCACGGTAAGTGCACCACTTGTATAATATTATGTATACATAGTACTGTCCATACTCGGTAGGTATTGTGGCGCTCAAATTAGTCGTCACAGTCTCACTCATAAACAATTCTATATGAAAACACTGACCGACACAGAAGAAGAAGACAACTCACTAGCTAGGTTTACACAAATAGACAAGAGATTAAGTATTTACTATTACTTATTTACTTATAATTTTGAAAACATACCCATTTGCCCCGCTATAACAAATCGGTAAACCTGTGCATTGGCACAAGAGTTACAGTATAGTAATTAGTAGTGGTGGGTATATACCGTAAGCTTATCTTGGACTATTTTTCAGACCTAGCCAGAAATATTTTTTGGGAATAACTATATGAAATCTGTTCATCAAAAAAATATTTAAAATTTAGTTTTAGTTAATTTAAATTTGCCATTTCCAGACCTGTATACACTACTTACCTATGACAGTATGATTATTAGTACAGTCAGTGGTGTATTGATATGTATACCCGGGTATACAACGTAAACCCATCAGCAGATTTTCGATATTTGGCGTATACCCAATGTAAAATATAATTTTACGAGTATACGCTCCTAAAATAACTCAAAAACCAATTAAAACTTATTTAATAGTTCATAGAAAAAAATATTACAATGTTTTGATGAATTGTTTATCTGTTGAAGATTACTTATTGCTAATTTACTTACATTTTGAAAACAGATTGGTCATTATTTTGTAGTAAAAACTTTTTTTGTGCGTATACCCATAGATATATTTACCACTGAGTACAGTGTCGATATCATAAAGTATGTTATGGTCAACAACCTTTGTACTTTGTATCAGTAGTACCTATCATAATTATTTGCTCTTTAACAGTGTTATTTTTAGGTGTCAGTGAGATCAATTTTTTTGTTGTCAAAATGGGTATAACTAAGAGGCCTGCTAGCAATTGCAGCGATGAAATACTCCCAGTCGAAGTCGATGAACTGTAAGTACTTACCTAATACTAGTAGAAACTATAATGCATTTTTACTAATGTTTCATTCTAGCATCTATATGCAATTAGAAACTAATATAAAAACTATATTCAATAAAATATAATTGTTTAATTAGACTCATTGCTACATGTCACTAGGACTATGGTGATTATTACTAGGCGTAGATCCTTGGGCCAAGGACTTTATTCTCCTCTGGAAATGTTATGTATTATATTGTATATATTTATATAATAAATAATTCATACTTCTTAAAGCTATTGATTAAAAATATAAATAAGTACTGTCTTTTAAAAGTACCTATTCAAAATACTTAACAAATACTTTTTTATATTAAAATATATATTTGTTTTTAACAAATGTATGCTTAAAATTATTAATAAATACGTTCTTTAATTAGTTCAAGAACTTCAGATATCACATACTAATTATATTAAGTTAGTCAAATCCAGCTAGGTAGATATAAAATTTAGATATTGTGTCATCCGCGTATTTTATGAAATTTAAAAAATTCTTTGGAGCATTATAAAATACAAAATAAATAATACATTTTTAAAATAGCAAAATATTCAAAATATATTTAAAATATTTTTTATTTTTATTTTATTCCAGACTACTAAATACTTTTGTTCTTTTCTCTGATGTATTTCAGCACCTAATAACTTTGTTATGTATTTTACTATTTTAACAATTATTGCTCTTAAAAAAATATTTTATTATGCTTCTAAGAATTTTTAAGATTTCATCAAATATGTAGATGACCTAAAATTTATATTTACCTAGCTGAAGTTTAACCTGACAATATAATAGGTATTCGACATCTGAAATTCTTAAATGTGTTTATAAATAATTCTGGTACTCGTGTAATAAAAAGCTACCTACCTACCAATAATGTTTACAAGTGTTTAACATTTTTACTTACTGACTGTTGACAATTTATTAAACTAAAATTGACCTTATGTATTGCTAATGATTAGTGCTTGGATTTAATTGCCTTTTCAAAAGCTGCATTTAATATAAAAATTGTGTAGGTATGTTAAATATAAAAAATTGAGTAAAAATTACTTTTGTATTACACTGTACTACTGTACTACACTATAATACTCGGATAAAAATTGTATGCAATTAAATCAGCTAATTGATTGGTGTAAAATCAAGATAAATTTCAGCCTTGTATAATTTAAAACTAAATTACCTGATGTTATATTATTCAAAATGAAAATGATTTATATTATGTATTACTATGTTTATATTTCAATGAAGTCAATTTTTTTAGTCATAATACGAGGAATAGGTCAAAAATGATTTAAAAAATTAAATCATGAATTAAAAACATCAAAACTACAAAAAATACCCCATAAAAATGATGGGTTACAACACAGAGAACTTGAAACACATTTGTAGCTTTGAAAACATTGTTTAAGACATTCCAAAAAAAAAATATACATATGCATTGAACTCTGCCTAATAGTATAGTAGTATATACTTAATGAGTCAAGATCCTAATTAAATAATAACGTAGTTTTGTAGTGTGGAAATAACTTTAAACACTAATTATTTAAATACATATTCTGAAACATTTTAAATGTATTCTTAACAAGACTGAATTAACCATAATATGTATTATAAAATGATAGTATATTATAATTAATTGTGTATATTGTCATTGTAGCTTGGAAGATACGATTTACTCATCTACCAATACTGATGCCAGTGATGATTCAGATTATGAAATAATGACGCCAAATGTCACCATAGTTGATTATTCGACATACTACAGAAATCTCTGCCCTGAATTAAGGATTTCCTACAATGTTGAATATGATAATCCAGATGCTGATACTAAACTGGCATCATATAAGAAAAAAAATATTTCTCAAATGGGACGCAAGAAAGCAAATCGTGCACAAAATGGTACACTTATAATTTATATTTGCTCTTGAGTTCACCAATTAAAACTATTACATGTATATTGTATTGTAGATATAGGTTAAATAGTTTTAGAACGGTAGTAATTTACTTAAAGTTGTGAAAATATTGATGATACGCATTGTAATAATATATGGCATAGCACGCACATTTTGTATAACTCGTGCAGTTCATCTTGGCCATTATTATGATTTCACAAAATCATGTGTCTGAAACTATATTATATTTAAAATCTAATGTGATTTGTAATACCAACTGAAATGCTAAATGTTATTATAAAATATGATTTAAACATTGTATATCCAACTTAAAAGACATTTATCATAACAAATTAACATTAAATATTTTGGTTATTTCACATGATATTTATTATTTACAAGTAGAGCCCAGAATTTGATGCATTTGCACCTTTTTAATAGTTTGAGGCTTGTCTTTACAGAAATTTGATTCATGGACTTAATGGTACAATTTTTATTTTGCATTTTTTGCATTTTTAGAGAATTTATTGCTTTGCAGTCGTTTTTAGAATTGTTGGTACATTTTATTCATTTTTGTACTTTTTTTAAAATATATTTGTGTTTTTCTTGTTGAAAGTTACACTTTATTGCAACACATTCAGTTTCTATTAGCTTGTAGATTATCGACGTTCATTATCTTTAACGTTTGTTGTCACAATCTACGATTATTTAATAAACTGTAGGCAGATACTATTTTCGGAACGGTTAATCAGAAAAAATTTCCCAAAAGTCAATCAACTTATTTTAAACTGTGAAAAAATATTTATTTAAGGCTCCTTCAAAAGCAAAAATGTTTCACTGTTTTTAATCTTATTTAATATTATTTTTGTTTTGTCGTAAATGTTAAAATGTAATAAAAGATTCCTCATAAATTGTTGTTGGTAAAAATTTAAAAAAAAGTAAAGTGTAAATTAACAATAATTTTTAAGAGCATCTGAAGTTAGAATTTTTACAAAATTCTTCTAAATAACACAATTTGCAAATTATTTTGAGTTTGAAGTTCATAAAAAATTTGTTATGTATATCTAAGATTTTAAAACTGAATACAAGATTCCCTGTAAATTGTTCTATATTTAACAAGAGTACTGGAAATTAATTATATTTTTGATTGTTTGAAGTTATGCATTGAATATTCACTCATTAATTAACAAATGTAACGATTTTCTTATTTTGTCCTAATTCTAAAACTATTAACCGTAGGTACATGCAATTTTCATTTTATTTTAGTATTTTCTATACATGATAAAATTTTCAAGATGTTTAGAGTTATTTATAGACATTTGGCATTTGATATTTGAAATTTAAATAGTTTTTTTTTTCCATAAATGTCAATAAAATTTTATTTTATTTGGTCGATATGCTTGAAAGTTTAAACCAGAGTTCCTTTATAAGTAGTTATAATAGCAGTTGAGAAATATTAAAGATCCATTACCACTATTTTTTTTTTTTTTAAGTATTTGAAGTTCAAATTTTGACAACATTTATCAAGATCTCAAACATTTTCTAATTATTTTGTAGTTAAAAAATTATAAAAAATTAAATTTTTATAGCTAAGGATTGAAAATTCAAACAAGGATCCTCATTGATGGTTCATATTATAACCAAAAAATCTAAAAAAATATATAAACACAGTTCTTTATTGAAAATAGTAGCAAAATGTGATAAGTGTTTAACATTACTTTTTACGTACCTATACAAATGTGTTAAATAGGTACATAATTTTTTTTTCGAGATGTTTTAGTAGAACCATTATTTTTAATCCTAAAGAAAATATAATTAAAAGTTCATTATAGTTCATTACATTTTTAATTGTTATACATTTTTACGGTTTAAACTTTAAATTTAATATCCTGAACAATTAGAAAAATATAATTTAGATACATATTGACGTGCGCGCTATGCCATCGCATTTAAGTATCACAATTTTTTTTTAAAAATAATTTTTGTTAAAGGTACAACAATTAAGCAAATTAATAAAACTGTAAAACAAATAAATTGAATAAGTAAAAGAACGTTTGGAAATACTGATACTAACATTAGAATAATATTTAAAATGTAAACTCAATGTGTTTACTTATATATATATTTTTTTTCAGAAAATTTTCTTCTGTCTCTGAGCGATGGATATGAAGACGATATATTTTGTAATGACAACAAAAACGGATTCATGAAAGCAATCAACAGTCTTTCGACACTTCCTGGTGTATGTATCGTATGATCTTATGCTGCTTCAATTTAAATTTCGATGAAGAATAATTTAAAATTTTAAAGTGTTTATCTTTAATTATTTATCCAAGTTATAGCGGCAACTTATAAGTTAGTTTTAAATCTCATAAATATTGTGGATTTTGTTCATCGTTTATTGATAGGACCTTTTTGTTTGCACTATCTAACCATTTAGATAGTATTTCATTAAAAATAAACATCCTTCCCCAACCTTAAGGAATATAGTCAAGTAGTTCAGTTTTTGTGGATAGAACAAAAATGTGTGATATAACTAGTCTATAATAGAAACAATCAATTTCTTCTTAAGAGGACGTTACACTGACATTTGCCGTCTCCGTCTTACAAGTGTGTAACATAGCAAATTGTATGCTCATCAGAAGACGTTTATCTCTGTTAGTTTTAAAATTAGAGTAAATTTTAAGATAAAATTATTATCTAGGCAATCTCATAGGCTTTTTATTATATTTTAATTTTAAAGCGAGTTTTGAGTATTTTAAAATTGTAAATTGTTTGTACATCTTAATATACTCATAAATTGCTTTAAATTTAAAATATAATAAAAAGCCCATGAAATTGCCTAAATAATAATCTTACCTTTAAATCGTATAATATGTCAATACATTCTAATTTTTAAACTAACGGAGCTTAACGTGATTTGCTGAGCGTACAATTTGCTATGATACGCACTTATAAGACGGAGACAACAAATTTCAGTGTAACATCCTCTTAAGTTTAAACGGTTTTGATTATATAAAACAAAACAACATATTATTTTCATAATATTTATCCTAATTTGTTCTATATATTTTTTATTATAATTTCTAATATAAAAATAGCAGAATATTGTTTGGGGTATTTTGATGTGTAAAAATTAGATTTTGAACAAGTAGTTCATATTAAGTTATAATGTTTTTATTAATGTTTAAAGTTTTGATGAGCAGAGTAGTGTACCAGCATTTGGCGGGGTACCCCTGTGCCACGCCACTTAGCTTATCTATGTTTTAAATGCTTATAACTTATAACTCATAAACTACTCTAAATACATAAAATAATATATTATATCATATACCAAATTTATATTTCCCTACTGTATTCAAGCAACTAATAAAACTTTTACTTTTCTTATATTTACAACAAATTATTACCAAAAATAATCAATAATCAATCTAAGGTCATCAAGCTGAAATATTTAGAATTACTATCTAAATGAATACACGTACAATTGTTTCCATTAACATACTGAATATAAATTAATTATTTATAAAATTGTTTTGATGCATTATTGCATTATGTTATTATTAATTTGATCTTATGCATTGGTTATAGTTAAAAGAATCGTTTATTGAAGGAAATGATGAACTCGTGCTTCCTAAACGCAACAAACGTTCTGCTGCTGAAATGAATACTGAAAAAAAGCCAAAACGAAGCATTCGCCCTGATTTGGCATTCAAAAATCTGACTACATCACAAAAATCCCTACTCAAACAGAAAAGTTTACCTTTTGTAAGTTATCACTAATTCATATTCATAATCGGCTATTGTTACACATATAATATTATTATCTATAAAAAAATTTCTTTTTTCCTCAGTATTAACTGGATTAAGTTGTATTTGCAATGATATGGCAGAAGTTGAATTACTTTGTAACCCATTTTGATGGCAATTTATTGTTTTCCAAATAAATTAGTGATTCTCACATTGTCTCAGTTCAGCTAGTGTTACGAATTTTAAAGAATGTATATATTTTTTTTTTGACCAGACAATCCAAAAATTCCGATTTCTTTCGATTTTCTGTCATTACTTTTTGAAAAATGTTCAACGCGTGTTGAATGGTGTGCAATTGTGATGCTTTCACAACGACTCCATCTCAATGAGAGATGGTTCTTCAGGTCTTTTCAACATTTGGGTTCAAAGATTTAAATACTTTAGAGATAATTTTGTTACGGTAGAGCTGAGATCCCAATTCCCAGTATTACTTCTTACAACTAATTTTGAATTTTTCCATGAACTCGTATTAGGCACACCATAAAAAAAAATTACAATAATTCGCCCTCCGCCAGCCATACCTGTCTCATTTTGACATACAATGATACAATGATGCATGAATGGTTTTGTCTGGAATTTGGGTAAACAATAGGTCGAGTATAATTCACATCAGTTGTAAAAACGTGCACATAAGGAAAACTATTTAATTGCACTCCATTAAAAACCTTCAACCATCACTGAATTAGTCTGTAAGAAATTTTAAGAAGTTTGCCACTGTTTTATTAAATGGTATCATTGTCATACAACTCGTAAACAGTCTTATAATATATCACCATGACACCATTGAATATCCACCTCCAAAATATATTTTACTCACTTGAAACGATTTACGTGGAAACAAAAATGAAGGATACCTCTAGTGATCAGATATTCTAACATCTATTCAAATACGCAAGTACACTGAATTGTACGCTTCAAAATTCCACAAGCCTCAGCAGTAGTATCTTCGGTTTTAAAAAAAAAAAAATTGGCGCTTAATCTTGTTTTTCTGATAAATTTTTAAAAAAATGAATTATTATTCTATTTTTAGCTTTAACAATTGCGTCCTTAAATTACATTTTTATGTAAATAAATAACAAAAAATAATGAATATAAAAATAATTTTTACCGTTTTTAAACGTTTATTACGAACAACAAACGCATATTATACAACACTATAATTCAACGCTTACAAGGTTAGTTGTGGGTAAAACATATAATATAAACAACGAATGCATTGAACTCTACCATAAAAAATAGCTATTCAAAAATTTTAAATTGAACAATGGCAAGCACTAGATATTATTCATGGTATATAGCAGCTGCACGCGTTATTGCAGTTAGTCCGACTATAATGAGAACTGCTGTCTAGTGTCTACATAATAGTAACGACTAGGCGAGGTCCGGGGTACAGCGGCGACCAGCCGCCTCTTTTTGTGGTGCCCCGAGTATAGTCGATCTTTCAGTGTCCTATTTAAAACAAGTTTTTGAAAAATAGTTGATCCTTCATAAATTCATAATTTTAAAATAATACGTTTTAGTAATAAAATATGTTTACTATAAAACCCTACAGGGTAATTTTTTTAACACGTTCTCCCTATTTGTATGTATAATTTATGCATGTAATCAAATTCTGTTTTTTAGAACTTTTAAGTGTAGTTAAAGACGATATTTTTGAACTCTTAGGTTTTTCGCAACATTTAAGGAGTATCCTGTATTGATAACAACATTGGTTTTTTATATGAGAATTGTGTACCTTTATGTTCTAATCCAAAATGTGAATCAAATGATTTTTCTGACAATATTGACGTATTGTAATTCAAATTTCAACGAAGAGTTTCCCAATTATTCCACTTTAAATACTAAAGATAATCGCTATTAAATATTTTGTAAATGGATACGAGCTTAGTAATTAGAATGGGCCCCTGCTACCACCGTCAATCTTAGTCCAAAAAACCAAATTAAAGCTAGTTTAAGTAATTGTGTTTTGATTCTGAAAAATTTTTTGAATTCCAGTGGAAACATTTCTATAGATTGTATGGAACAATTTAAATACATTTTTTCTTATTTAATTTTGAAATGTAATAGAAAAATTGGTTTTTATCAAATCAAAAACAATAAGTAAGTTGCCGTAAAATTTGTATAGTTAATTTGATTGTTATCGAGTTATTGACATGTGCATGTGTATACGAGAATGGTGTTCATCGGTAACCCCACCCACACTAATGAATAATAATCGTTTACGACGCATAGATTCCGAACGGCTACTTCGAGATTAAAATTGCTTAATGGTCACCCCTTAAATTAAAACCATAGCTAGATCTCTATTAAGTAGGTATGCAATTTAAAATATTTGTTAATTCTTACTATCCTCAAACAATTTTTAATATTACAAAATGCTTATAGATTTATATTATGCCCAATAATTTTCAATACAAAAGTAAATAATAACCTTTTAATAATAGACTATTATCTTAAGACTTAAGTGCCTATTTAAAGTAGAATAACTCGGAAACTTTTCGTTCTATTTTCGATTACAATACGTCAACATTTTCAGAGAAATCATCTGATTCACAATTTTCGATTTGCATTAAACTTTCATGTAGGTTCTCATTAGAAAAACCGCTACGATACTTTGTTAGGATAATATTGCACATTATAAAATACTCCTTAAATGTTGAGTAAAATCTAAGTATTTTGGAAAATGTCGTCTTTAACTACCTACACTTAAAAATTCCTAAAATCTTAATTTGAATATATGCATAATAATTTTAAATCAACTCTGTGTACTATTTATTTTTTCTATAATACAGTAAGAAATAAGAATCACTTCCATACGTTTCAACGATCAAAACGGTACGCGAGTCCAATGTCCATACATAATTGTACATTAAAATATACGTTTACAGCGAGTATGGTTTTATCTAAATATTAGTGACGACGAGTAAAATAAAACGAACTATACTAACGACCTTCCGGTTATTACGATACGGTCGCTATATTTTGCCCATTATTTAGGTCGGCCTGCTCGTAAATATACGTTTTCCCTCAGCGTCTGGAACCGGTACATAAGTCGGCGTCATATGTGCTGTTCCACTGTTTGAACCACAATTAAAGATAGTATCTTTAATAGTGGTTTGAACGCTGCAGAGAAACCATAACTTCTTAATACTGCTAGTCATTGGCGCAAATAGGGGGTGACTTGGAGGGACTAAGTCCCCCCCAAATGTCGGTCATGTCCCCTGAGTTAAAAATCTAATAATAAGTACTAATTTTTATATTCCGTGGTACTAAGCAATATGGCCTATGGGGAAGGGGGCTTAAGTCCCCCCCCCAAACAATTTAGCCAATTTGCGCCTATGCTGCTAGTATTTCGTGCATTATCTTAATTGTATAGATATAGGTTACTTAATAATTATTAATAATAAACATGACTTCTACGAGGTCTAGTGTTTTCGAGTCTATACAAATTAAAAGTACCGTATTTGTGTGAATACATCATGTCGCGTCGTCAGAGTTTACGTTGAACGAAAATATAGAAATAATTGGGCGTTTATACATAAATAAAGTATTAAATCTTCAATTGTATATTCTTCAATTTCGATTATAAGTAAAATAAAATAGTCTGTATATTGAAAAAATATCGATTTTAAACATTTCAAAACTAAATTCAATAAAAATGATTTTGTTTTTTTTTTTAATTTGTCATTAAATCAGAATTTTGTATTGATGGCTGTTGAAAAATCCACATTAAAATGTAATAATAAATAAATACTTAGTGTAATACTAGATTTTGGAGACATACTGTCTGTCTGTATATAAGTTTTAAGTTGTACTAATAATTTACTAATAATAAACATAAGATTGTTTATTGTATTACAAATTTGTATTGTTTTTTAGGCCGCTATAGATCATCTAGAAACCGAAGTTGTCAGATATTTTTCACTTGTACCAAATGGCATTTACACATCTGCCCCATTGCCAAGTTATAATCGAATTCTGCTGCACAGTATCGTCCGTTACTATTCATTGGATGCCATGAGTAAATAACAAAAAAATCTTTATATAAATGCCTTTATTCAATTTCATAACATGTTTAGGGCTAGAAAATATTAAATTAAATACCATTTTGTATTATATTTTATTTATTTTTAGGTGTGAATAGCCGTGGTAGGCGCACTCAAAAAATTGTACAAGTACGCAACAGCCGTTTTGATGATTTCAAACCACCTCGTATGAGCCTGTTGAAATACATATCAAGTCAAAACAGCTAAACATCAAATCACCATCATTAATGGATCCAATGGCTATTGGACAAACATACATTTTTTATTTGAATTAATATAATATACTAGACGAGTTTTAATTTTTTTTTCTTGCATACTTTTCACGTTTGTTATATTTATTACATTTTAATTTTTATCCTTAGAGATATTTGGGTAGAAGACATATTATATTTTATTAATGTAATTATTGACCAAACTATTAAATTGTAAACACAATTTATATCAAATTACTTAACATTTATCTTAATATATTATATTATATTATACGCTTATATTATATTGAATTTATTAATATATTATTTATAATAATACTTGCTAATGGGCTTAGAATGAATTAATTTGCATATTTCTCAGAAAGTTACTTATAATTCAGAAAACAATTGTACTAAAATTAGTTTCGTTAAAAAATAAAAACTTTTTATATTAATAATAATATAAAGAATGCATATTACTAAAAGTATATGGGAATGAACTGAAATTTTATAAAAAAAAAAGCTGATTAAAAATACAAATTACAGAATCGTTTTTAGAATGATTTATCACTGAATTCATATCTAGCATACATTATAGTGACAAACTATTTTATATTTTTTCATTTATATATTTTAAAGCTTTTTTTTGTTCATATGAATGAAAATATTTCATTGAATTCAATAAGTTAAAAAGCCTGACTATTAACAAATATATACTCCATTAATATTTTGATATAATCATGGAATTATTGGATACAATATATTTCATTAAATTTATAATTTACTTGCATTAAATAATCAATATTTTAGACAATAACTAAGACTTGGAGTTATTGAATTTGCATATTTGTAATGTTTAGTAATTTATTTTTAAATAATCTCCAAATCATTTTGATGCAAATATGAACTTGTTATAAACTTTTTAAGACAGTTTTGCCACTTTTGTAATTTTTTTGCTATATTGTAATTTTTGTTCTTTCCAACAATACATGTCAATTTTAGTGATATTTTTGAATTTATGATGAGTGTACTTCTATGAAAATATTGGTTGAATAAATAAAAAATAAAATGAATAATACAGAACATCTTCATTCTGCATAGTATATTTATTATATATTATGTGTGTTATTAATAAGAAATACACCAAAAGACATTTGCAGTATCCACCCAACTGATTGAGTAGCCCTAATATCATCAAAAGCCCTTTCGTCTTTAAATTTCAGTCTTGCCTATATAGGTGAAAATGTAGGGGGGTTGGTTATCCTCATATTTTTAAAGGTTATTTAAAATTCTTATATTAAGGCTTCAGCCACCCTCCCTAATATTAAACGATATTTGCCCTATGCTTGTCTATGTCTAATAGTTAACTATATTATGCTGTTTGTTAAATAACATGTTTGTTTTGATTATGTTGAATTTTCGTCAAAATACCAAAGAAAAAGTTGTTAATGCAATTTTGGTATTTCTCAGCATATTAATATTTTCAACCAATTTTTATAAGATACTTTAGTGCAATTACTTATCTCCTTCTAGATAATATCATATATAGTAGGTAATAATTTTACATTTAAGATTCTAAGAAGAGCAATGAATATATGTTAATTTTAGAGCAATGAGTTTTTTTTTAAGCGTACAATATTTATAGTAGAAAAATGCTTTGATATTCAACTTCTATATTTTTTCTGGCACGAAAATGAATCTTGTTGAAAGTTAAAAATTAAAAACAAACAATACTTTTTAAAATAATCTGGAAAAAATAAAAAAACCTAGCACGCTACTTTAACAGGGAAAACCTATGAATCATAAAGTTTTTGTTAATCAGTAATAATGGCAACAAAAAACTTACCCGAAATCGGTGGAAAAAGTCAAAATACCAGTACATAATTATGTTAAAAAAACTATAAAAAACGGAAATTTTTACGTAAAGGTGCTTATCGACTAAATCGGTTGTGTGCTATAATTTGAAAAATATTTTGACTTCATTGTGCTGTATACTATATACATGGCTTAAACCAAGAGTTACATTTATATTAATAAATTAATAATTAAAATATTACTATTTTTATTCATTTTACTAAGATCTATCCAGTCCCGGATTTTGGCCCGGGCCAAGGGCGGCACATTTATTGTACCAACAACAAACGTAAGTTTTTTATTTGTGATGTTATTTATAAACTCTATTTCAATTACTATAATTTAAGCAAATTTTTCATATAATTTTATTTTCAATATATTTAAGCAAAACATAAAAACAGCTAAAAAATATATGTTACCCCAATAATGCCCTTAAAAATTTATATTTAAAATTACTTTTTAATGCAATATTATATTAGTAACACAAACTTAATATAAAATGTGCAACAATTTAAAATAATTAATTAAACATTTATAAAAAAAAGAAATCAAAATCTGATGAAAATTTGATTAGAAGTTAAGACTGTTTATAAACTTTAATCATGGCCTACAAATTTTACTATTGAATACATGTTTTTCCCTCTGTATACCTAGGCCCAATCGGATATATAGTTAAAAGAAGAGTTTTTTGATTAAAAATATACATACCCCCCCCTTCTTCCACTAGTGGACGAATCGAATCCTTTACCGATACAGTACTACTGACTGCAGTACTCGTAAGATATACAAAAAGAATTCTGGACTTACATAATATCTGAACAGCACAGACCGGGGCCGTACAAATCTGGACCACACATTTCTTTTAAGGGGCATGAGTAGGCAATTTATTTGACATTTTGACATGCAATGTTTTTTAGACTTCAATTTGGTTCAAATTGTTTTAAAAAATATATTATGGTCTTACAGACGTTTAAATCCCTTAGAAGTGATAGATTATTGAAAGAATGTGAGAAAACAATTACTTTGTCTTAAGGATTAATACAATGTAAATTTAATGTATAAGTATAATAATATAATATTTAAATTAATTACCTAATATAAATAAAGGTATTAAACATAAGTTAAACCAAATTAATCATGATATGTGTACTTGTATTTAAAATGAAATAGTGCATTACCAACATACTTTACCTTGCAAAAATATTATGTGTATATTATATTTTACTACATTAATAAAATAAAATAAATATTTATTACTTACATATTTTTATCTGTGCTTTAATTTGACTTTAAATATATTATTGTTCTGTAATCGTTGTTTTACAGCTTGGGATATTATTATATTGTATGTATGAAAATAACTGAACCAAATTAAATTCACAAAATATTTAAATGTGGGCACATATCAATATAAATGTGATAATAATATTATTACGAGTTAAATTAGTTAAACTACCTATGTCCTATGTATTTAGGAATATAAGGGGTATATATATAATATATATCTAATATATATTATATTAGTCATTACTTATTAGGTTTATTATGTGGAATAAAAATATAGTATGTAGGTACGAGTATTTTTTTTTATCCAATATTCAGGAAGATATACAAGTATATAATATAAATATAATGTTAGAATTTAGAAATACATTTACCTAATACATATAATAGCTAGTCTATAAAGCTGCAAGTATAGGTATTATTTATAACTTATAATCATGTCTTATTAATGAAACGTGTCCATATACATATTGCATAAAATTGTTTCTTTTAGATGGTATTGTAAATTGTAATAATACAACCTACTCATACTTCATAGTACCTGTATCTTATAGTTCGATATAGTTTATATATTAATGTACATTCAAGTTGTACATACCTTATTATTCCTTAACTTTTAAATTTGTTGTATTGTTGTAACTTGTGAAACGAAACAACGACAAAATGTAAAAAACAAAAGAAGTGCACAATAAATTAAATTACCATAACCATGATCAAGCAATGATAGTCTAACCAAGGTTACCAAACAGTTTTAACAAATTGTCACTTATTTTTTTTTTGTTTTTCCTGATTATTTTAAAAAGTACGGAGAAATTTTAATTTTGATCTCCTTAAAGTACCAACTAGATTCAATTTGCTTCCAAAAATCTCCATCAAAGTTTATGTTCAGGGAATTTTTTCTATTAGAAAGGTTGAGTACCTTTTTGAAGTTGTACAAACATTTTCAAATACCACATCTGAACGTCTGAAATTATTCGACTGGACAAAATTAAAATAAAATTGTAATACATTTTCAATATTAAAGTTTTAGGTTTCCGAAATATTACGAATTCGAAAAATCAAACTCAAAACCCAAATCCTTCAATAAAACTACTACCATTTATATGAAAACTTCAAGGATCAAAACAAAAACGTCCCTAGATTGATTACCAGTTCGTAAAATGTTTTTAATTTAATTATTTAAGTAGTAAATGATGTGTTATAAATGTAAGTTTTTCAAAACAAAAATTGGTGGCAAATTTTGTTTTGTCAATTTATCAACCTTAAGATCGATTCGCGGCTTTTATGGGAACAGAAATTTGATCTTGAGGCTTCACTGCGATGATTCTCAAAGACTTCAAGATGATATGACTAATTTTAAAAATATCTGCTTTGCATATGACATGAAATTATTTATCTTTTTTTTGTCTTTATCTACAAGACGACATAATAATTTCGTCGCTTGGTCAGAATCACTTGGTTTGACTCTTAACATTAACAAATGCAAATATATGACATTTATCCGTCGCCGAACTCCTACTTCATTCCCATACACCATTAACGGTACTGACCTGTGTCCTATTGTCAATAGCGTATGTGATCTCGGCTTTACCTTTACTCCATTCCTTTGTCCTCGGGCTCATATTGATAATATCACTTGTAAAGAACTTAAGGTTTTAGGTTTTATTAAAAGAATAGCTAGTGAATTTAAACTTTCCAACTCTCTTAGAGCAATTTGTTGTGCATTTGTTAGGCCTATTATTGGCTATTGTTAAATATGGCTCTGTAGTTTGGGAACCTCAGTCTGCTGAAGCTTGCAAGCTGCAGCTTGAACGTGTCCAGCAAAGGTTCCTTAGCTTCGTTAAATTTAACTTTAACATTACTTGCGAACCTCATGACTACACTCCCGTCCTCCATTTTCTACATCTCTCCACCCTATCCGATCATTGTTACCAATATAATTTATCTTTTCTTCACAAACTTCTCTCTGACTCTATTGACTTCCCTTCCCTCCTTGCACTTATTAATATAAAGGTACCTATTAGAAACATTCACAATAGTGCTCTTTTTCATATACCACATTGCTCTACCAATAGTTTAAGTAATGAACCTCTCTCCAGGATGATGGAAATTGCCAATGAGGATCCGTCATTCTTCTTCTAATTATCTTAAAATAAATCAAGTTACAGTAGTTTGACTGATGTCTGTAAATTATATCCACTTATATTTACTTGTACAATTTACAATGTTGACTGTTGTACACGCCACATGCAGAAACGCAGAACGAATGATTTATTATAAAATCTACTAATTTGTGAAAATAGTTATATATTTCACTGGCTATTATATTAGTTTGGTGACTGTTTTGGTGCAAGAAAATTACAACCTGCCAACTAGACTGCCACTCATGCCCCTTAAACAGAAATGTGTAGTCCAGATTTGTGCGGTGTCCAGATATGTATGGTCCCGGTCTGTACTGATCAGATATTATGTAATTCTACTATAGAATTCTACGGTCCAGAAATGTATGATCCAGGTTTGAACGGTCCAGATTTGTATGGTCCATATTTATACGGTCCAGAATTCCTTTTTATAAGGAACTTGCCAAACGCTGATGGACACGTTTTTGGACATGATATAAGTTATAAATAATACCTATACTTGCAGCTTTATAGGCTATGCGTATTAGGTAGATGTATTTCTAAGTTCTAACATTATATTTATGTTATATACTTGTATGTCTTCCTGAATATTGGATAAAAAAAAATACTCGTACCTACATACTATATTTTTATTCCACATAATAAACCTAATAAGTAATGACTAATATAATATATATTAGGTATATATTATATATATACCCATTATATTCCTAAATATATAGGACATAGGTAGTTTAACTAATTTGACTCGTAATAATATTATTACCACATTTATATCGATATGTGTCCACATTTAAATATTTTATAAATTTAATTTGGTTCAGTTATTATCATACATACAATGTAATAATATCCCAAGCTGTAAAACAACGATTACAGAACAATAATATATTTAAAGTCAAATTAAAGCACAGATAAAAATATGTAAGTTATAAATATTTATTTTATTTTATTAATGTAGTAAAATATAATATACACATAATATTTTTGCAATGTAAAGTATGTCAACAGTCATCTTACCAGAACTTCTCAGGCGATATTTTACTAATACTGAAACTTTGTCAGTAAAAACAATATGGAAGTATCTTTGGTACCATTATGCATGTTTGGGAATTCAACTCAAACCAACATCAAAGAAGTTGAAATGTGAATTCTGCAAATAACAAGAAATAGTTATTTAAGTTTACTTGTTTATTTACATAGTTTTGAATGTACATTTATTTTTTTTAATACAATTATAATAATTTTAACTTAAAGGTATCACTGAACTACACGTATTTATTAATGCACAGCAAACCGTTACAATATAGTCTAATAGAAATGCCTCATCATCTTGATATTTGAGAGTGGTTATTTATACTGAACCATTTAAAATTTAAAATTTAAATCTAGTAAGACCAATAATACGCTCAACATGAATTCTGACAGATGCAATTTCTCTGGTTTCTTCAATAGAGCATGGATGTAACTGGGGCAGTGCCGGATTAAGATATTTTGCACCTGTAGGCAAATATTTTTCTGGCGCCCCAGGCCTACCCAGGCCTTTGAAAGTAAAAGTAAACATTATGTACCTAACATAATATACTAATTATTAGTAAGTTCATAGGATTATAAAATTAATAATATATAATAGATAATATTATATTTATTTAACATTATTATCAGTAAACACAGTATTCAAATTTGGAAGGGGATGCTGGGAGACATTGTTTTTTTAGCACTAGGTTACACTTTAGATATACAAAATACAATATTTTATCATAAATTAGATTAAATTAAATTTGTAATTTATACATAAAAATCAAAAATACAAATTTTCATTGAAAAAAAAATCCATTGATTCCAGTCCTGTGTAATAACTTATTACTAATAAGTAAACATTTTTTCCCGCCCATAAAATGTTTTTTCAGTCAAGTTAAAATAATCTATTTGATTATGTAATTCAGAACACTTATCTTGTAAAGTCTCAAACTTGCTGATATCTTTTAACTTAAGGTCAGTATTACAAGCTGTTCCACTTTCTTCAATAACATCATTCAACAAATCATTTGGTACATCAATGCTCATACTGGGTTCAGAAGAATCAAACACGTTTAATTTTACAGTATTTTGAAACAAATGTGTCAGTTTTAATTTCATTCTTCTACTTGCATGATTGTACCTTTTAATTGTAGGAGTACCTAGTAGTTTTGCATAATATGAAAAAAAATAATGGTTAATTAAAAATGTAGAAAAGAAATATGAAAAAAATTATTTACTACTTCTTGAGTTAGTCCATGCTTAAGGTTGGTATCCAATCTGGATTTTTATCATCATTTTATAAGGCTGATTTACCTTAAAATAAATAATTTGGATAAAATAAAATAATAATTTATAATATTCTTGATAGATACTTGTTTAATATGCTACCAACCTTATATTTTGTAATGTAGTAATATTATAAAAAAATTTAACTTATACAGCAGCTATACTATAGATACTTATAGTGATTATTAATTTATTCTTATGTTTGTCCACATAATCACAATGTTCCTAATATTTTAGTACATTAGATTAAATAGGTCTTAAGTCCCAACTATATAAGTCAGTTGTACAAGTATGATTATAATTGTAGTATGTAGGTGGATACCTAGTAGCATATTAGTCAAAGACTAGTACCAAATCAGTCACTAAGTAACTAATGTTTATTAATTTGAATAAAATATTTACCAGTTTTAAATTCTGGTCGCTGTTTTAACATATGTGTTTTTAAATCTGACGCAGCATTCACTTTAACCTTTGGAAACTGATAAAGTGACAACGATTAGTCCAAGGTTTTGTTTCTCGAACCAAAAACGGCACAAATAGTCGGCATTTTATGTAATAGATTAAATAATATTGACGAATTAACAAATAACAAATTTAATCAAAGCTCAAAACGCAGTTAAGTACTAACGTGCAGCACTTTCAATTAATATACATCGATTGATAACACATGATCGATAAGATACAGCTAATAAAGGAGGGAGCTTGGCGAACTATTGGAGGGGCTAAGCCCCCGTAAGCCCCGCCCACTATACTAAGGGCACCTATACTGCCCTAATAATATCTTTAATACATTTTATTCACAGACCTATAAACTAATGGACAGCGCATTCCACTCTGCCCTGCCTTCAATGCACGGGAATCCTATAAGAGAAAAAAAGGATAAAAAACGAAGAGAAAAAAGAGAGAAAGGACATTAAAGTGGGGTAATCATTGACCTATGAAACTAACACTGTATTTGCCCCGAGTTCTCTTTTCTCTTTTACTCTATATCGTACCCCTGATCTCTCTCTCACTCTCTCTCTCGCTCTCTTTAAGCGATGTCCATTAGTTATAGGTCTATGATTTTATTAATACCAACTTAAACACGTCTACGATAGTGTACCACGCAGGCGTTGTTGTCGACTTGTTGGGTGCTGGACGTTGTTGTACCTGTGTCGCAAAAAGTTCGAATAGCAGTGTTACACAGTTCTATGGATTGCAAAAGTACCAACTGTTATTGGTACCTAGAACCATTGTTCTGTGCTGGAACTACGGTCAATGAGTAACTACCGACTACCTACCGACTAGTATGAATTCATCGTTTCTGTCGTGCCAGTCGCCGTCGCGGTCGCCTTCTGTCGTTTTCTCTCGTTCTGTATTACGTAACTATTGTTCTCGCCGACCTATTCTTCCGGTATCGCGTGCGTAAGGGCTGACCGCACCAACGCAACTTTCTGAAAAATTGTAAGTATTGAATAAATATTTTTGCACCTTAACGGAATAATTTTTTTTTTGAAATCGACTCTCACCCTTTTACCCGCCTTTTACAATGTTGACCTATTTTTGTTTCTAACTTGATAATATTGCCGTTATTGTCGATGTGCACCCACACGAATATTATATCACTTTGATGTGTTGAGGTTGTATATCGAACTTGATTTATTTTCTTCACTCTTAAATGCCTAAATTTATTATTGAAATATTTAGTAGGTTATAAATTATAAATTATAATATTTTACATACAGATAGGTACTATATTATTTTGTATTATAAATTATAATAAATGTATATTGTGAATTATATTTTATATTTTTATTCCGTCCAAGTATAATAATATATTATAAGTTATTATAATATAATATTATTATATTTGATATGACGTTGTCCCACGATACCTGAATTACGTGTTTTTAATTATACCTAATTGTAATTAAACATAATTCAATATCCTACGGATAACACGTTTCTAGGTCAAATGCTATTTCTAGGTCACATGAACTATGTTTCTATTTTTTTTTTTCAATATCTCAGTTTGATCATTATCACTATACCTTTCAAGTATAGTGATGAGATTCACTGTTTTAATTAAAAAATATCGTTCAAATTGCAATTTATATATGCAAAAAAGATGCAAAAATATGTAAAATAAAAAATTGATTAAGTATGTTATTTATCTGATTTAATTATTTAATGTAATGTAATGTAATATTGTACAAAAATTATATTTCTAGTTTGATTGTTGTAACCATATTGTTTGGAAAAAAAAAGTCCTTATATTTAACTCGGATTTTAATGGATCTGCGGTGGAAGACGAAAATTAATAGGTACCTACTTACCTAGATACCTACGTGGCAGTAAATAAATCATAAATTGTATAATATATTTTTTAACAAATACTAACATTTTATTGTTTTAACTAAATGTCATTAGTCTTTAATTGGTATAATTGTTAATATTTTATTGTGTACCTACATACCTATAATAAACGTAATGTGTAATGTAATATAATTATATCATATTATACATATATCATAATCCTATTTATTGTTGCATTACCATTTTAAATTAATATGTATAATAAGGTAAATATGCAATATCAATAATATAAATACTACATATTATTATAAGAAAGTGTGAAAACGCTTATTGATATTATTTGTATAACACCAACCAGTGGCGTATTTATGGGGGGGATCAAGGGGATCAATCCCCCCCGCATAGGCAGTATAATATATTATATAATTATACATAATATGCAAACTTAAAGCCTCTAGCTTTAAAAGCGGGGATACTGGATAAATTCATATCCCCCCCATGACAAAAACCTAAATATGCCACTGACACCAACTTGATCCAATTTGTGTACACCTTATATAAATTATATAAAAAAGTGATTATGTTTCATATTATGTATTTTTAGAATGTTAAAATACGGTATTTTTTTGTAAAATACCGTATTACTTATACTAGTATCAATCCATATTTAACCTTGCAGCCCCTTAAAGCAGTGGCGTAGCCAGGGGGCTATACCCCCCTTGACTGTGTTGACTTTAGAATTTTATCAAGATTAATAAAAAAAATAAAAAATGTAAATAAAAGAAAAATTGTATATTTTGTATACTTAGCCCCAACCTCACATACGAAATTCCTGACTACACCACTGCCTTAAACTATCGGGCATTGAACATTGGTCATAAAATGATTGACCAATATTTTAAAATGGATTCATAATTTCAGAAAACATTTTAAAAGCCAGAATATACAATTATTATTTTAGAGTAAATTAATGTTTAGATTCATGCTAGGTACCTAATATATTTAGAGACTAGAATTAATTGTAATTTAAAATTATGCACCTAGTAACCTACAATATTATTAAATTGTAAAATGTAAATTATATTCTTAAATAAAAAATTAATATTTTTTTTTTAATACAACTTGTATACAATAATTTTATTCTATGTGTATAATAAAAACTTACAACTCTAATTATTTTGTTAAGAGGACGCTACCTTTGTATTTGTAAGGCTCTACATATAATGGTTATGCTATGCCACCATTTTACGACTCATTTATCAATGATAAAATGATAAAATAAATTGGGAGGAATTCATATTCACATAACATTTTCAGTCGCAAAATGGCGGCGTAGCATACTTAGTATCTATAGTAGTGCCCTAGTATTTGTTGTCTCTGTCTTTTACACGTACGAGATAGATATCACATTTTCGTTCACTAGTTTCAATATTCTGCTGTTATTTTTAGTATTAGAATGAATTGACCTATAAGCAAACTTTTAGGTAAGAAAGTTATCTGTATTCGAGAGTGTCGGCTTTTATTCAATATTTTAGTTTTCAAGAAAGATATGAGCATTTTTGATTTTTATATTTCACATACTCATATATTGCTTGACCATTAAAATATCGGAAAAATCGATGACATTTAATGCCTAATGTTGAATTTATGAATTGTATGAATATTTAATTGAATTTATGCTCAACAGTTCACTCTTCAGTCTTAGCTTCGTTAGTTTAAAACTACTCTTATAGACCTCCGATTGTGTTCTCACCTTTAAATTATACTTGTATCTTCTGATGTCCTCGGTATTTCAATGCTGTTGATTTTTAAGTGTCAGTTTGGGTATAATCTCACTCAACATTTAACCAACTTAATATAGATGGAGAGTTAGAATAAAAATTGTCATAAAGAACGAATGAAACGAATTGCACGCATTCGTCGTTAGCAGAGTAATATGCCCATTTTTTTATCTTTCTAGTTTCTAATAAACATTTTACAACTGGATGAGGTGGGCAGAGGGCGCCAATACATGGTTTTCCATGGGCGCCAATACTTTTCTTACTCCAGCCACAAGTGTACGCATTATATAATATAAAAGCTATCCTTTGCATTTTAAAAAACAACTTAACAACTTGCATCATATTATAGTCCTTATAGTTTTTGTTCCTTACATAATTAATTTATTGGAAAAAATATGATACTATAGGGAAGTCGAGTATACCTCGAAAATTCCTTATGTCCATAAATAACTCAAAAACAGTGAAAATATTTTGATAATTGTGAGATGTGTATAATGTTATCATGCTAATATAAACATTCTGTGAAAACGTTTACGGTTATTCCTTTTTGAATTACAGCAGAATAAGAAAATCGTTTCATGAGAAATTGTTAGTTTACATGATAGGTAATATGCAATAGGTATTGAAAAATTTTACCTTTAAACTCTCTTAAAAAATTTATTTGACTTTTCAGTAAACATTATTTTTGTTAAGAGTAGACAAATTTATGAGGAATTTTGTATTCAATTTTAAAATCGTAGATTTTGTTATGAATTTCTAATTCAAAATAATTTGAAAAAATTTCCGTGATTTTGACGAATTTTGTCAATATTTTAACTTCAGACGCTCACAAATAATTAATTTGACTTTTTGGTAATTACATTTTTTCTAAGGTAGACAACCTTTGAGGAACATTGTACTAACTTAAAATTTTTTTTGACTGATCAAAAAATTATTTATCGATAGTAATAAAAATAAAACTAAAAAAAAATCTAAAATGTTGAATGCTTATAAATTAATATACATACTTAGCTCCTTCATATACAGACAATATTATAACATAAACTTTTGAGGACATTTTCAAACATCTACGGTTTCCCTTTTTTTTTATGTAAACAACATACTTGAATAAACATTTTGTGTCTATATCAAACACCAGGCCGTAAAGCCACAGATGGTGCACTTGCATACACTGCACCCGTGCGGACGCCTATGCATATGACGGAAACGAACTCAAAACAGGCCTCTTATAGTCTTATTAACAATTTAAATTAGTATTCACCAACTATCGGAATGTTCTTTTTAAAAATAAACATTTTCTAGTTCATTGTTTTCAAAATTATCTGCCTAGTTCAAGATCAGGGTCCAAGTTTATCAAATTTAACTAAGAAGTAAGAGTTATACCTAATTATGTTGTTGAAAATAGTGAACTCCAAATGATATAGATAATAAACAAAATACAAAAATAAAATTCATAAAATTACGTTAATTGAATATGTTAGTAACCTAACCGTAATACTTTTAATAACATAATAGGTAAGTACAGGTATACGTACTTTTCACATTCGAGTTTTCGATGAAAATTAATATTAAACACTAGATACAATAATGGCTAAATTGCCTAGTTAATCTATTAAATAATTATAAAAATAACAATTGACACAAATACTGAGCTCTCTACTATGAATCACGTAATATATTATATAATTATAATATTAATTTATTATCTTATCTTATATTATAATATTCTTAATTTATTTATACTACAGAGTACGAACCATTAGTTAATGAAAATAAATATCCGTCCACGGAAACATTTCGTTTCTACGATAAAAATACGGTTTACTTCATTACTATTTATTTTCGACGATATTTTCTACTCCAATGTGTTGTCTACTTGTATAAAATATTAAAATTTCAGTTCCAAGTTCCAAGTTATACCTAACTAAATACGAAAAATCTAAATTTAATGGAAGAATCAGAAACACTTTCGTTTATAGAAAATTAGAAATTAGTATACATTAATTTAAAAGAAATTTAATGTTTTTATATAATGTTGTGGTTCACACAGATCTCACCAACATGTATTCACAATAATTTTATTTTAGAACATATTATTTTTGTAATTACATTTCTTGTTATTTCAATTATTCTTAAAAATTCACTAATTTATTATTTTATTCGTACAATTTTGCTGCTTAGCCAATTGATCTTTGGATTGTCCATTAGTACACGGTTATTCACTTATAAGTTATTTTATAAAAATATTCATAGTTTGTTATAAATTATAATTGTGTCATGATTAGGTCGGTGTTGATCTTTATATTAGATTGTATTTTGATAATGTTCAGTAATCAATATTAAAATAAAGTTTCAATATTAATTACTTTTATTTTATGTTGTAATAATTATTTAACAAAATAAAAAAATTTATAATTTTTATCTACAAAATAATTTGCAAATTTTTAATTTGATAAATGTTGTCAACATTTTGACTTTAAGTGCTTATAAAAAAATTGTGCCCATGTATTTTTAATATTTTTTAACTGATATTGTAACAATGTGTTAAGGTTTCAAGCTTTTTGACCCAAAGAATAAAACTATTGACATTTATAGAAAAGAACAAACTAAGAAAATGGAAAATTAAAAATTACTGTTAGTCAAAATTACAAGTCAAAATATTTTAAAAATGTTATCAAGTATAGTATACTATAAAATAAAAATTTTGTGCAAATTTCAAGTATTATTCTTTTTAAAATTACAACAAAATAAGAAAATCGTTTCATAAGAAATGAGCAAATATCCAATTTAACAAAAATTTAAACCTCAAACTTTAAATTTAATACATTTAAACGGAATATGTTTAACTACAACTTATGAGGAATTTTGTATTAAAATTCCAAGTTTATTGACGGAGGAAAATTTTTTTATTGACATTCATTAAATAAAACTAAAAAAAATTGAGAATTTCTTATGCCTATAAATTGTTCAAAACAAGTCAAACTATTTTGAAAATGTTATGGTTCATAGAAAATACTAATATAAATATTCAATGAAAATTTCATGTATATACGGTCATTTTTTTAGAGTTACACCAAATATTAAAAAAGATTTTGTCATAAACTGATTTTGCGTAAAATTCCCGTTTTTCCTTAAATTTTTTTATTTCATTCTGGTGCTTTTAAAAACTACTGGGAATTTTAAATGTTTACCTGCCAAATGCATCAACTAGAAAAGATACTGAATTTGAAAATTGAAGCATTATTTCGACTACTTATCGTGTACACAGACACAAATAAAAACACACATCATTATTTACCACTCTGAATCTACATTTTTTTTAAAAATTAAGTGAAGACTTCAATATCTGATGTCTGGGTAAATTGGGAGGGAGACAACTGGGGCATTTGAACCAGTATAGTATTTACATCAACCTTAAGTCGGCAAATTTACCACTCTTAACCACTATGGCACTATGAAAATCTGAGTGAAAAAATGTTGAGTCGGTAAGGCAGTGAAAAGTTGCCCTAGTCTAATAAAAATTGAAATGACCCCTCTGGTCTAGGTTATGTAGCAAGTGGGGGAGGGTTCGGTTGGTTTAGAACAAGTGTATGTGTGGCATGGATTTGCCACTAAATAACCGGATGGTCACCCATCTGAGAACTAGTGGCACCGGCCAGTGCTGGCACTCAGATCACTCAAGTGACAGAAGCCAAAAACGCGACACAATCAAAAATTGTTTAAAATATTTTGAGAATACTATTGTCACAAATTATTTAAAAATATTTTTTTGTAGAATTTTCTAGTCATTTTATTTGGAATCTTTTTTACTTATTAAAAGATATATATATAATTAAAAGATAACCCGAATATTATTTAATCACTTAATCTTACAACAGTATTATATATTATATGGGAGGCTATTGAGTTTCAAAAATAAATGTTTGCTTTAACCAACAAAACACTTTTTGAACAATTACAATTTTCCTTGCAAATGATTGTTTATGTTGGTATATAGAAATCCATTTTCTAGACTAAGAACCTATAATTGTACGTGGTTACAATATTAAATACCTAATGTACTTTCCTATGGAGTATTTATACCCGCATAACTTAAAATAACCATACTTGACTTTGGAGGTACAGGCCAGTAATTTCTAGTATAAAAAAATAAAGAATTTCATTAATAGAATTAAAGAAATTTGGTTCTAAATTGGTTCGGTTCTCAAAAATATTTTGTTAAATGGAAGTCTGTTGTACGGAACTTTCAATGTATATGTGAATCAAATCCTAAAATAAGGTTTGACAATATACTTATTCTAACTTGTTATTTTTAGCAGAAAGTTATTTATCAAAATACATATTGAAAAAAAAAAATTTTATTCTTAAATTTATTTTATATTTTTTATGAAATTTCAAAAACCATGCTTCTGTCAGTTACATCTGTTGATATTTCAAACTTTGGGATTTTATATTCAATTTTAAGTTGTTGATAAATTGTTGTTTTCCAAAAATTAAAATGAAAGATTAGTTATGGAATATTATTTTTTAACTTACAAAGTTATGACACTTCGATAAACACCAATAAGAATCTTGTATTTTATTGTTGTTTTTTAACATTTAGGATTTAGGTTGATAGGTAGATGACTGAAATCACACTATAAGTTGTTATAGTTTATTTTGATAAATTGAATATTATAATCAGTGCCATAGATATGCCCTCATTAATCATGCATTAGTTTAATTTTTTAAGATATATTACGTTCAAGAAACTGTATACATGTATATTCTGATGTACATATATTTAATTAATGGCATCAAAAAACTTAGAAATTTCTCTAACTAAATTAATATTTAATAAATTTTTTTTTGCATTGAATGAATCTGGTTCCATTTACAATAAATATTTTGATGATTTATATAAAATCTTGCTATGCATTTAAATTTACTAAATGTAAATGCAAGAATAGAATAAAATTCTGCTTAATGGTTATAGGAAGCCATCAACGTGTTAACAATGGACAAACTAATAGCAAGAAAATACAAGCAAGAATACGAAAACTACGAAATTGAAAAGAAAAAAAATCTAACCAAATGAAAAAATTATACATTTTAACTAGACTACAAACAAAAAGTTTAACCCAACATGACTTTAAAACCCAAGTAGAAAAACCACAAATAAAAAATATTTAAAACTATAGTAAATAGTCAAGTAACAAAATGTATTAAAATTAATTTAAAAAAAAACAATAAACAATAAATACAAAAATTGAAACAACAAAACAACAAAACAATAAATACTTAATACCAAAAAAAAAAACTTAAATCATCAAAACCTCGAATAGTTTTAGATCATTAATTCATATTATAGGTAGTACCAACTACTAATGAACAGCCAGTTAAAACCCATTATGGTATAACATGAATAAATTGGAGCAAAATTTAACAGAAAGAAGAAGAAATAAAAGTAAAAGAAATAAAAAATTGAGTAAAAATGTTTTTAATTTGAGTGCTCCCTCTGTACGCAAATTCTGACCTGCCATTGACTCATAATTTTAATACTACTGAAATCTGTGAACTCCATAAATATATTTGATCTAACTTATGCTTGTAATAATAATAAAAATAATAACAATACTTCTTTAATTGTCTAAAAAAACAATCTTCTACAACCTGATAATTGTACTATAAAATAAAATGATGTATACAACTTAGAAGAAAGTGATCATGAAAATAAAAATAACAATTGTGGGTTGGATTATTTTAATCCTTTATTACTTCAATGTTTGTGTTCCAGTGGTTCTGAAACATAAATATTATTTTCCAAAGTTAATGAGTTGAAAGAACCAGAAACATATTATCATTCTAAAATTCTTCTACCAGAAAAAGTACCACCAATACATGAAACATTCTAAGAGGACTATTATAAAAGAAGTGCCATCACTTCATGAATCATATTTTGAAATATCAGAAACAGGAAAAACAGTCTTTCCAAGAACCAAACTTATGTATGATAGAAAATGTACCTCGTCTGCCAGATATATATTCCAAGATAAAGGAATCTGAAAAGCGCTGTTTTTACATGATACATATTCCGAGATAACATCAAAAATATATTCCTTAATAAAAGAAATAAAAGAAGCACAATAGTCTTCAAAACTGAATTCTAAAATAATTAGATAACTGAAACGAAAAATAGTCGTATAAGTCATTAAATTGAAAGAATTACAGACTTCTAATGAAATAGTTCTAAAACTTCTTACATGAGAGAATTACAAAGTACACCAAAAATATATTTGGTTCCAAGGTTCCAAATTTAGATTATATCTACCAATAAACATCAACCAAATTACTAAAAAAAAACTATTTGACGCTAAACGAATTATATTCTGAAATAACTAATGCAGAACAAGAATCACATCCAAACAAATTATATTATGAAGCAGGAGAAGAAACCCAATTCCATATTTAAATTTTACTGAAATTAAAGAGACTCTGTGTAAGCCAAAAATCTTTTTTGAAATTACTGTATCAGATGGCAACATTGTTTAAAAACATACATGAAAATTACTTTTGTGGTACGAAAATTGTACTCTGAAAAGAATTTTAAGACAAAATTATTTAAAGAAAAAATATTTCAGGATTATTAAACATCATTAATTTTTTCTACTAAAAATTTTCCAAGAAGAATATAAGAGAAATAACAAAAATATATTCTTTTGAAACCATATAAGATAAACGATCTGTTGAGGCGACCACAAAAGGCAAGCTACCTATGCCCAATACATGTTCTGAGGCAAATTTAAAGGAGCAATTATCAGTAGGTAGGTACCAAAATCATATTTTGAAGAGTATCTATCTCTACGAAATACATATTTTGAGGCCTTTAAGGTGCTGTTATAGAATAATTATCTTTATCTAACACTCATTTAGAAAATCCAGTTGAAAAGGAATTATTGCAACCAAGCACACATTCTAAGATGACTGTCGAGAAAAAACTACCTCTACCAAATACTTATTCTGAGGTGGCTGTAAAGGAGGAACTAACTGTATCAAATATGGCCAAACCAAAATCTCTAAAATTAAACCCCCAGAAGCGTATAACAGATGAACCAATTATATCCATAGTGGATGAAGCTAATGAAATATCTACATTGGAAATAACAATTAACATTACTTAAGGAAAAGCTAGTATTTGTAGATAGTCTTTGATTATTGTCATTAGTAAGAAGTTTGAAGAAAAAAAATGTGAGATCTATACTACAAAGAAACCCATCCAAAAGTAACAATTTGTATTGCATATTGTTTTTAATTTTATTTATCAAAAACATAAACAAAGGGTTTGTTTGTCTAATGTTTATAAATGTACTTATATTGTAATGTATACACTTAATTATGATTTATTTGAAAACATAGATAATCCTTACATTACCAGTAGGTATTATTAATTATTAATAATATTTAATAGAAAACAATCCTACTGCAATAGTGCCTGTTCAATTGTTATAATAAATTATACAATTTATTTTGATAGTAATCTACAGCAAATTAACTTCCTTTGGTTAACACAAATATTTAATAAATTACCCACATTTGAACACTGTCATACAAAAATAAAGTTAATAATATTATAGTTGCTTTTGCAGTTCATTTAAATGTGTGATTTTTAATAAATCGTTATATTGATTATGTTTATAATAGAACAATCATTGTACAACAGTGATATTAAAACGTTACTAAATTAATGTATTTTTTCAGATAATGATCCAAGCTAATGGACATAATACTGAACAATCAAATAACGATCAATCTAGTTCAGGTAGTTTATTTATTTTAATGTTGAGTAAAATTAATTGTTGTTATATAGGTAGGTACTACTGAATTATGAATATAAATGAATGGTATATATGTATATACAGCGTTTTTGAATAAACTAGTCATTTCTATGTATATCTTTAAGATTTTTTAATAATAATCTAAGCATGAAAAAAAACGAGATAATTTGTCTTAATTTATTTTGCACATGAATCTATTTAAGAAAAAAATGAATTGATTTTATCTTTTTTCCGATGAATACATTTTGCATAAATACAGAGCGATTAATTTATGTAAGAATACCTACAAGTTATTTCAAAAATTCTTGACGATTTTATAACTTTATTTTTCTTCATCCTAATTTTCAAGTCATTACAAAATAACATTCTAGAAAAAAAAAATTATATTATCATTATTTTTTATCGTCATCATTTATACAGATTTTACTTAAGTGAAAGACAACATCCATTTTTAATTTCATATTCCGAAGCTGAATATTATTAAAATTATTTCAATGTGTAAAAATAAAATATATTTCAAGGGACTTTGCTATGATTTTTATTAAAGTGTCAGGTAATTTCTAATCTCGTCATCACCGCCGAGATCTATGCGTTGGTCGTAAATGATAATATTAGTGTGAGTGAGGTTCAATGCGGGTACCGACGAATGCTATCTCTACGCCAGTGCTTCTCAACCGGTGTGTCGCCTAAAAATTGTTTATTTATATTATAAGTGTTCAAAGTATAATTAATATAATATGACATTACTATGGCGTAATTACGTCATAAGCATAACCACAGATAAGAAAAACATTTGTGAAGATTATCTCATACTCAATTTACATATTAATATATAGGTTTATAATAATTGTTACCTTTTTCAAAAATCCAATAATTATTTTAAGTATCGCCATCCGTATGGATCTAAATTAGGGTGTCGTCGTAAATAAAAGATACACTGCTCCTCTATGCGCGAAATTAAGGTCAATGCATGTCAATAATTCAATAACAATATCAAATTCACAATACAAACTATAAGGCACTTTACTTATTGTATTAACAAAATTACCTAGTTAAGTTGTCTGATTTTAATTCTGAAAAAAATTTGAACTCAGCGGAGAAATGTATATTGGATTGTACGGAATACTTTTCTTTATTATATTTTTAGTTTAATTACAATGTACAATAATTAGGATTTGATAAAATTCATATATTAAATTTTTCAATTACAGTTCAAAATTAAATAATATTAAATTTCTTCAAAGTGTTCCGTACACCGTACGATCTATAGACATTTGCCTGCCGAATTCAAAATTGTTTTCAGAATTAAAAAGTATTTTTAACCATATAATTTAGGGTAGTAGCGAGCGTAAAGTTTTGACGAGTTCACTCCACCAGTGAACCAAATTTTTGTGAGGGCCCCATAACGCTCATTTAAACTTTAAATACTTATACTTATAAGCTACTCGTCAAAAATTCGACTTTTATGTATCGAAATTATTCGGAATACCCTAAAAAGTATTTAGCTTTTCTCTTAAAAATGAAAAAACAGTTATTGTCTTTCGTAAAAAACTTAAAAAATAATAACCATAAATTATAGTAAAAATATATTTTGAAACGACTTAAATTCGTATAAAAACATTAAAAGCTTTTGAAATAATAATACTTGTATTGCTCAGCTGTCACTTGTTATCAATTAAATTTTTTTTTTATTATTATTATATTGAAATATATCTACAGTCTATACAATTTTTTTATATGCAATAAGTAGGTTTGATAATTGACAAAATTAGGTTAACATGAATCATAAGATTAGGGAGAATACCCAGTGGTAACACCCTATTATTAGAATTTAAAAATACTTAATTAATATATTTCAGAAAAAGTGAAGTGTTCGTATCTAATAAAATATTCAAACCGTAATGATGATGATCAAAATCACACCGCCATGTATGTATAATCATTTTTAACTGAACAACAATCAATCACAAATTGATTAATAATTATTGTAAATTGTTGAACAATTTTTTTTTTAGCCCATATTTCATCCCAGCAGCGAAACCATTAGGATCAATGATCGATGAAGATCGTTCTTATATGCCTAAATGCAGCTGTTGTAACATTAAAATTGGTCTAGAAGACACTCGTTTTCATATAACACATGCGAAGACTTCAGATGTGCAAAAAGCGAGTTTTGAAAGTATGTACGACTTGTATTACTTACATGTTTGAAATGCTTTATCACAATTTTTAACAATAAGAACGACTAAATACATTAATTATAAATATATGGTTAAGACAAAGTACAAGCTGATGATTAAAAAATAAATTGTTTTAGTAAAATATTTACTTAAAAACTTATTTTTAAACCTAGTCTTGAATAGTTTTGATTAATATTTAAGTTCTTCAAGTTGTTAAAAGTCTTAAATTGTGTTGATTTTCTACTAACGAATATTTTATTGTATATATTTTTTTTATAGAGGCCAATCATTTAATTCGTCCTAATTCATGTTTGTGCGTTGGTTGTTACCAGACCATAAAAAAACGAACTTCTACAAAAAATTATACAAAACGTGACTGTATTATAATGGATTGTGAACAAGTTGCATGTCATATTTTTAATTCAAAATTGATTGATATATTAAAATCTACAATTTTGATAAATAAGGTTTGTAAAATATAATATGTAGGTACCTACACATTTCAATTTACAAAATAAAATAAAAAACTAAAACTATTTTATGATTATTTTTATTCATATTTTAATATAATATTAACATTCACTAAGTCTGATTTTAAATTTATAAATAAACATAATAAATTATGATATAAAAATCTATAATCTTTTCATTTTTACAATAACGTGTCAAGTATGATATTTTCCTACTTTTTGCATAGGTAACTTAACTTCTTAAGAGGACGCCACGCCCGCATGTGTTGTACCAACCACTGTCTTACAAATGCGTAACATAACAAATTTACGCTCAGAAGTTCACGTTTTATACCGTTACCTTAAAAATTTTAGTGAATCGACCTATTATGAAACTTGATGGAAACAACATTATCTGTATTTTGTTGGAAGTTTCATTACGATAATTCAGTTTTTAAGTGAGTTATGGGCATTTTTAATTTTCATTTACTAGACACGCATAACTCACTTAAAAACTGAATTATCGAAATGAAACTTCCAACAAAATACAGATAATGTTGTTTCCATCAAGTTTCATAATAGGTCGATTCACTAAAATTTTTAAGCTAATGGAATAAAACGTGAACTGCTAAGTATAAATTTTGTATGTTACGCGTTTGTAAGACGAAGACAATAAATGCGGGTGTGGCGTCCCTCTTAAAAGGATTCAATACTGACTGTTTTTAGGGAGTTAAATATAGGCAATATTCTAAGCGTCTGAAGTATTGTAAAAGAAATAACAGATCACTCCTGCTGTGCAGTCAAAAACGCGCTACCCGAATATTAATTTAATTTAATCTATTTCTCCAGTAAATTTCTGATAACATTTTATTTGATTTTGTCATGATTTTAAAACGATTTTATTCAATCAATGAATAATATTTTATTTAGCTAGTACTTAAAAATTACCAAAATATGAGTACTACTATATTCATACTTTTATATTAGGCAAAGTTTAAAAAAAAAAAAGGTGGGTAAGTGGATTTTGCTCTGCTGTACAGTAGGTTACAAGTGTGTCACTGCAATGGATGGTGTTAAATTTGAATTCAATGATATAATATCATTGTATAAGAAAAACGATTCTGAGCGAAAACGGTCAGTCAGCCTATGATATTACTAAGTATATTTGATGAATAAAGTAATTTTTATATATTCTTTACTTATTTACGTGGAACCTTATTTTAAATTTTCAATCCTTAGCTACAAAAGTTGAACATTTTATACATTTTTAAATACAAAATAATTATTAAATTATAAATTTGATAAATTTTGTCAAAAAAAAACTAAAAAAAATGGAAACTGAAAATGTTCGTAAACAGCTCAAAATATTTGGAAAATGTTATGGTGTATAGAAAATGCTAATATAAACATTCAGTCAAAATTTCATTTATATAGATTCATTTGTTTTAGAGTTACACCAAAAACCAAAATCGATTTTCTCGAAAACAAATTTTGCGTAAAACATCTCGTTTTTCCTTAATTTTTGTTTTATTTTTCACGCACTTTTGAAAACTACTGGCAATTTTTTTCTTTTGACCCCCCAAAGTACCAACTAGATTCACTTTCCTCTCAGAAAAGTTACTGTTAAAGAAAATCCAAGCACTTTTACTGTCCTAAAAGGTGATAACAGGAACAAAAAAAGGTAAGTGGATGTCGCTCTGCTGTACAGTAGGTTACAAGTGGGTCACTGTAATAGATGGTGTTAAATTTGAATTCAATGATATAATATAATTGTATAAGAAAAACGATTCTGAGCGAAAACGGTCAGTCAGCCTATATTACCAAATATATTTGATGATATTATTGTGAATAAAGTAATTTATATATAACTTAATTACGTGGAACCTTGTTTTAAATTTTCAATCCTTAGCTATCAAAAGTTAACATTTTATAAATTTTTAACTACAAAATAATTATTAAATTACATATTTGATAAATTTTGTCAAAATTTGAACTTTAAATGTTTATAAAAAAAAATTGTGTCTATGTATTTAAATATTTTTCAACTGCTATTAGAACGAAATATCAGGAGCCTTATATTAAATTTTCACACTTTTTTACCCAACAAATAAAATTGTATTGATATTTATAGAAAAAATAAACTAAAAAAATTGAGAACTGACAATGTCCGTAAACAACTCAAAAAGAGTCAAATTATTTTCAACATTTTATCGTGTATAGAAAATACTAATATAAACTTTCAGTGAAATTTTCAAGTATCTACAGTCATACGTTTTTTAATTATAACAAAATAAGAAAACCGTTACATGAGAAATCGAGTAAATATCAAATGTTGTGAAAATATGAATTTTAAACGCTCATAACGGGACTTTTTACGCAAAATCGATTTTTCACAAAATTGAATTTGGTTTTTGTTGTAACTTTAAAACAAATGACCGTAGATACATGAAATTTTCACTGGTTGTTTATATTTTTATTTTCTATACTCGTTAAAATTTTCAAAATATTTTGATTTATTTTGAACTGTTTAGGGACATTTTCATTTTCCATTTTTTTTAGTTTTTTTTCTAAAATATCAAAACAATTTTATTTGTTGGTTAAAAAAGCTTGAAAATTTAATAGAAGGCTCCTAGTATATTGTTTCAAAAGCAGATGAAAAATATTAAAAATCCTTAGTCACAGTTTATTTTTATCAGCATTTTAAGTTCAAAAATTGACAAAATACGGAAAAATCACGAAAATTAGCAAATTATTTTGAGTTAAGAATTCCTAAAAATTTTTCTTTTTAAAACTAAAATTATGCTAAAATTTTTCGCTAAAATTAAATTTAATACAAAATTCCTTATAAGATTATCTACCTTTATCAAAAAAAAAAATTTCTATAAGAAAGCAAATTAAATTTTTATGAGCGTTTGAAATTCAAATTTTTACAACATTGGATATTCACTCGATTTCTCATGTAGCGATTTCCTTAGTTTGTTGTAATTCAAAAACGAATAACTGTAGATACATGAAAATTTCACTGAATGTTTATACTAGCATTTCTTATACACCATACAATTTTGAAAATATTTTGACTCTTTTTGAGTTGTTTACGGGCATTGTCAGTTTTCAAATTTTTTTAGTTTTTTTTTCTATAAATATCAATAAAGTTTTTTCTGTTGGGCCAAAAAGTGTAAAAATTTAATGCAAGGCTCCTGATCTATTTTTACAATAGCAGTTGAAAAATATTAAAAATACATAGGTACAACTTTTTTTTATAAGCATTTAAAGTTCAATTTTTGTAAAAATTTATGACATTTAAAATTTAATAATAATTTTGTAGTTACAAATATATAAAATGTTCAACTTTTATATCTAAGGATAGAAAATTTAAAACAAGGCTCCACGTAAATAGGTTATATATAAATTACTTTATGCACAATAATATCATCAAATATACTTAGTAACATCATAGACTGACTACCGTTTTCGCTCAGAATCGTTTTGCTTATACAATGATATTATATCATTGAATTCAAATTTAACACCATCCATTACATTGACCCACTTGTGACCTACTGTACAGCAGACCGACATTCACTTACCCATCTTTTTTTAATTCATTTTTTCACTTAAATATTATTAATATTTTGAAATCTTATTTGAAAGGTTTGACAGTTTAATTTCAAAAAAGTAGAAAAATGGTTTTGAAGTAAATTTCATAACAAATTCAAATATGTTTTCAAACATTTTAATCGATTACTAAGATATAATTGGTATAATTAATGATAATTATTATTGGCGTAACATCTTATTTCCATTTTGGTAAAAAAACATAGACGGGATCGGATCCTTTTATTAAATTATTAATTTTAAAAGATTAAGTAATCATAAGTATATTCACTTTAATTACAAATATGATAATAATAATATTATGTTTATTTTCAATTAAATGTCTATGTTGTACATATATTATAATATAACTTACAGTGCATAAATTAAATTAAATTAAAAAATTATACAAATAAGAGCTTGTACATAAGTTATATTAATATTGATAAAATAATAACAATAATTGATTTAAATGTTGTATAACCAAATATTTACCAAGTTTAGGTATAACTATTTTTCAGTTATAAATACATTTTTAGGTAGGTAATCTATGTATGCATACAATTGTAATACCTACACTAGGCCACAATACATATTTTGTATAACGTTTAAAATAAATACAAATTTAGTTAAATAAGAAACTTAAATATACCAATAACAACAATTATGTTTACCATTTATATGTATTTATACATAATATTTTAATCTATTGATGTTTTTGTTAATTTTAGATTCATTTTAGAGTCCAGACAAAAGACGAAAAAAAATTACATAAAACTTCGTTTTGCAATGCACATTATGATCAGGTTATTAGACAATATTAGTAATATTATATTATTGTATCAGCTGTGTCCTATATAATGCGCATGTTTATTAAAGTTCATCTCTTGATACCTGTTATCATTGGCGGAAATCGTGGAGGGTCTTGAAGGGGCTTAGCCCCCCCCCCCCACCCAATAGTCCATCAAGCCCCCCTCCCTTTTTAGTTTTGTAGGATCGAAGTCCTCTGAAATTTTAATGGATTTACGCTTATACAGCTATTATTTGTTATGGAATATTATAAATAATTATTTTTGTTTTCATTTAGCTACTATTAATAACTCAATGTCAGTTGTGTGGAAATCGATCGTTACAAAAGTTTAACTTGCGTAAAGACATAGTGCATGAATATCAGTTGATTCTTGATGAAGATAATATTCCTGCTACAGTAAAATTTGGCACTCTTATTTGTAAACCATGTCACATTTATATATTATTGCGAAGAGATAAAACTACAATAATCCCATCTGAATTACAAAAGCACTGTGACGCTACTAAAACAAGGTAATGATTTAGTTTTAGATAAGAAGTCTACCTATGGTATCAAATAAAAAAAATGTATGCATATATTCATCGGTTGGTTATTAAAAATTATTTATAGTTTTTATGATTTAATAGGTAACAAAATCAATTAACCCGTTATAATGACCATACATGAAAACTAAAACTATAATGTTCAAAGATTTCATTTTTGGATATGACAATCCTGATGAATCGGGCTGTATACTTACGAATTAAGGGGCCTCACGGCTCGCTATGGTTTTCGTTTATCTCGGCAATTTCTAATCTCGTCATCGTCGCCGGGCCTCTATGTGTTAGTCGTAACTCATTAGGGCTTAGATTTTTTTTCATTTGTGAATTAAGGTACCGAAACCCTCTGATTGTTTCTCGTACGCACAAACACAAGTAAATACCTCAGTCACGATATAAAATTCACTAAACGAATTTTAAGGCAACTTATTTGTTAATTTGACAAAATTAAAGTTAGTTGTTAACGTTTTCTGGTTTTAATCCTAAAAAAAAGATTTTTATTCAGCAGAAAACTGTCTATAGCTCGTTCGGAACACTTTGAAAAAAATTGTTGAAATAATTGTCTCCTATTATTACAACAAGAGTATTTTTAATTTGTTTATAGTATTTTTCCCAAATACGGGCAGGGTAATGAGACAACAAATATTAATTTTCCAATCCGTCCCTGATGATGGTGACAGAGTAAAAAGTTTACACCTTTCAGTTGTTATATCTCTGGATCTAAATTGTGCACAACGCTTTAAAGTACATCAACATTTAGGTCTTACCGAGTACTACAAGATAGCAATTTTAACTATACAATTGTATTTAAAAAATTGTTTTATGTGTGATGTTTCTATTTGCATGCAGATGCAGATGCTGATTAAAAAAAACAGCTATTTAGTTTTTAAAGAAATTGTTATTCAATTTTAATGAGATTGAATAGAAACATAATTTGGAATTAAAAAAAACAATTCAAATTACTTAATTACAGCCTTTATTTAATCTTAAACAACATTTTAAACATATTTTATAGCAATAAAAGTATTTTATTTTTAACCAATTACTTAACTATTCACCCTTTAAATTAATGAAGTCTTTAAGTTTCTTATATTAAATAATTTAATTAAGTATGATTGATAGTTACGGTAATTAATTTTCAATATTCACGCACAATGGAAAAATTTGTTTGGAGTTATCACATTTCGTTCATGAGAACCATGATGACAAAATTGATAAACATTTTGTGGCAGTAAAATAAATTTTGGTCTTATAAATTTTTTTACCAACAATTATTATTGAGGTAAATAGTTATCAATTGAATTCGCTTCTTCATAATCTATCCAATTTAATACATCAACAACTCATAAATATAGTTATACTTAGATTGTAGTTATTGGTCAATGAAACTTATTTCGAAATTTTGTTTCTATTCACTCATTCACCCATTCACCCACTTTTATAAATCTCGTCACTTACAACTGTGTAAACTAAATAAAATGATACATGAATAATAATCATACACGATAATGTGTTAGACGTGTTAATGTGTATCGTTAACATATTCTACAATGTGAACTATCATATAAGATATATTTCAATAATTATTTAAAATACACTTTACCGTTAAATATTTAAAAACTTGTGAGTAATTACTTTATATTTATTTATAGGATTATAAGCAATAATAAATTAAAAATGAAAGAATTAGAAAGTATTAAATTAGCAAAATATGATATTAATATGGAAAAAAAAAAGGAAGAAAATCAATTATTAATGGTTACATCTCTACCGAAGAATAGAAGTAATTCTTTCACTGATTATTCTTCTATACCATCTAAATCAGTAACAAAAGGAACAGCACTCGACGCTATTACAATACGACCACCGTTGGTAAATTCAACACCAGTGGCAGCATCAATGCAATCATTAACAGCCGTTATAATGACGACGACAGAAACAGCGTTGGCAACAGAAGAAGCGCATCTGACAACAATTACAAAACCAATATTAGAAACACCGATTACTGCGGAGTTAACGAAGGCAACAGAAGATGTGAAATTAACAGTGGCAACAGAAAAACCAACAGTTTTAAAATTTAAGCGAAAGAGACAACGTACATTTCTCGATGAACATTCGTCTGCACCAAGAACGAAAAAACGTATTGTAAACCGACTGACTGTAACTACTGACTGTTTAAAACACACTATATCGGGGCTTAAACCTACAATTCCAGTTCATAAACCAACAATTTCTAGTATTAAACCAACGACCCCTGTGATTCAATTTCATAAGCCATCAGTCCAAGTTGTTAAAACTACAACTCCAGTTGACAAACCTATAACTCAAGTTGATGAATCTATGACTCTAGTTGATAAACCTACGACTCTAGTTGATAAACCTACAATTCCTGTTCATAAACCTTTGTGTAAAAAATCACTAATTTTCTCACCGGTTCTAAGACCAATTTTTAGTTCAAAATGGCCTGTACCAAAAAAACAACTATTTAAAAATGTCAAGGTTCCAGTTGATAAACCTAAGATTGCTGATCACAAACGTTTGTATAAGAAATCAATAGTTTTCTCACCAGTTCTACGGCCATACTTCAATTCAAAACGTTCTACACCAAAAAAATATAAGAAAACTCCAGAATCAATTACACCAATAACAAAACCAACTAAACTGCAGCAAATGAATCAATCACATCAGAATACATTAGATTCACAGTCTACGTCACCACGTACTGAGTTTTCTGAGTTAGTCACCAACGACCTGGTCCATCAATGTTGTCATCCACCACATCAGACATGAACCAAGTATTTGAAAATATCAAAGTTCCAATTGATAAACCTGTAATTCCAGTCGAGAAACCTATGATTCTAGTAAATAAGCCTACAATTACTAATTACACACCTTTAGTTAATAAATCACCAGTTGGACCAACGGTTTTAAGCCCGTTCTATAGTTCAAAATGTACTGAACTAAAAAAAAATGGGAATCTTCTAGAATCAGTTTCACCAATAATTGAACCAACTCAACTTAAAAAGAATCAATTGCATCAGCACACGTTAGATTCACTGTCTATGTCATTGCAAACTGAATTTCCAGAGTTGAGTCTCCATCAAGGTGAATCATCAACATTGTCATCCACCACATCAGACATGAACCAATTATTTGAAAATCTCAATGTACCAGTAGATAAAACTACGATTACTGATCACAAACGTTTGGATAATAAATCACCAATTTCCTCGCCACTTTTAAGTCCATTTTCTAGTTCAAAATATACTGCACTAAAAAAATATAAGAAAACTCCAGAATCAGTTTTACCAATAAAAAAACCAACTCAACTACAAACGAATCAATCGCATCAGAATACGTTAGACTCACAGTCTACGTCACCGCGTACTGAGTTTCCAGAGTTGAGATTCCAACGAGCTGGTCCAACAACATTGTCATTCACCACATCAGACATGAACCAAGTATTTGAAAATATCAAAGTTCCAATTGATAAACCTATAATTCCAGTAAATAAGCCTACAATTACTAATTACACACCTTTAGTTAATAAATCACCAGTTGAACCACCGATTTTAAGCCCGATTTTTAGTTCAAAATGTACTGAACTAAAAAAAAATAGGAATCCTCCAGAATCAGTTTCACCAATAATTGAACCAACTCAACTGCAAGATAATCAATTGCATCAGCACACATTAGAACCTCCAGAATCAGTTTCACCAATAATTGAACCAACTCAACTGCAAACGAATCAATCGCATCAAAATACGTTAGACTCACAGTCTACGTCACCGCGTACCGAGTTTCCAGAGTTGAGATGCCAACGAGCTGGTCCAACAACATTGTCATCCACCACATCGGAAATGAACCAAGTATTTGAAAATATCAAAGTTCCAATTGATAAACATGTAATTCCAGTTGAGAAACCTATGATTCTAGTAAATAAGCCTACAATTACTAATTACACACCTTTAGTTAATAAATCACCAGTTGAACCACCGGTTATAAGCCCGTTTTTTAGTTCAAAATGTACTGAACTAAAAAAAAATAGGAATCCTCTAGAATCGGTTTCACCAATAATTGAACCAACTCAACTACAAGATAATCAATTGCATCAGCACACGTTAGAAACTCCAGAATCAGTTTCACCAATAATTGAACCAACTCAACTGCAAGATAATCAATTGCATCAGCACACGTTAGAACCTCCAGAATCAGTTTCACCAATAATTGAACCAACTCAACTGCAAACGAATCAATCGCATCAAAATACGTTAAATTCGCAGTCTACGTCACCGCGTACCGAGTTTCCAGAGTTGAGATGCCAACGAGCTGGTCCAACAACATTATCATCCACCACATCGGAAATGAACCAAATATTTGAAAATATCAAAGTTACAATTGATAAACCTGTAATTCCAATTGAGAAACTTATGATTCAAGTAAATCAGCCTACAATTACTAATTACACACCTTTAGTTAATAAATCACCAGTTGAACCACCGGTTTTAAGCCCGTTCTTTAGTTCAAAATGTACTGAACTAAAAAAAAATAGGAATCCTCTAGAATCAGTTTCACCAATAATTGAACCACCTCAACTGCAAGATAATCAATTGCATCAGCACACGTTAGAAACTCCAGAATCAGTTTCACCAATAATTGAACCAACTCAACTGCAAACGAATCAATCGCATCAAAATACGTTAGACTCACAGTCTACATCACCGCGTACCGAGTTTCCAGAATTGAGACGCCAACGAGCTGGTCCAACAACATTGTCGTCTACCACACCAAACATGATACAACTATTTGAAAAACTCAAAAGTCCTTATTCTAACGGGATGACATTTATCAACCATCTGCTTAACTTGGAAACATTCCGTAATTGGGGACTTTAACTGTAGAAAAAAATAAAACCACATACTGTCAACGAACATCTAATACTGCTACCACTCCTCCTCATAGCATACACTGTCTTTCAGCACAAGAAGAATATCAAACGATATCTTGTATCGATGATGACGACAATGACCTGACAAATTGTGACAATTTGTGTGAAAAATGTGTACCAAGTGACGAAAACAGTTCAGATTCACACTTTATCCCTGCCAAAAAAACTTATAAATCATGCAATATACCTAAGCAGAAATCCAATTTACCCAAAAGCTTTGACAATAAACAATCTAAATATCACGATAACGATGATAGCAAAAAACAAATCATCGATTTACAGGAAAATTTTTCTATCACTTATTACCCAAATATCACTATTGCTTCTACCACCTCTACTATCACTATGTCCATTACAACCACTGAAGCTTCGACGAATATTGTCTCAGCTACATCATCTGTTTTTACCACTAACTCTGGAGCAATCATAGCTAATGAAGTTCCAGCTACTGTCGAAATGGCCGCTGTAGCAACCAACACTTCACCTTTAACTATTGCCATCGCTGACTCCACCACATCCATCACTGACTCTACCATAGACATCAATAACACTGAAGTCCCTGTCATTACCGACACAGTCACCATCAACTTTGACAAATCAGAAACCATTTCCACGGTTAATGAAAATACTACCGTCGCTGATGCCGCTGCTGTAAAAGAATCTGCTACCTTATATAACACTACCGCCTTAACTATGATTACAAATGTGGCCTCTACCACAACAAATGCAGCAGTTTCCGCAACCATTGACGCTGATTCATTAACAGCTGTCACAACAACTGTCAATGATGATACAACTTTGGTTGAAATAAACACTGAATCGTCTACCATTACCAATGCAATTACCACCGAATCTCCCAACTCAGCTAAGTGCGCTGATGCATTCACAATAGTTAACGCATCCCCTGTCACCTCAGACATCACTACCACCACAGAAACAGTTTTTGAGACCACTATCGCTGCATCCAAAATCTCTTATGACTCAGAATTTATGTCTAATAAAAATACTGTTGTCACTATTTCTCCAATACAATGCGTATCTACCTAGGGCACCATGCTAAAAAGTTCATATTTCAATAATAAGAAATTCGTTTCCGAAAATACAATTAAAACTATTTTTGATAGCACCAATATAATCGAATATCGTTAAAGCATCCACTGATGAATGTTATTATCAAGGAAGTTAAGACAGAAATCCACTATAATCCTTAAGCCAGATCATCCTTTAAAACTCATTAACCTCGAAATGTTGAACAGAAAGAATTGAAACTAGCTAAAACCTTTGTTTGGAAATTAAGATCATCAATAAAACGACATGGAATACAGTAACACGGCCACGGCACTTCTTGCTTTTTTACGTTGTTAATGTGAAAATTCCACAACTAGGTAGTTAGTTTTGTTTATTTTGTATACACAAAAAAATATACTAAAATGGATATGATTTTGATTACCACTAATCATGATACCAACTTATTGAATAATTTAATCATGTTTTAATTCAGGGATAAAGTCAAATAATTCACAACAACATTGATGTAAAATTATATGCATGTAATCAACCCTATCATTGATCACTACATTTAGAACAATGTAACGAAAATCAAATTTTCATAGCTTATTGATAACTTCGATTAGATTACATTTTATGTATAATTTTATTTTGATTACTTTTGAAATTCATAAATTTATATGAAGGTACAATATCTGAATATTTTATGCACAACTATTAATTTGAAATCTCTATTATAAGTACACATTTTATTGTTGATTGAAAAACATTAAACAATTTTACGTGGTGTAGTTTGTATATCTAGGTATGATATCGGGTGTCGTTTTATTTGTTAAAGTAATTAGTAGATACTTTTTTTTTATTTAAACTACATTTTTGTATCAAATATTTATAAATCTGTTTAGAATATTATAATATTATAATATGAAAGAAAAAAAATTAATTGTTCAGTTGACCATAAAATATTTAAATGGATATTAAGATTGTGTATACTTAACTAACTATCATATCTTTTGATATGATACTTATAAGTTATAAGTTCATAACAGTTCTTTGTTACCAAATATTGTTTGTACAAATATTTATATCAAATATTTTATAAATTAAATTAGTGCTTATAATTATTATGTTTTATTTTTCTACACCATCCTAATTTTAAGTCTTTAATTAATTACCTAATTTATAACTTGTATATTATTATTTTGTTCTACATTCTTGTCATACCAAAAATTGTCTAAATAAACCTATTTTATAAGTACCGCTTTACTAGTTACCAATGTTAAACGCATACCAAAACTTTTAATGTAATAATAAACAGTATTATTTTAAATTTTGAGCAAAACCAGAATATTTTATTGATATCCATTGTCTATTACACTGTTACATTTATATATTTTTATTCTCGTTGCATACTTTTTGGTGAAACGAAAGTTTTATTTTTTTGTTATTAGAAGCCGCAACCACATAGGGGAGAATGAGGGAATACCCGTCACCTGAGCAAGAATCGTGGCTTAAATATACATTAAATAAAACTTTTTATTTTTGTTTGATAGCAACATTATAGACTATGTGCAAAAACCTTGTATATTCCAGCCATGGCAAGAATTGTTATATCTCAAATTCTATGAGTCTAAATGTTATGCGACTACAATAAATAGATGCATAAATATATTGACTGCATTATGTCAATGTCTCATATTTTTAAACATAAACTTAAATATTTTTTTTTTAAATATATAAATGTCCAATATTCCTTGACCCTTATCCCGTGAAATACCTGCAGTCACTCATTTAAAATATTAAAACATAATGTAAAAAGATAATTTTGTTAAAAATCATAATGTTTTAAATAATGGTTCAAATTAAATGAATCCTTCATAGATAGTTACCGAAAACAAATACCAATAGAAAATACTTATATATTGTTGTATCAATGGTTGCCAACACATATCATACTATATTATATATATATATTGATCGGTATTTCCTTTTTTGACAAGTAATCAGAAAATATTTTTAATCGATAAACCATAATACTATGGTCTACTACTACTGGTTTGAATTTATAATCATAATCTTCATATTTTATTTTATATGTATATCTATAAAGTAGAAATATTTTATAAATATTACTAGCTGATCCTGTGCACTTCGTTGTCCGTTAAATGTATCAACTCTATATGACTCAAACTTTGTTCAATTCGTTATTTAATATTCGGTGTATGGTGTACAAAATTTATCTTAACTTTTCCGTTGCCCGGAATAAAAATTCTGATTCGCAAGCAGTACATTATCAGGTAGGCAGTCTACCTGCGGTAGATCGCAGATCCCGCCGTGCTGTTTGTACGTAAGTGTATGATTTAACTCTAAAGTATCAAAGTTATACCAAGTATTTATACAAAATCCTATCCAAACCTAACCGTACTAAAATCCGATGAAGTAAGGTTTCTGTCTTTACTTACTATCGTTTGACGAGTCTCATATTTTAGTTTTCCATTGTCGTTAATCGTCTAACTCATTTATACGTTATTAGTTTATTGCTTAAGTATTTACAGTTTACACTTCCTGACCTAATTTTGTGTTTACGCTTTGACATTTTAGATTTTGTGCTTGCATTTTAGATTAATCATTTTATACAACATCCTGACTGCCATAGCCAAATGGACGATTAAGATTTATAAAAATTATACGAGTGGTTATTGAACTTCTCGAACAAGTCGAAGAAGATGCACTAGGTCCCAGACACATATCATATTATGTTTGATTTCAATTTCATTGAGATTTATTGCATATTTTATTCATCACCAAAATCAAAGGTAACCTTCGACTATGCAATTAAAGGATCGCCAGGGATTGGCACCTCTCTTATTAGACCAACCATAGTTTCATTAAACTTATCTAGTGGACTAGCAATTGATGGCCCTCCACCGGCACCTTTTCAGCTTTTGTTAAGCCGTGCTTGTTTTTTTTTCCATACATTTTAAAATGTTGCCTGTCTTTAAGTAATCGTTTTATAAAAATATAGAAATCAATTTTTTTTATTTCCTACGTAGTAGATCAATAGATCGAAAACTCACATCAATAGATTTACATTTGTCATTTTAAATAAATTATAATATCACACACTATATATTTTCTATCTCATAGTTTATTATTATATAGACTTTTTTAAAAACATAATTTTGTACCTACTTAAATATTTTTTTAATAATCTTGATCTTGTCAGTGTGACTGTGAGCAGTATATTAGCAATTAGGCATATTTAGTTGTAACAGTTAATCTTATTTATTAGTACCTAATGGCTAATACCTATGAGAGAGAATATTATATATTTGTTAGGTTGTATATATCGTGTTCAAATATTTGGAGTTGATACATATTATGTTTAATGTTTATCAATAATCACATTGATATATTAATTATATCTATAATGATTTTGAAAAAAACATTTTAAAATCAACCAACTATTGTCGGTACCTATGTTTTAAACACATTTAATTGTATCATATTATTACTAATTAGTGTTTATTATGTTTTTTCATGATATAATATGTAGTATTAAATAAATATAATTTTACAAACAATTTATATAATTGTATTGTACCTATATAAATCAAGTTAATATGATATTTACTAAAAAAAAATAAAGTAAAGTTGAAGTTAAAGTTAAGTTAATTTAAACACCGAACTAGTAAAATTAAAATTACCCTAACTTTTAACTTAACTTCTAACTTATTAACTCGTTAATACCCAGTTAAAATTATTGAACATACTGAACAATTATTTTAAATAGGAAAATGATTTTTGTTCACTTAGATCGCCGGCAAACGCCGACCGAAAACATCGTACATAGTACGATTCACCAAAAATGCTCACCCCCTTTTTTATTTTATTAATGCATTTTGTTACATTTCTTATTTTTGAAATTTTTAAGCATATTATTATATAATACAAGTTGGTTTTGTTTAAGGTTGCTGAGATTGATCCAGGACAGGTGATAGTGAGATTTTCTGCACATTTGCAAAGGCAGCAAATTCGTAATACAAATTATCGAGCCCATGGGATTGCAGAGTGTGCATTGCTATTGACGTATCTGTGACATCAATCGGAGCTGTCCCGTGACTGACCTCATGTTCCATGTACTGGTTATCCTCTTCAACTTTCCAACAGATATCGTTGAGCTCTCGAAGCATCTGCTCAATTTTTGCCTGTTTTGTAACATTTGTGTGCACGACGGGGGATTGGAACCTACTGAACGATATGACAGTCGGTACAAATGGTACAATGCCAGAATACTCCGACTATTGCCCCATAAACTATGACAGATATATGATCAGTGCAATGCCAGAATACTCTGACTGTTGCACTATTGACCAATTGTTGTATTAAGCGTTTAATACAAGTAGAGTTGAAAGGATATAGTAATAAGAAATGTTAGTATGTAAAAGCTAGGTTAAGAAATCAATTATATGTAACAAGTATAATACTTCAACAATCCCAAATATTATAAACATTAAACATATTACATGTAACTAGGTTAATGTAAACTCTGCCACGAGTACCTTTTTTTAGTGTAAGCTCCGCCAGGAAAATAAAACGGGTAAAATTCACCAGTGAAAAAATCAGGTAAAATTGAGTTCATGTAAATTCCGCCAGTGAAGAAAATCAAGTAACAGTATATTATAATTAATATAATATACCAATTATTATTAAACAAAAAATTATAATTTTATAATAATAACCATCCTTATTAAATAATAGTTAAATAATAGGCTAAAATACTGTCGGATATAATACTGTCGGCTGAAATATTATATCCGACAGTATTTCAGCCGACAAATATTACGGCCGACAGTATTTTAGCCGACAAATATTACCGCCGACCGTATTTTATCCGATAAATATTACCGCCGACCGTATTTTGGCCGACAGTATTTTATCCGACAAATATTACAGCCGACAGTATTTAAGCCGACATTATTTCAGCCGATAGTATTTTAGCCGACAAATATTAGGGCCGATATTTTTTCAGCCGACAGTTTTATTGTTAAATCTCTTATCACTTACATACAACTGCATACCAGAACTACAACTGTGGTCCGTTTTTAATTTTATTGATAAAACTATTCATTGATAAGTGATAACAATAATAATATTATAGTTACATAATAGTATAATACATTAGGCATTAGGACAATAGGACATACCTCATAGCTAATTGTTGTTCCCGCGCACTTTGTAGTCCGTAAAAAATTACAACTTTTAGAAAAATTATGATTGTTCAACTCCTTTTGGGTGCAACTTAGCCTCCCTCCCTGGTAGGCAATCCGAGTATCCGACTACGTCGCATAGTGGACAATGTGCGACAGCATAATATCAAGTAGGCAATGTGATTTGATGCATGTGACTGCACCTGATCTGCCGATTAACCAATGGCAACCAAATAAAAAATAATTATTTATCCTATATTCAATAGCAACCATTTATAAACAAAAATTTCCACCGCAAATCTCAAAAGCTCCGTTTGAGCACCTAGAAGGGTGAAAAATAGTTAACGTCCTATTCTCAGAACTACCAAGTATACACACACAATTTTATGAACATCGGTCAAGCCGTTTCGGAGGAGTTTTGTTACAAATGCGTACTGTGCCATGAGAATTTTATACATTAGATTTACTATATAAATACTAAATACTTTTAATTTCTTTGTCTATGGTTAATGGTTATTGCAATTACTTTAGAAATAAAACTACCAAATACCTACTCAATTATTATTTAATTTATTGAAGATAAAACAATGTTCATGACATTCTCGATTCCGATATAAAAATAATACATTAATCACTTTTGGTGTATACCTACGAACAGACAAACACAAAATACTAAAATAGTTAATAAATATTAATACTATTATTTATTAACTATTTTAGTATTTTGTGTTTGTCTGTTCGTAGGTATACACCAAAAGTGATTAATGTATTATTTTTATAGTAATCAATATGAATACACAAAAAGAGTAAAGGTTAAATATTATGTCTAATAAGTAGTTGTAACTTGTAAGCAAAAACCACAAACTTTAATTTTTATCATATTATTATTGTAATATTGTGGATATATTATATCTGTACATCTATAAAGATCACAAGATATATTATTATCGAATCGTATTACACTAGCTGATTTTAATTAATATTTAATTGTATTAAATATTTATATATTTATATACGTACAAACGTTAATATATTTATTTTAAACTTAGTTTCTACCTACAGTCTATTTTAATCTTTATCAGTTTTTGAACTTGTGGTGTACTGGTGTTTTTTGTTTAGTTGTTTAGATTCAATTTGTTTAACAAAATAAATAATTATTGATGAAGTTATTGTTAAACTGGTCACCAAAGAAAGAAAACTTGATTTTTTACTGTTTTTAATCTAATAAAAATAATCAATGCAATGTACTTATGTACTAAAAATAATGAGTAGTTGTGTTAGTATTGGTATTCAATATAGAATGCAGCAGCTGTTCTCAAACTGTGTTAAAGTAAGGACACCCCATACATTTTTCATTAAAACCACCTAAACTTCTGACAAGGTACTTATAGTGGTTTGATTTTTAAAAATGTAAAGATGTTTGAATTGGTAAACAAGTTTGCTTTGCATCGGTCGAAGCATAGGTATTTTTAATATTTTAATAATTTGTTATACATAGGTACCTACTTAATATTAAAAATCAGGTAACAAATTTGTAAATTCTCTTTATATTAAAATAATGTTTGGTCTAATAATAAATTAGTTAATAGTAATAACACTCATACTTTGTTTCATAGTCGATCACAATGTTAGATGGGAGTTGATATAATATAAAAATATTTCTTTTATCGTTTATATCGTTCATGATTATAACATTATTATCCGAGTGACGTCTCAAGTTCTCTCATCATGTGTTCATGTCATTCAGTCATCGTACATTTGTACCTATATAATATTGCGCGTATGGCGCATAATATGGTTATTGTAAACCCCATTACAGATTGTATATTATATTCAAATAGGTACCTACCTAAATGTTAAAAAAAATAATTATAATGTTATATTATAAAGAAACAAATTAAAAAGCAAATCTTTCATGCATAATTTGTCATGAGTAATGTATAACATTATAACTTAACTTGGATTTTCTTGTTAGATGACGTAAGTATATATGTCGTAGCCATTTCGTGAAATCGTACTTTTCATGAAAAGATGACCATTTCATGAAATGGAAACGGATATTTTACACTTCGTGAAATTCGAAAATATTTCACAAAATGGTCATTTTTTCATGAAGTGGTCACTCAAATTTAACATCGTGTAATTTTTTTCACAATCCGGTCGTTCACTTTGTGTAATGGAATACAACATTCATTGCACACGTCAAGTTTGATTATATTCGTTATTATTTATTTAATGTATTTATTAAGTATACTTATTTTTAACTTTAACAATACTATAAGTTATTTTTATCTATATTTTATTAATTTAACTAAACATTATATTATTATATTTATAACTATTTATATAATACTAATATATTATATTGTTAATATTACAATAATTTTTTTATTTATTAGAACAGGTAAATGAAATGTGACAACGACTGTTGCATTTTATACTAGCTTTAAAACAAACACATATTTTGGTTTGACTTTTACGTGAACAACTTAGGAATCCCTGACCTCCAGATACGACCTGGACAGTTTCACGCAAGGTTAATTCTTTTTGTTTGTTACGTTTGTTATTTATATCTATTAATCACGTGCCGATGTCAAATACAATAAATATTATCTATACCTATTCTATATGACTATTATACCTGCCTAATCGCCAGACTATCTGAAATGTGTAGATGATATTTATTGGTAAAGTCATAATCACATAATGTCATAACAGCATTTTGGTAATTCCTTGATGTTAACGCAGTGTGTCAGTGTATAACTTACTGCTGTTCGATCACATTTCTAAAAGTTTTAATTCTACACGCAATGGAAGAATTTAATGATAAAATGGAGTTTTACAAAAAAATGGATAGATATTATTATATTATAATATTATAATAATTGTAAAATATTTTAGCCGAAAATAATCCAAAACATTGATTGACTACTTATAACCCGACATTTTCCACCGTTATTAACTTATTGGTAGGAATCTGTTGTTACTTGTGGATTAGTGGTGATTGCAATTTATCAATAATTCGAACGTATCGGATTTGATTTCAAAAATGAGTAACTCTTTCTAAATTATATAATTTATAAATTATTATACAACTATTACGAAAATATTCTATTCATCTTAATCGTAGGTAATATGTATAAAAAATCAATTCACCTTAATAGCTATAAGGGATAATATTACAGGTCATATATTAGAATTTTTCATAGTTCTGAAAAATACATTAATAAATTAAAACTAGATGAATGCTGATTGTTGACGTCTACAAATTATATAATTTAGTTGCTTATAAATCCAAAATGTTTTCGTTTGTTTTGTATGAATGCGCATTTAACAAATTTCGTGGAAATTGTTTTAATTATTGTCTTAAAAGTTAAAATACCTTTTTCAGTTTTTAATATTGTTTATGTACCTACCTATATTGATTCTTATTAGTTTGCTTAAATTAATAGGTATTGACTATTTTAATTTACTATCCCATTTAAAAATCCTAAAACGGTGTGTGTAATATATTTCTGATATCCTCTAAAAGTTTTAGTAAATAACATAAGTAAAAACAAAGATAAATTTAAAAATTACATAAATAAAAGTTTATAAGAAATCTTAAAATAATATAGATTTAGAAAATCAGTTGGTACTTAATTAATTTAATATACCTAATTATTTTTGTTTGCCTGCATTAAGCATAGTAATACTTAGGTTTGTATTTGAATGATGAATTAAAAAAATAATGATCAACTGAACCATTATTGATAGGTAGGCCACTCATATTGATTAGTAAGTAAGTTGTATTATACTAACATTTGAATTTAAATTATAAATGCGTTAAATTTTAAGGTTACTGGTTAAAAAGTACCCTAGTTATTTTTACATAATTTGCTTGATGAAGAAATATTATGTATAGGTAGTATAGGTACTTAGTATGACGTAGGTGTAAAACCATGTACACAGTGAGCTGACGGCTGAAGTCTGGCCGATCTAGCCTCAATCACCCGTATGGTTGTGCAAATATCATTTAAAAAATCGATTACAATTGCCTTTTATTTACATAATATTAAATTAATATATTTATATTATTTAGTTGGTATTGTGCCAATCGAGCGGACATTCGAAACCATAAATAATGAACCACCAGTTTGGAAAATAGTAAAGGTGATAAAACAAAAATCCATTAAAAAAAATAAATATCAAAATGAAGTAAGTTTATTTTTTTTTATAATCTGGATTAAAAACTAAATAACTAATAAATTATTATAAGTTTAGAAAGTCTTACGATATATAAGTATTGCAATTACTGAATTAAGTGTAATGGGGAACGTGATATCCATTGAAGATATTGAATTATATTTAAAAAAAATGGAATGTTTAATATTAATGTTAATGAACATATAAAAAACAATAATGCTGTAATTCAAAACCTTATGTACACAACAACCGCCAAATTAGAATACACTACTACATTGCACCACAAAATGTATAATATAATACAGCAAAATAATATCTTAAATAATTACATATCCTATAAAAATGAAATAATCAATAAAATAATTTCTGAGAACAAACATATAAAAAAACAGAAATCAAAATATATTTATGCATACAAAAAAAAATTAAGTGATGCAATTACAAGTAAGCAACTGGAAAACCTAGTTGAATTTGAAATTAAGTAAGTTTTTTATACATTGATATATATATATTTTCATATTTTAAACATATATTATTCACAGGAAGCAAAAACCAAAGGATGAATATTTTTATAATGTTACAAAAGAAATTGAATGGAAATTGAATGAAAAAAATGATCGATTAAAACATATGAAATTTTTAAATATAATGCCGGAATACTTATACAATAAATTCAAAAAAATAAGTGATGATTATTTGTTTATCCAAAATAAAGAAAACACTATTCATCATATTTTAAACACCACAAATTTTTTTGAATGTGTGTCATATGATAAAGAGTAAGACTATTTTTATATTATACACTGTATACATTTTTAATTATATACATTTACATTTATTTACAATTATTTACAGTAAACAGAATCCAGAATTTGCGCAATTAATGCACGACGCAATTACAAACATGTTAATATGTATACAATTTAATATAACCAGAAAAATTGAACCATGGTTCAGGTACGCGGTTGCCCATACAATTGTCGGCCAAAATACGGTCGGTGGTAATATTTGTCGGCCAAAATACGGTCAGCAGTAATATTTGTTGGATAAAATACTGTCGGCCAAAATATTTGTCGACTAAAATACTGTCGGCTGAAATACGGTTCGGCCAAAATATTTGTCTGATAAAATACTGTCGGCTAAAATACGGTCGGCGGTAATATTTGTCGGATAAATTACTGCCGGCTGAAATATTTGTCGGCTAAAATACGTTTCTGCTAATATACTTGTCCAATCAATTATTTTTCGGCTGAATTATTTTTCGGCCAAAATACGGGTCGGCTGAAATATTTTCGGCTATTTTACGCGCTCCCCAAAAAATATATACAATTTAAAAATAAAAATAATAATTTTGGACAAATAAATCATACAAATTGCAATGGCCAGTATTATGTTAAAAAATCATGATAGGTTATTGTAATAATCAAAAAATATGTAGGTACTTATGTTATATTATGACATTATAATATGTTATAACTAATAATATTTTGAGCTACCAACTAAAAGTATGTGGTACAATTTGTAGATATTCTAACCATTAAGCCTAATATATAAGTCTAATAGTCTATTATTATAACTATTTCTCCAACACCATATTATTATTTTTCATTTTGAATTTTTGTGATTACTTAGTTGAGATATATTATTTAGATTTACATAAGCAAGGTCTTAACACTGGAGGAGTTTCCATATACCCATTACAGGTAAAAAAATAAAACTGGCAGACTTTACATTAGACCTTTTCATTACCTTTTTATGTGACCGGTATTCTGGCGGAGTTTACAATTGCCGGTTAAAACAACAATAATTTAATATAATAACAATTAAGTATAATTTAATCATAGGACAATCGATATTGTATTATAGCTTAAAAACATCGAGCACATGAACAAACGATCAAAACCGTGTGTGTTCTTCGATGATAAAGCCACACTAAACGGTACAATTGGATATACAATGCGTACATGTTATGTATTATTAAATTACATTCTTATTGGCTTTAGTGGGCAGAGAATAAAAGTAAAGACATAGCAACATATTATAGCCATACGATACACATCGACATCGATCGAGATAGATAAACGTTCGAAACCAGGACTAATAACATAATATTGCAATGTACATCAAACAAAAAATTAAAAAATTAAGAGCTATAGATACCGATTTTCGTCACATTTCAATCGAAAACTGTTCGGTCGCGGTTTCAAGATGCTATTTTGTAGGTACCTACCAACGCCGTACGATTACTTTAAAACAATGTACCTATTATAATATGGAGTGTACCATGGCTTAAATATACAAGGTTATTGCAATAGTACCACACTATATCATTTTATCACGTTAAGGAATTAAGATGGCAGCGTAAGGGGACGACCCATACTGGTTAAATTATGATATGAACTGTACCATTACGCTGCCATTTTATTTTTGTTTCATAATTATATGGGCTATGTGCAATAACCTATTTTATTTAAGCCATAGAATTCAACTTAACGCGCATAAATCGAGCACTGCAATAGAAATAAGTAGGAATAGGTAGTTGTTTTAATAAATAAAAAAATAATAACGATTGCAATCAATCAATAATTACAAATTAATATTTTACGAGCGTGTGCGTGCCGGCAAGTGTGTACAGTGTACACATAATACCTATATGAATATATTAATATATGACACTAACGTTTTATTCTACAAATTTTATTGTGAACCGGAATACATTCGAACACAATAATGATGTACCTATGCGCCCAGATCTAGTAGTTTTTCTTCCTCGACTTATTGACGCGAAACGTCCAATAAGACGATACGACGAAATAGTGGCAAATTATTTATTATTTACGTGTCGAACTGTCGAGGTGTCGATAGAAACACATTGTAATATCGTATCCTCGTTCTACAAACTATTTTCCGTAGTGTATAATATGTTATAAACTGTAATATATATTATAATAAGTATAGGGTAATAATATTGTGTTGATGTAATTTTGTGTGTGATTATTTAATACTGGCCAAAAAAAACTCACTGATTAACCGACATTATCTATAAAAAATAAAAATTATATCTATGGATATTATTTTAAATTGAAAAATAAAGATTTGAATATTTTGTCGATACTAAATGATTGAGATAATGTATTATTGATGTGAATATGAAATTCGCTTTTATTTCACGTTTATTTACGCTCGTGGGCTGTTAAAAAGCTAACTCTTTTTTGCCCTTATGACCAGGGCTAGGATTTGTATGCAATAAAAAATGGTAAAATATGCATTGAATTTACCAAAATATGCAAAAATATGCATTTAAATTTTTATAAGATAAACACAAAAATATAGTTACAAAAAAAAATATTTATTTGTTGAAATACATTAGTGATTGGCTGTTTGTCTTAGTATAATATAATAGAAAAAAAAAATAATTTAGAAATAAAATTTATAATTCAGATTCACTACGTGTGTTACATGCTACGACAACATATTTTTTTAAATTTTCAAAAATAAATGTCAAACTATTCAATCTTTTATCGCATACCTATTTATGTTTGACAAAAAATCCAAGTTTTATTAAATATAGGTACTTACTATAAAACATGCATTTTTCGCATTCTTATAATCGAAATATGCAATTATATTCATTTTATTCAATATATGCAATAATATGCATTTCATCCAAAATATGCAAAAACATGCAAAATAAAAATACCACCATTTATCTCATCACGAGGTGATTCGTGGACATTACTGACAAAATCAATAATTAGAAGTCGCAAAAAAAACATGCTGTTGCATATAAATCCTAGCCCTGCTTATGACCTTATCGAATGTTAATTTTTGTGCTTTTGGGTCATGGTCATTTGAGCTTATGGGTTACAGCTACCATCGATTCTACTGAAAGCAGTACTCGAATAACAACTTATATATAACAAGTTTTACAATTTTTCATAACAAAATTATTTTTTATATTAGTTTATTAATTAATTATATCTAATATCACCCTGTGTTATGCCTATATAGTCAGTAGTTCACAGACCATAGATAATATACAACAGTCAACAATACAAGTATATTATCTAAGGCACATAAACTGATGGGCCCCCACGGGTCTGTGTTGAGTAATTGCGCCCTTGGAACGTAGTTTTTAAATCGTTGGATTGAGCTCCTCTACTTAATTTTTCCCAATTCGAACACTGTCTGAAAGTCGTAGTATTAAAAGTTATAAGTATATAATAATATAATATGTGGAATTAATACAACATATTATACTACTTAAGAGGACCCTACACATATATTTGTTGTCTCCGTCTTACAAGTGCGTAACATAGCAAATTTACGTTCAGCAGATTACGTTAGCTCCAATAGCTTAAAAATTAAAATGAACCTATTATGAAACTTGATGATAAGAACATTATATGTGTTTGGATGTGGGTATTTTATGATAACTCAGTTTTTAAGTGAGTTATGATCATTTTTTATTTACACTATATTACAAACGTATAATTGCTAAAAAATTGCATCATCGTAAAAACTCACATACAAACATAGATAATGTTCTTTACATCAAGTTTCATGATAGGTCAATTCACTCTAATTTTTAAACTAACAGAGCTAAACGTGATCTAGCCAGTACTGTCATTTTTATCTTGAACATTTTAATCTAAAATTCTGGAAGAAAAAGATAGTGTAGAACAAGGCATAACCTGGTAGTACAGTTGTATACCACAAAATTGAAATTAAATTATATCTACTGTTAGCCGCTAGAATCGATTTTTTAATAAATAATCAAAAAATAAAAACAATAACCGAAGAGGGGGACATTCCAAAAGTGCTATTGTCATTTTCTTAGAAATCGAGTTATATATGTAGATTTGCTGGAATAGCCTGGAAGATTTCGATGTTTTACATATTATAATTCTAATTCAAAATTGTATGACATAAATATTGAACTCGAGTCATAACGTACTATTGCCTCTATAATATTCTCACAATCCGAAGTTTGCTATTGACATAATGTACCTACTTAAAAATGTTCTATTCCGTATGTTCATCCATGTTACAAAAATATTAATTTTATGCAAAACGTGCTATTGCCGTAATGCCGTTTTATTATATTGTGCAGTACTGTCATGCTACTATATTATTTTGAACTCATTGGTTACCTAGTAGATTACAACTGTTTATATTTTGACATCACTTGAGACCACGGTTGTAGATTAACAAGAAAAAATTAAATTATCGTTTTTAAGTTCATATACCAGCCTGTATGATCACCACAGTATTCCCTATCATTGTTCTGTGCTCTCGTCCCCCCTCGTTAAAATTCTGAACTTACCATTTTAATTACGATGGGCGTCGATGGCACGATGTACCCAATTAAATAAAAAAAAAAAATAAAAACTACACACAAACCCTCAAAAATACAATTCATTTAAACCCAGGACTACAAGAGCATGTGACTGCACTGTCTGCACTGGATTTCAAATGAGAACAGAATCATTTTGATTTTAATTTAAAAATGGTAAATAAATTATTTTTAACATTTTTAAGCATAGCATTTTAAGAGTGCAGCCAACAATATTGTTGTTGTCAACAGCAATCGATGTTATCGTATTATAATATAGACGATCCCGTGACGTAAAAATTAGGAAAACCCAAAGAAATACAATAATATGGTTTTTAGTTTTTATAAATGTTCTATTTAAGTATTATAATGTAATATGTTTATTGGGTTTTATATAAATTATTATGATATCATTTGGTATAAATGTATAATATTAATTCCTGTTATAACGTTCTAGATGTTGCCTACAGGAAATTGTGTAAATCCGTGACTGGGCGTACTGATTGAAATATAATCTAATAAATACAATTATTAAATGGTGAATAGGCTTGAAACACACTGTCCGACTTCTGTCCGGTTTCTTACAGAATTATAACCGCAATGGTAGAAATCATCCGGTTGTCCGGTTCGATCGAAATACATCGTTTTAAATTACACCGACTCTATCCTGAAAAAAACCGCTGCGGCTCAGCGGCTGTCATAAACAACAGCAAATATTGCGACTGCGGTCAAACCTGATGGTTAATTACCGCTGCGACTGTAATCGAAAAGTATGTTCATGCTCTTACAAACGAAATTTATTTCTACCAATAAATATGCTATTTTAATTTTGAATTTAACATAAGTTGGTTGATAAATTATAAATTATTATTATATTATTTGATCCATATGACTGTTTTATAATTTATAATACCAACGAAGATGCCGTACAACTACGAATAGAAATATGTTATAACTAATGTTAACTAATAATGAATAGTTAAATTGTATTTGGTCATTTTTGGGATAAATTAATTTAGTTAAATAATATGCGACATGCACTGGTCACATAATTAGGCACTTATCAAAGTACCTAAATTTGCAATACACACGCTTAAGGCATATATGTTTACGCATTCCTTATACACACACAGCGACACATGCAACACATAAAATATAATATTCAACATCGCTCCGATCAAACGTTTAGTAAAAACAATCCAATTAATTATCAGCGGCGCCAGACGAGACCGTTGTAACTCATATTATATTATACTGTATTACTGTAAGATCCCTTCAAAAATCCTACGATCAAGATATTCGGAAAAAACAACAATAAATTGCCAGCGGCACCTTTGTCACATCGCACAAAATAGAATAATATCATAAACACATTAATACTTTAACATTACGTGTTAATCGATGCATATCAAAAGAAGGGATTACACAAAATCACTCTACATAAGGATCATACAGAATTACAAGAGGATCCGATGCACAACGTCCACGCCAGTATGCATTTCGACAATATTTTTGCCATTTAAGACGAGTGCGTCTACAAAATGTATCTTAATATGTCATTGTACACGGGGTTTTTTTTAACAATTATGGATCGATGACATAGAATTTCGTTAAAACGAAAAAAGACGTGTTTTTTTATTTTTAACAGGTTAGTGCACCAATAGCAAAATCAACTTTATTACTATCATATTATCAACTACTATACATTTTAATGGATTCTGGTAAAATTTTTTTTTCTAAAAATGTTAATAGTCAAATCATCGATTTTGGTTCGCTAGTTTATTAACTACCTATGGTCCTCTAAAGTTTAGTAAAATATGCATTTATAGCTTTAATCGAAATAATTGATAAAGGTTTAATTTTATTTTTTTCTTAAAACTAGCTATTATAACTCGAAATTTGAACCATAAGTTCCCTATATTGGTAGGTATATTCTTATATTATCTATGATTTTGAGAACATACGATAGGTCTCATCTCAAATCATAGATAACAAATTCATATGATATTAGTGTTTGAATCACATCAATATCACACATGGTACTCAGCCAGAAAAATATCTCTCAATATACTGAGTGTTAAATATACAAATCAAAATACGTAATATATACGTATATACGCCGCAGTGACTTTGAGCATCAAACCCAACCCCGTATCCACGAATACGACATACTCATGTAAATTAATTAAAATATTTCATATTATATTTTTATGTATACATTATTATAGGATACGAAGTATAATAAAGTAGTGGAATAATTATGCGTATCCTTTTAACTAAATAAAATCACCAATCAACGATAAATCGCGTAAACGTATATCTATAATATACTATGATATTTTATTACGTAAACAAATATTAATAATTTATTATATCGTTTAACACGTGCACGCTATAGTAGCAGCGTTCGTCGTGGCACCTCTTAAAAAGACCATATTTGATTCGGTCATCGACCTCTATGTCCAAATAATATTATTACGTAGATTATCATTTATCACTTTTATCCCCGCACCCTTCTCTTTTTCTATAATTGTTTCTTTTCCATTTCCCTTTATCATTTCGTATAATTATTTCACTACAAATTCATTTACTTTACGAGAATTTATTTCGACAAACGAACATAATATGTCTGTTCGTAACTGAACTATTCAACAAATTTCCATTACAAATGTTACTAAATTTGTTTTGTAAAATGGTCTTAATTATTAATTTATAAATAAAATAACTCCTCGCAAAGTAAATAAATTACTGAAAAAGAATACATTTATTTGAAATTTAATTTACTTATCATTTGTTCATTATATCACATCTTTATAATGCTGAAGATGACTAGCATTTTTTGACTTAGCAATTTTTCACACGGAGTTTGACGGAATCGCGGACATTTTCCCCCCGACTGATTTTTACAAAATGTATCATGTTATGTCGGAATTTTTAACCATTTTTATTAATTATTAATTATATTTTACTTTATACCTACCTGCTTATTTTTATTGTTTCAAGTAAGTAGTTCAGTTGATTAAACATATACATTTATAATCTATTCTATTTATGAAAATAAAAACTATTTTATATACTATATTTATTAAATTCAATATTATTAGTCAACAATTAACTTTAAAAAGAATGGGGAATGTCCTACCACACCGAAAACAGTCAGGGTCCATTTACCATTTGACGAAGTGTTTTTGTTGAGATATCAGTAGTTTTTTTATAACATATTTTTATGTACCAGCATGTAATATGATTTGCAGGTTTTTATGTTTTATTTATTTATTATATTATTATATATTATTATTTGTTTATTTAATGGTATACCTATTCGATTTTTTTTTGAAGGTGATAGAATTCTTTTTTAACTTTTAACCATACATATCGTATTTTTTTTTTTTTTATAATTTCTGTTTATACGGTTTAGAAACCATTTTAGAAAAACAAATCATAAAATATTTAAATATCTATTTAATTATATTTGTCGACCATTCACTACAACAATGGAATAATGTATACACAGCCCACTACAACAATGGAATATAACAAATAACACGTGGTTTGCGGTTATTATATTATGTAATATTACGGCGTGGCGGCGAATACACACGTCGACACTGAATGTCATAGACACGAATACCATGACAAAATAGAATTTTTTTCATGACGAATACAATTAGCTAAGGCGCAGGCAACCTGGCAACGGCGGGAACCGCTGCTCAGTGTATAACCGCGACGCATACGGCAGCAATTCCCAACCTTGGATCGTGAACCAAATTACAGACAGCGAGGTTTTTATGGAGGGTCGCAAAATCATTACTTACAATTTACATATTATTACAATATTTTCAAAAAAAAAATTCCTGAAATATTCTAATAATAAAGCCTATTGATCCTTGACGCTTAACGCGATATGCGATGTGCACTTTCAATGAATACATTACAAACATTGAAGCACTTGTGGAAAGTGTTCAGCATCAAGGAAGTCATTAAAATTAAGTATACATTTATAAATTCATTTTTATGATAAATTTTAATATAATAAATTGTATTTAAGTATTTCAGAATAGATAGATAAATAAATATAATAAATATACATATTTACCAATTTAATGATAATAATAAATAAATTAATGTTGAGTTTACGACTATGATTTTTTTTTCGGGATAGCCAAAGTTAAGTTCAATTGTTAGGGTCACGCTTATAAAAGGTTGAGAACCATTGGTATACGGTATAGAAGGGGTAATGCGGTCACTGGCGCTGCTACGTGAAATGTTATAACTAGAACAGTCAATATCTTTTTGCTTCAAAAATTCTTCAATTTTTTGCTAATATATTCGGTATTATTCAACCAATTTTTTTTAAATGACAAAGGTATAATCTGCACATCATGCCCGTTCTATTGATACCATAAATGTACCAATCCGTCCATTCATTAGGTCTGTAGCCCTGCCACCCTGGTAAAGAAAATGGGAAAATTTACACACATTCAATGGGAAAACTGTGGCTCATGTAATGTACTATGGTAGTGACCGCACCGTTTTTTTTAGATTCTGAGCGAAGCGATGAATGTATTGATTTTACAATGATGTGTGTTTTTTTTTGTGTCTGTCATTACCTTTTAGGACAGTAAAAGTGCTTGGATTTTCTTCAAAAGTAACTTTTCTGATAGGAAAGTAAATCTAGTTGGTACTTTGGGGGGTCAAAAGTAAAAATTTCACGGTATTTTTCAAAAGCGACGTGAAAAACAAAAGAAAAATTAAGGCAAAACGGGAATTTTTACGCAAAATTTATTTTTGAGAAAATCGATTTAGGTTTTTGGTGCAACAAATGAGTAATGACCGTAGGTACATAAAATTTTGACTGAATGTTTATATTAGCATTTTCAATACACCATAACACATTCCAATTATTTTAACTTATTTTGAGCTGTTTACGGACATTTTCAGTTTCCATTTTTTGAGTTTTTTTTTCTATAAATATCAATAAAAAAAGGTAAAAAAAATTGAAAATCCTTAGTCACAGTTTTTATTTATAAGCATTTAAAGTTCAAATCTTGACAAAATACGTAAAAATCACGAAAATTAGCAAATTATTTTGAGTTGAGAATTCATAAAAATTTTTCTTTTTAAATCTAAGATTTGAAAATGTAATGCAAGATTACCCATAAGTTTGCCTACCTTTATCAAAAAAAAAAAAATGTCTACAAGCAAATCAAATTAAATTTTTATGAGCGTTTCAAATTCATATTTTTACAACATTTGATATTCACTCGATTCCTCATGTAACGATTTTCTTATTTTGTTGTAATTAAAAAACGAATGACTGTAGATACTTGAAAATTTCACTGAATGTTTATATTAGCATTTTCTATACACGATAAAATTTTGAAAATAATTTGACTCTTTTTGAGCTGTTTACGGACATTGCCAGTTTTCAATTTTTTTTAGTTTTTTTTTCTATAAATATCAATAAAATTTTATTTGTTGAGAAATAAAGCGTGAAAATTTAATACAAGGCTCCTGATATATTTTTACAATAGCAGTTAAAAAATATTAAAAATACATAGGCACAATTTTTTTTTTATAAGCATTTAAAGTTCAAATTTTGTCAAAATGTATCAAATTTATAATTTAATAATTATTTTATAGTTAAAAATGTATAAAATGTTCATCTCAGCTATGGATTGAAAATTTAAAACAAGACTCCACGTAAATAGGTTATATATAAATAACTTTATTCACAACAATATCATCAAATATACTTGGTAATTTCATAGGCTGACTGACCGTTTTCAGAATCGTTTTTCTTATACAATGATATCATAGAATTCAAATTTAACACCATCCATTACAGTGACCCACTTGTAATCTATTGTACAGCTGAGTGACATCTACTTACCCACCTTTTTTTACTTAACTTCGCGCCACTACTGTCGTCCTGGATATCGTCTGCTACACCAATTTATACACCATACCGATTACCTGCAGTGCCCGCCGCGAACTGCACATTCATGATTTAAGATATTTTAAATCGTGCTGCACCATAGAGTCAGTGGCGTAAATTGGATTCAATTTCTGGCGGTGTAGAGGCGTATTCTTAACATATAATTTCCAACACGCCAATAATCTAACTTCCTAAGTAAAATCCTTCCCAATAAAAACTATATATTTTCTTAAAATAATAATTACATTTTGAATTATTTTAGCAGTAAAACCTTTATTATTATAATATTTATAAAAAAAAAAGGTGGGCAAGTGGGTGTCGCTCTGCTGTATAGTAGGTTACAAGTTAGCCACTGTAATGGATGGCAGTGGCGTAGTTGTGGGGGGGCAAGGTGGGCACTTGCCCCCCAGAAATGTTTGTGGGGGCAAAAGTATCATTTTGCCCCTCCAAATTTAAAAAGTATTCTTAACAAGACTGTTAACATAATTATATTATTATAATATTAAAGTATTTGTTTCCTCAAATTACTTTATAAAAGTTTGTATTTATTTTGGGTTTCTCTTGTTGAATAATATTATGTTGACGTATTGTCAGTGTTACAGTTATCGCAATAATCGAATTATTCGTATTATTCGTGATTATTATTATCCTTGATTCGTGAACACGTTATTATCTTGAAATCGCGGTTATGACTACGGAAGGTTAATTTTTTTGACCCCCCCTAGAATTTTATGCATCAACGCCACTGATGGATGGTGTTAAATTTGAATTCAATGATACAATATTATTGTATAAGAATAACGATTCTGAGCGAAGACGGTTGTATGATATTATTAGGTATATTTTATGCTATTATTGTGAACAAAGTAATGTACATGGAACCTTGTTTTAAATTTTCAATCCTTAGCTATAAAAGTTGAACATTTTATAAATTTTTAACTACAAAATAATTATTAAATATAAATGTATTTTGTCAAAATTTGAACTTAATATGCTTTTCAAAAAAATTATACCTATGTATTTTGAATATTTTTAACTGCTATTGTAATAATATATCAAGAGCCTTGTATTAAATGTTCACGTTTTTTTACCCAACAAATAACATTTTATTGATATTTATAGAAAAAAATTAAAACAATTTAAAACTGACAATGTCCGTAAACAGCTCAAAAAGGGACAGAATATTTTCAAAAATGTATGGTGTATAGAAAATTAAAATATAACATTTAGTGAAATGTTCATGTATATACGTTCATTTGTTTTAGAGTTACGCCAAAAACCAAAATTTTTTTTGTCGAAAACCGATTTCGCGTAAAAATTCCCGTTTTCCCGTTGTTTTTCCCAGCGCTTTTGCAAACTATTGAGAATTTTAAAATTTGACTCAATACGACGTCTTACTGTCATCGGACATTTGACTTTTGAGAATTGAATGAACATTCAGTGATAACACACTATTTTGGCGGTACAATGTTAATAACAACATAATTTTACCATCGAATAACGTCAGATTCTATGATACTGCCATAATAAAATACAGAATTCTGTGGTTAGTGGTTTTTATAGATAATTATCTATTTATCTAATTATCTATGGTGGTTGTATGATGTTTTAGAATATAGGTGGGGTAATATTTTAAATGATAATGTCTAAAACATGCACGAAAATTACTATTTTGTACCTGTTTATATATATATTTTCAATAATATTCTGGTGGTGCAGAAACATACCTTAGCACCACAACATTTTAGATGTGGTGGTGCAAGTGCTGCATTTGCACCACCCAGCTTACACCACTGCATAGAGTAATTGTACTCTATATACTCAGCGCTGTCTACTACCGTTGAAATAAAGTTATGGTCATGGAAATTATCAGTATGCCACATCACTATAAATATAAATATTTAAAACATTTTGATAGACATAATTTTGATTTGTACCTATATGTAGTGACTTGTGACATGTGCAATATTAAATATGTTGTCGAGGTTGAATGTTGTCAAGTATCTACCCACTAATATATTCAGCAAAGAATTTAAATTTAAATTTTTTTTTTGTCCTCTTATTAATCTTATATTAAATTATTTGTTAGTAATTATATTTTAGGAAAATACTTGCCAATTCAAAAACTTATTGTAAAGCTAATTGTAGACCTATACTAGGTGTACATTTACTCATTGATTATGATTTATGACGTATACAATATCAAATAATTTTATTTTATATACCTCATTTTAACATTTATTTATTATACATTTTTATTTAATTGAATATTACTAGAAATATATTAGTTAGTTCAGAAACAATTTTGTTAATTAAGAACAATTCATTTTTTTACATTTCTAATAATGGAAGAGGGTGTGGGGGGCGAAGCCTGCCACGGGTTTCCCTAGGTTAACATATTGCCTCCACCAAAATTTAATGCCAGAACAATCACTGTATGGAGGGCTAGGGAAAAGTATCTTTGGAATACGGTTTTCCTGGGCAATAGTGGGTTATAATTATTTTATTTTTTTTGTTACTAATTGTTACATAATAATAAGCAACAATTTTTAAGTCAACATTTTAATCTTGGGATGCAAGAGTAAGACACCTAGAAAAATAAGTAACCAATACATGGACTCCGTATCATTATGTTTGATTTACTTAACTATTCAAATGATTAAGACCTACTGAATATGATTATTTAAAAATGTATATGTATATTCCTTATAAGCAATTTAATATTACTTTCAATTATGATAATTTAGTATAAATATAGACTTTTAACTTGTACAAATAAAAATGTTGTATCAACCACTGTGCAAGAATAAACACACAAATTCAATTTAAAGATACTTTTATACTTGATGTTTTATTTTGTTCAACTACCATTAAACCTATTTATTTTTTCTTAACAGTATTGATATTGGATGATTAACTTAATGCAAAAATTATAATTACAAACTGCTATTATCTTAGAAACTTAAATATATTAACATTTTAAAAGTAATTGATTTTACAACATAATTAAAATAAAACTTATACAAATGTTAACTAATTTAAGTACTTAAACATAATATTTGTTTTATGATTAATAAAACATATTGTATTAAGTACTAAATCAATGAAAATATTCTAATTATTAAACACAGTTTTTACATTGATTTAAAAACTAGCATAGTAAAAATTTAAAAAATATTTACAACCCCATTTTTCTTCCTTCTATTGATATCGGAACTGCACGCTTAGATTGATTATTTCTCTTGCTATCCATATAATTCTTTAAGTGCTTTTCAAAACGGTTCATTGGTCGCTTTACAGCCTAGACATTTTAAATTTCATTAATGGATTAGTTATAAATTATATATATTTATTTTAACATAATATTAAGTTATATTAGTATTAGCTAAATTACCCTTGAAATATCAGCATCTGTCATTGACTTTGGTCTAACCACATAATCTTTATTAGATGGAGTAGGTACACGGGCTCTGGCTATCCAACCTTTGTCTCCTGGTTTTAATGTTCTTGGACTGAATTTAAAAAAAAAAAATGATAACAAAAATATTAGGGTATATAAATACAGTTTTTAAACTTCATATTATTTATTTACTCATAACTTATGAGTACATTATCTTTATCGTTTGTTGTCGCAATCTACAATTATTTAATGAACGGTAGGCCGATACTATTTTAGGTCCGGTCAACAAAAAATTTCCTAAAAGTTGATCAAATTATTTCAAACTTCAAAAAAATATTTTTGAAGGCTCCTTTGAAAGTAAAAATTTTTAAAGAGCTAGAACCTATAATAAATACGATTTAAGACCCATGAATATTGTATAAAACATAATTTTGTAAAACTTAAATTTTTAAAAATGTTAAGTCATAAAATAATTTTTGGTATTTCTGTGGTCATTTATCAAGTCATTTTTTGTTGTTTATAAGCCATTCAAACATTTTTTCTTAGTGCGCATTTTTTTTAAGATTTTTAGGTCATCAAGTTACGGGTCTTACTCATAAGTATTAAAATAAAATTCAACTGTAATAAAATATAAATGTAAAACAATATTTTTAATTTAACGATTAGTACAAAATATGATTTTAGATATCTATAATATATATCTAGACTCAATTTTACAAGACATGTTCTAGACGTATCTTACTGAATATATTTTGCCTTGCTACTACCGTCAATTTTAGTACAATAGCCTTAAAGTTATGATAAAATTTAAGTTAGTTTAGGTTGTTTGATTTTAATTCTGAAAAAAGATTTGAATTCAGGAGAATTATGTCTATAGATTGTATGAAACACTTTCTATTTTTAATTTTTAATTGGAATATAATCATGGTTTGGATAGGCAATTACGATGAGCTGGGCCCAATGACGTCACACGGCTATTTTACATTTCTTAATATCTCTTAAAGTAATAACTATTTTTAACATTGGATTTTTCCTAAATCATTTAATATAGCCATAGCTACAAAAATTTAACATAAAAAAAATTTAAAGAAATTTTTTTTTGTGCTGTGTGCTTCTCCAGTTAAGAATTTATGAATTTTCAAACTATAAGATACACACACTGTTTACGTTTGTACGTTGGTTTTTTTTATGATATTTTAATTTCTGAACTAGTAGTAAACAAGTAAAATATTGCTTTAAAAAATGCTAATAACTCGTTAAAAAAAAAAAAAAAACTCGTTTTTTTGTTCTCAAATTCAGTGAGTCATTATAACTATAATCATATTCGAGGAATGCAGTGGCTCACCTTGAATTCACCCTACTCCATCCGGGTTATATATATAGTATATCTTGTAAAAACCGCATTTAAAAATTTTTGTGAATCACTATTTACAGATGCGGCAAGGTGCAAAATTAAAGGAGCACACAACACGGAAAAAAAATGTATTTAAATTTTTTTTAATTGTTAAATTATTGTAGGTGAAAATCCAATGTAAAAAAAAATGATTACTTTAAGAGATATTGAGAAATATAGAATAAATGCGTGACGTCATTGGGTCCATTAAAGGAGCACAAAACACAAAAAATAATTTTTTTAATTTAAATGAATTTTTAATTATAAGAATAATGGTATGTTTTACGTTTCACATTATTCAATAAGTTATGAGCAACTGAAAAAAGACGTGTTACATTATTAGGCCCGGATCATCGTAATTGCCCATTTTAATCATGTAAAAGTTTCTTGCTTCACACAATGATTCACCAATCTAAAAATTTTATTTTTGAAATTTAGTTTACGTATAAATGTGTGATTTTATGTAAATCTTTAGTGATATTTTTGTTAAACAACACATCAAGGCCATTTAAATATAAAATAAAAATTTAAATATACCTTTTAAGATTTTTAATATTTAAAAAACTAAACGTTATATTTAAATTCTAATACTTGTATCATCTTGAACTCATAAAACTGCACATTTAAAGGAAATTATATTTTAAAAATAAAATTGTTAGGTTGGTATATTGTTGTGTGAAGAGAGGAACTTTTACACATTTAAGATGGTATAAGATAGGCAATTATGATGAGCCGGGCCCAATAACGTAACACATTTTTTTTCAATTGCTCATAACTTATTGAATAATGTGAAACGTAAAACATATACCGTTATTCTTATAGTTGAAAATTCTTTCAAATTAAAAAAATTATTTTTTGTGTTTTGTGCTCCTTTAATTTCAAGGTAAGTTGCCACTTTTTGTGAAGACGGGTTTAGTTAAGTTATTGAATGCATAATATGCGAAGAAAAAAATTATTCAGCTAAATGTATGTTTGCAAAAATGATTGAGTACCCTTCATCGTCTTCATCATCATCGTCATCGTGTTTATTATCATCTACACTCGAACGCTTCCGCCTAGGCATTTGTTCCAGATCTCTTTCTTCTCTTTCTTCTTTGGACATTGCTTTAAATAAAAAAAAATCAAAGGTTATTTTAAACACACAATTTAAATGAAGAATAAATAAAATCTTTTTTTCAATTGACCTTTAAAGTCTGTTGATAAATTGAAAATCGGGCGCGCCCATTCATTTATTAGACGACCAGCACGTTCTCGATTTTCTTTAGTTTCTTTGGGGTGTCTATACAAATACATGATAGCTTTACCAATTCCAGAATACTTGAGTGTAGATTGTTCAATTGGAGGATACTATAATCAAAACATTAAATAAATAATATGTACTCAAATACTTTGGTACCTAGGATTTACATCAGCTAAAAGTTTTATCAACGACTCGCGAACTTGCAACGAAGGCAAACTTCTGTCAGGCATAGGTGCTAACCAATCAGTGAAAACATTTAATACATTGTGCTCAATAAAGGCCAACATCAAATTATGTTTCTTTAATTGTGATAGGCATTTTGGTAGCATAGTTATTTTGTTAATTGCAGGTTTTCCTTCTTTGTTTAATTGTCGATCACACTAAATAATTTATAAAAAAATTAGGACACAAAAAGATATTTTAGTAAAATAAATAGTTTAAAATTGTACATCAAAACAATTGAAAATTGTTTGACTTAAATATTTCTATTATTTATCTAATTACTTCAGCTGCATGTTTCATATCTCCAATCAATCCAGCAATAATATCATCATTGTCATTAATAATATCTATATCCTTCCTACGACGTTTCATTGTTTGTTCTTCTTTTTTTCGCATCATCATAATCTCAAAATCTGATGCCGGATTATTATCACTGCATAAAAATGTTTACTTTGTATTACAAGGATAATTATAAAAATAAATCCATTAAGTTATTTTTGAAATAATTGACTTCAAACTGAATTATTACCTATTATGGTTATCACGTTCATCAGGATCATCAGGGTCATCTACATTTTCATTATTGGCAGTACTTTTGCTAGTACTTGTACCAATTTCTGCACTTGGATCATCTTCTTTATCAGAATCATCCGATAATTCTGGCAACACATCGGATACATTCAATACCTTTTCTGTATTTTCATCATCAGATATAGCGTGCTCCTTACGAACCTATTTAATTAAAATATCAAATAATAATAATACATAGTATATAATAAATTTAAAATAGCAATACTAACAATCGGACTCGTAACGGGTATATTTTTAGCGTCATCATCTTCTTCTTCTTCTTCTTCAGATTCCGAATCTGACATAATTTTAACCTTTTTAAATACTTTTTTTTTAACTATTTTATCCTCTGGTTCTAAAAAAATATTAGTTTATAAAATAAATGTCTATAATATAATATATGTATATAATTATTACCTTGGCCATCATCAGAATCATCCTCTTTTTTAATTGGAAGGTCGTCATCTTCAGAATCAGATACAATTTTACGTTTTATTTTACTTTTTTTAAAAGAAGAATGAGAATCCGCTGACGATACTGAAGATGATCTAGATTTAGATCTTGAACGAGACTTTGACTTTGATCTTGATTGAGCTTGCAACATATCTCTTGATTGAGATACAGACTTTGATTTAGATCTATTCCTAGTACCAGATCCAGAAGCTGAACGTAAAGAAGAACCTGACCGAGAACGTGATGAGGCATTAGAAGACCGAGATCTGGATCTGGATCTGGATTTACGCTCAACTGTTTTTGCCCCATTTGATATATTAACACTGCTATCGTCAGTAGACGAAATAGACACTTCGGAAGAATTTAAAGCATCTAAAAATAAATAAAGTTTATCAGAGTTAATTATGTAGGTATATTGTATACAATAATTAATTGAACGGCTGTAATACCTCATTTGATTTTTTTACTATCAAAATATGTACATTATAAAAACTAAACTAAAAACATACATGTATCTTGTTAAATCATCACTGGGGCTCGGAAATTAAAGGAGCTAAAAAAAGAAAAATATGCATGGAAATATGCACAAAAGAATTGTAAAATATGTATGAAAAATTATTATTAAATATGCTTAATATGCATATGACAGAGGCATATTCAGGGGGGTAATCTGGGTGGTTTATCATCTCCAGAGCCTGTTTCTTTTATTTTTTTGTTCAATTTCAGTGTGTTTTCATTAAGAGGATGTTATACCCTAGGGTGGACCTCTGGTATAGATAAAGGAAAAAAAAATTGCAAAATGTTTAAGTTAACCCCCTCAAATCGGTTCCAATACTCAAAAAAATCATGGTAAAAAAATTTCAGACAAATTTATCAACTTTAACCCGTGCCACAAAAGCTCTAAAGTTTTAATAATACAACAATGTTCCAAATTGTTAATGATGATTTTACAAAAACATTTTAAAGACAGTAATTACACATTATTATTACAACAGTTATGTACTGAAACATTTTTTTTAAATATTTAATTTTTAAAAATATTTGAGTTTAAATTTTTCAAATAAAAATTTGTAACTATTTTTTAGCATGGCAATAAATAAAATGTTTTCTATATCATATAATGTGATTTAAATGAACATAAACTTATGTAAGTAGTGTATAATATAGTTTGTATTGTTTATAAGTAATACTACACGTTGTAATCTATGATACAAAGTATAGAATCGTTAGGTGGGTACTGGGTAATACTATACCTAAACTCATATTTTTCAATTATTGTGTGAAGATTATTTCGATGATACATTGTAATATTCACTGGACGTGAACAAGCCAACGCAGTAACCAAACGCTTATAGATTGGTGTTTAGATAAAAATGTACAAGCATTGTGTTCCAATACTACAGCATCAAACACAGGTCGCTTGTACTGTGCTTGTGTTTTGCTCGAGCAACTGTTAGAACATGAAATTATATATTTATCATGCCGCCACCATATATATGAAATTATATTAAAAAATGTGTTTGATTTAAAATTTGGGGCAGCATCGGGCCCAGACGTGCCAATTTTTAAAAAGTTCCAACAAGCCTGGGAAACAATTAACCCTAATAATTTTAATCCTGGCATACAAAATAGTATTGTTATGGATTCTGTAAATTACGTATGTGATCATATTATTAAATTTTCTACAGATCGACTTTTAGAAAAGCATCCAAGAGATGATTACCGAGAGTTACTAGAATTAACAGAAATTTTTTTGGGCGGAAAACTTTCAAATGATATTACCTTTAAAATACCAGGTGCCATTCATTACGCTCGATGGATGACCAAAGCTATTTATAGCTTAAAAATTTATTTATTTCGTGAACAGTTTTGATTAACACCCAAAGAAGAAAGTGCTTTCAGAAGTACAATACATAGTATAAATACATACAATTATGGTTTAATTCACCATCTTCAATCAAAGCACCTTTACAAGAGTTGACTTTTATAAAAAATCTATTATATTATACTTCTATAGATAAAGATGTATCACAGATAGCAGTTAAAAAGTTTTGGGGTCAATTATGGTATTTATCTGCAAAATGATGTGCATTTGCTTTTTTCGATGGGGCTATGTCACTGAAGACTAAAAGAAAAATGATTCATGCTCTAAACAACGACGATTGTAAATCCGAATTAAGTTTAAATGCACAACGTTTAATTATATCTCCAAAAAATGCAAACGAGTTATTAGAAAAGAAAATCAATGATTTTATATGTGTCAAAACCAAAAAACTATTTAAACGATTTGCAATCAATACCACTTTTTTGAATGAAGACCCTTTATATTAGGAAAATAATGAAGATTATAATAAAGCTCTGTTCATTTTAAAAAATAATCCAGTTATAAATGATGTTGCGGAAGAAAGAGGAGTAAAACTTATAGAGAATTATAACAATAAAATAACCAAAGATGAATCTCAAAAACAATACCTACTACAAGTTGTTAGTGATTATTGTAAAAAATATCCTGACCACAAAAAAAAATATACTTACACAGTCATACATTTATTTGTATCATTTATATTTAAAATATGTTAAAGATGTAAGTAATGAGTATTAAGACATTATGTTATTATTTATTTTCAATTGTTTTTATAATTAATTATTTGTATATGTTAAGTTGTCAGAAATATCTGAATTTTTAAGATTTTATTTTTTTTCACTTTTTGACTAAAATATTTGAAGGAATAAAATATTTTCAAACTATTATATATGAAACAAATTGTAGTCAATTTAGTTTACTATAATATGGATCTTAACAAATTTCTTGTAAAATTTTTTTTTCTAGTGTTATATTTAAAAATATTAAAAAAATTCTAATATTGAAAATTTTCTATTTTTGTAACTTTAGAGCTTTTGCGGCACGGGTTAAAATTAAAGAATTTGCATGATTTTTTTTTGTAATCGAACCATTCTAGGGGGAGTAATTATAAATATGATCAACAGGAACAGAAAGACTAATATTACGAGCTGGAACACCATTACAGTCCATTTGAAGCACTAGTTGTAAAATAATTGAGTCTCTACTGAATTTCATTATTTTTTTTCTTTTGAAATACACGCCTGAGAATAATCATTACAGAATAATGAAATCCTTATTCATACTAGTTTGACAAGAAGCATACATAGATAAAGTGTCATAGCATTAAATACAACATATTAAGTTGATATGTTAGCACTCTGATTTTATTAATTAGTATATAATATATTAAATTAAAAAAATAGTAGGAAAAAAAATATATTAATTTGTAATGCTTTTTGAGAGGAATAAAAATATAAAATTTTTTTTGTAAGTTATTACAGGAGACTAGTGCTCTGTTATAGGGGGAAAAACCGTATAGTGTTTTGTGACTAGAAATTTGAAAGTCGGCTGGCTTCTAGAATTAAATGTGGGTACTGATATATTAATTTGGCTGAGCAGAAAACTGTCTTATATTTTGCCATGTAAGATTTTGTAAATAAATATGATGTCAAAATATAAGCTTCTTGGACTTAGACAGTTGATATTAACCAGTCTTCTAAGGGGTTCATAGCAATGATTAGTTATTATGCAATTGTTAGGATTTTTTGTATTAATAAATCTCAAGAATTTATCCTGAACCCTTTTAATTTTGTTTATCCGTACAAGTTGGTATGGGTTCCACAAAATGGAGCAATATTTAAGTATTGAACGTACTAGAGCAAAATAAAGAGTTTTTAATAGTACAACGTTATTAAAGTCACGAATGTGTCTGATAATAAAGACAAGTGATTGTGTTGCTTTTATTGTTATTGATTGAATGTGAGCTGTAAAAGAGAGTGAACTTGAAAAAATAATTACAAGATCCTTTATAGAGTCGACTTTAGGTAAATAGTAATTATCGGAGTTATAAACAATATTGAGCGGAGATTTATTTCGATAAAAAGAAATAGAACTGCATTTACTAATGTTAACATGTAAACCATTATTATAGCACCATGCTCTAAAATTATCAGTCATTTTGTAATTTAGAGCCATCACCTAATGAATTAATATTACAATAAAGTTTTAAATCATCTGCATAAATACTAAAAAGGTATGTTTAAAAATTAAGCCAACATCATTCATGTACAAAAAAAAAAAGTAGAGCTGAAATATAACCATTATGTAGGACTCCTGCGGGGATTGAAAAATTATTAGAAACATATCCGTGTAGCCTTACATTTTGAGATATACGTCAATATATATATGAACTGAGCCATTTTAACACGAGATTATTAATACCCATCAACTTCAACTTACAAATCAGTACAGCGTAGCTAATCGGGTCAAATGCTTTACTAATATCAGTATAGGTTGCATCAACCTGACCACTTTTTTCAATAACATTCATTAAATGTTTATAATATGCAACCAAATTTGAGGAAGTGGAAGTATGTGGACAAAATCCAAATTGTTGAGGAGTTATATATTTAGAAAATAAGAAGTTTAATTTTGGAAATAAAATAGATTCAAATAATTTTGGAATTGATGAAATAATGCTAATAGGATGATAGTTAATAATATTAGTGCGATCGCCGTTTTTAAAAACTGGCTGGACATAGGAGGATTTCCATAAGTCTGGAAATATGCCTGAAGACGGTAACAGAGAAAAAAGGTAATGTAATGGAAGCGATAAAACATACCTACATTGGCTAAAAAAATTTTAGGAATACCGTCGTGTATTATGCTTTCATTTTCCATTGCTAAGAAAACTTCTTAGACAGTAATATTGTAACTAACAATAGTACAATTACAAATTGCAATAGTAATTTGCCACGTATAAGTTTAAAAAGAATATTTTTAAAAATTTTACATTATATGTTGAAAGGTTACACAAAAAAATTAATCTTAAAAGTAAATTTCAAGAATAAAGATATTATAAAGCAATAATATTACCTTTACTTTTTACCAATAGATCGTCAGTAGTACTTGAAACAACTTGATATGAATCAGCAGTATCACTATCATTAGTTTCAGTAACATCAGATTCTGTTTCAACTGGCGGTGAACTCATATTTTGACTTCTGCTTCTAAAATCAAACATCAAGCTTATTGAGCAATATCAAGAAATTTAGTAACAAAAAAAACACTATAATTTGCTTACATGTTACACAATTTAAAAAAAAAATTATAATATATTTTTATTTCAAAGAATTTAAAAGTACTACATATGCATAATTAAAAATTATCGGAATAGAATAGTATATATTATGTGGTAAGGGCAGAAATTGCATTCCCGCACAAGCCACACATAAATACTAATACACCAATATTTTTTGTCACGTCTCTGTGTTCATTGATCACAGGGGATACTACGCCCAGCACTTTTAAGGATTTCTATTTTATCGCTAGCTGAACAGAAAAAGGTCACTTTCCAGTGCTTCAACTGTCATCAAAAACTTAACTTTCAGTGCATGCGTGACAAAAAATATTAATGTTAGTCGTTAAGATATAAATACATACAAATATTAAGAAAAAAAATTAATATATATGAAATATTATTATTTTGTAGGCAATTACTTACGCTGAACTATTTGATATGGAATGTGGGTATACGTGTCTCATTTTACAGATTGTCCAAACTGAAAGAAAAATTGAATTAATATGTATATTATTGTAAATAAAAACTAATATTTTAAAATGATATAAATAAAAACTTTATAACTAATAAACTTGAAGAGTTATTTTTAAATAGGATTTAATTAAATATGATAGTAAAAAAGTTAACTTCATAATATCGAAACAAATGTGCAAATACGTTAAATTTAAGTTCCGGTTATAATGCATCAAGAATTCAAGATGTACTATTTGGTCGACAATTCAGATAAAAACTGAGGCAGAAGTAAGATTGTTTTTAATTAAGTCTGTTGCAAAAACTTTTAGAACATTTTTTAGGCAGTTATTATTGTGAATCAGAGATTAATAGATTTTTGATAGACATATAAAACTATAAAAGAACTAAATGGTTGGCTACATAATATTATTATGGTTTAGAGACTATACATCTATATAGCAATGAATCTAAAATCTATACATTTTTTTGAACAATGAGTAGGTTTGATAAGTAACAAATAAAATAGGTTAACATGATTGATGAGATTATGAAGGATACCCAGTGTTAACACCCTATAAAGTGACAACAATAACAATGACAATTTTTAAAATTTGAAAGATGTTACCTGGTAGCAACATAAGTTAGATCCAAAGATTAATTATTTTCAAGGCTCATCAATTATAATATCTTGAAAATATTTTTCTAGGCATATGGCTAATGACATAAACACTCTGATTAAAATAAGACATAGTTGGCTATCTAGTGGTTTTTATATTTTTAAGAAGATTTGCATTGATTACTACAGCAATCTAAATTCATATTATATAATAGAAGCATCCAATTAGTCCAATTATTCTACAAGATAGTTTATCTGATTTATATATAAAATTGTATTATTGTAGATTAAATACATACAAGCTTTGATAAATAAGACATAATTTTTTATTTGTAGAGCAAATGTAAAATAGTTCAATTTTTGTTACAATTACTAAAAAATAATACATTTAAAAAGTTAGTAGTAAAATTTATTTATTTCTCAAATTATTCTACTTATATTATTTTGTGCTTATGTTTGGTAATTGAAAAAGTACTTTTTAAAAGTTTCCCTTCTTCCCAAGTCAGTGACTAATATTAACAAACCTGCCCATTAAACTATGTCGCACATAACAAATAGAGAAAAAGAATTTCGACCATGCCTTGTGCCTAACCGACTAATATGAATTGAATGATATGCACGACACTTTTTTCATAGCTACCGCCTACGACTCTCTCTCTCTACCAACAAATATAATAGAGGTCCAGCGAAGTATATCTTCAGGCATTTTTAAAGCGTTTGAACGTTTTCTAGCTAGGAAATGCCAAGACACTTTGGAAATAGTTGTAATAATACGCAAGTGCCTTCGATATAGTTTTGAAATTGGTCGTCATACCACTCTAGTCATAGAAAACCTGTTTTAGATTGTACGAATATTGTTTTAAAGAATTTAATAATCAAATAAACTACATCTTATTTAGGTACCTACTACAATAGGTAGTGCTCATTTTTTGAGCACAGAAACAAACAATCGTTTTTCATGCAAACACATTATTATAAATTATAAGAATAAGAAATTATTAGTTTAATCAAATGACATCAAAATTACTCACAATTTGGAAATATGTACAAGCCACTACTAATCGTCGTGAAGTGAATTCCGATTTTTCTTTAGCAAAAGACACGATAATGTCTTGGCTAATAGAATTATAAAATATATCGAACTAGACTTGAGACTTAAATACGTCAACGTTATTAAAACAATCAATTCGTCACTATACACTAAGCGACTAAGCGAATTCGAAGCCAAAATAATAACTAAGTGGATTTTTATTATTGGCAATATTATACTGTAGTAACACACAACGTCACAGCGACAAATATATTGACAACAATAAGAAAATATGTACAATAATATTACAGTTGATATCATTTATCAGTTCTTTCTCGACACGAACGCCTAAAAACATGTCCAATGATGATAACCATAATAATAATATTATTATTATCGTCGTTTGCACTGCCGTGCATTTCGAAGAACCACGTATTGTGCGAAATAAAATATTAATTATGAAGGATAAAATACAATATTATGATAACGGATAACGTCTTAATGTTAATATGGAGTAACTTACTCGGAAAAGAAAAATTATGGGTACGGTGTCAACCGAACCAGCTGCAGCTCCTAAACGAAAATATGAAAACAGAAATCGGCTCTTTATAATCTATGACTTGAAACTTAACAATAGACGCGCAATTATTGTGATAAAAATCGTAATTCTTTAATTTCTAAAAATCTTGACATCACTTCATCGCAAACCGAAGGAAAAGCACGAATTAAGATATACTTAATTATATATATATTAAGTTTTTAAGTATAATATATTAAGTATATCTTAATTCGCGAGGAAAAGTGATCTATTCAATAATTAATAATACCTAATATTAATTGCTTACCTCACGGCTCATGGATCCGCAGAAGCAGGACGCGGTAGATCACGGTCTTCGGTCTTGCATCGACTTGAACCTCAGATCTTTTATCTTCTAAGATCGTGCATTCGTGCGGTATCGCAGTAGCTGATACTAGATAGTGGAGAAGATATCTTCTCTCGTGGTGGATGATGGTATAATTTTGTTATCAAACGCGGCTGTCTTAATTCGTATTTTGATATAATCTGATAACACCCGTTGGCCATGTGTTTGTCGTTACTTGTTACTTGTTAGTCTGTGTCTACATTTCTAAAACACTTTCTTGTGTGAAGTCAAAAATGTGTTACAGCTCGTACGAAATTTAGACTTTTCAACAATACAGTGAAAACAGTAATATTCTCGAACGATGGACAGCCCATTAATTTACAATCTAAGCTGTGGAAAATCATTGCCAGAAGTGAGTTGTTCATTTATTTTTTTATTTATATTTGTATTTCGATATTCTACCGGTGTTTACTTTATACACGTTTGATCGATGCTTCGATTATGAATAAATACTATTTCACTGTATATTTGTATTCCATAAGACCATTTCAAAAATGATCATCAATAGTTGATTATTGAAAGGTTCAACTGTGAAGTTTTGTATGCGTCAATTTAAAATCAAATTAGTTTATTAAAATACTGTTGTCACTCAATTCTTTAATTTTAATTTATAATTTATTATACTTTTTTAACATGACTCTGGGGGCCTATTCTCAAATCTATCGAAAAAGGTTTTCGGTTAAAATTTGGTCGAAAGCGTATATATTTACAACCAATTCAAAAATCCGTATTCTCAAATAGTTTTTAATCGGCGTTTTGATCGTAGTATTCGATTCCTCATTTCGACTACTATTTACCAATCGTTAACTTGTTTTCGACTGATAATACGTCATGATAGGTACTAAAATATACAATACAATAATTTTATAATTTTGTTTGCGGTGTAGTATTTTTTTAGCAGCTACCTAAAGTGTGTAAAAACGATTTACCTGTACTATTTATTAGCGGTATTTACCTATTTCATATTTGTTATATTTTGTTGTTTGTTTTTTTCAAAGTATTTAGGTACTTACTTCCTAGTGTGTAAAATTAAACACTATACCTAATAGCAATTAATAGCTTAATTTCTTTAATATTACCTATATTTTCAATAATTTTGCTCACTAAAATTTAAAACTAATTAGGTAGGGACCTACGCTTTAAAATAATAGGTACCTAGGTAACAATTATTTTTTTACTTTTTTCTACTTTGATGGTTCTTTTGTCGCACCAACTATAGAATTTAGCTCATTGCCCATTTGCAGGGCCGCATTTAGGGAGAGGGGGAGGGTATTGGCTACAACTGCCTCGAGTGCCAGTATTTTTGTGGTCGGAATTTTGTTTCCTTGTGAATTATTAACAATTTTAAAATTTAAATTATTTCAATAACAGAGATAATATAATATTATATTATATAATACTAATGAATTATGCTGTTTGAAATCAAAAGAACTAATGTATTTATAGCACTATATATAGCTATCAGTGTTATAAAATTTGTTGAAGAGATTTTTTTAAGTAATCGTATTTTTGTACTGGGGCACAAAATGTCTAAATGCAGTACTGCCTATTTGTGTCTATAAGTTTTTACAGTGTTCATAAGTAAATGATGGGCTAAACTTGCCCTTTAGTAGCTCTGAATGTTTTTGCATAAATAATATAACTGATTTCCCCTTAAACTTTTTTTGAGAATTCATAATTACTAATTATGAATGTAGTAACTATTAATACTATTAAAAATTTAAAACTAGCTACTAGCAATAAACTAACTAGTGAAAACTTGTAATATCAAAATATAGCCGATAAATGTTGTATTTCATGGAATAACAACTGTTTTTAGTGATAAGTGAAACGATAATTGAAAAACCGATTGAAAATAATATTTACGATTTACAATATTCGATCACTGTCTGAGAATACACTCGATCAAAAACCAGCAATCGAATAGACTTTTTTGATAAAAAATCAAAGATTGAAAAGAGCTATTCGACCGATCTTTTTGATTGATTTAAGAAAAGGCCCCCGACTTCAATCTTTATCCATGTGATCATGTGTAAAAAACTATATTTTTCAAAATGTTTCCCGAAGTATTTTTAATTTTAGATGTACCTACTTGTACATCGTACATTTATTGTAAAATAGTGACATAGTAATAGTTTTCTTACTATAATATATATTGAACAATATTAAAATTAAAATTAAATTTTTATCTAATATAATATTTTGTGTTTTACAAATTTTGTTATAGTGGCTTTCCGAAAGAAAAAGACGAACATTATTAAAAAAAAATCCTGGTAAGTAAAATAAGCTATACCTTAATTAATATCCTCAAATAAGCTTGTGAAAAAAAAAGATTATAATTATATGTGAACTTCTATAACCTGGACTATAACAGAGAAAGTGACATAGAAAATGTAGGAATCCCAGAACAGTTACCGGAAAAAAAAAATTTAAGGATGCTGATTGAAATTTTAACAACATTAGAGAGAGCAGACCTACTATTTTAGCTTTACTTAGTATACACTATAACATTTACATAGATCCAGAAAAAGTAAAAAATTGTTTTTCAAAATCAAAATTTAGATTTTATAATTTTTGAAAGTGAAATTTTTTTTCAGTTGTTTGATTGTTTTAATCAAACAACTATATTGCTTTTTACTTAAAATATAAAGTAAAATTTTATCTTAGAACCCTAAACAGTTTCCACATTATGAATTAAATATTTTTTTACTTTCCCAACTGTTGTCAAGTGAAGTGAATACTTTATAGTTGTTTCTGATCAATAATAATGTGACGACAACATAAAGGTTTCCTTCTATTACCTATTACTCTACTGTGATAACTAATTAATCAGTGTATAACATACCAACCTTCATAGGCTTATAGTCATTTTATACTATAAAAGTAAATGTATATGTGTAATATTAGGGACCCTTATTTCACTTGTACATATTTCCACGTATTCATTTTAAAATTAAGGATTGATTTATAAGACCCATTGCTTAAAATTTTCTGTAAATTTATAATATTGTTTACGAGTATCCGTGAATTATTTTATTCGTGTAAACCAGTGAATTTGTGTATTCACGTGTTTATTTCTTTACTTTTATTTGTAAGGTAAAAATGAATTTAATAAATATATATTATATTAATTTAATAACCAATAACACAAAGTATAGCTAGTTCGGTTAGATAGTGGAATACCTGACCACCTTCTAGAAATCATTAGTTAACAATTATTCCTTTTTGTAAAATGTATTGAAATTTATAAAAATAATAAAAATATATATTTTCATTTGATACTTCAACTAAAATTATTCACGTGAATATGAATCTGATAGTTCATGAGTTATAGCATTTATTAATTCATGTATATTAAAAAGTGTTTTATTTTGTTCACGATGTCCGTGTACATGTATGTTTTTATTCACTTTAAAAAGTAAGACCCTAGTAATTATTGTAATAGTGTATACTGTTCAAAAAATTATTGTTATGTTTCAAAAATTCTGGTTTTTTTTTTGTTGATTTGTCGAAAAGTATATATATTGTTATATGTTTTTAGAATTGAAAAGGCGAATTGAATTATTGCAAGACTTTGATATGCCTGGTCTTAGTACAACAGTAAAAGTAACACCAGATGGACAATACATATTGGCTACCGGTATTTATAAGCCCAGGATTAAGTGTTTTGATGTCAACAATTTAGCCATGAAATTTGAAAGATGTTTTGATTCTGAAGCTGTTACTTTTGAAATACTCTCAAATGATTATAGCAAAGTAAATACATTATTATATAATCATAATAATAATTTAAATAATATATGTATATCTTTTTGTTTTATGTCTTATTTTAAGTTTGTGATCTTACAATGTGACCGTTATGTTGAATTTCATTCTCAAGAAGGGCGCTATTATAGATTACGCATTCCAAAATTCGGCCAAGATATGAAATATCATTATCCAACATGTGATTTATATATTGGAGGAAATAGGTAAATAGTAAATTATATAAAAATAATATATATTACTGTTTTTTTATTTTTAAATGTATATCTATGCAATTTTCATATGGTAGATTGAATGATTTTTGTGCCATCGCATATCTAGTATTTTATTGTATGTAAAAAGTATAGATTCAAAAACCTAGTTTAAGTGTCTAGCAAGACAGTCCTTTCAAGTGAATTGATTTCTTTGCAATTTAGTAAGGAACTCCGCGGACAATATTCAAGCAGTGTACACAATGAGAAACCACAACTCCAATTTTAAATTGCATACATCAGTTCATTGTCATTAACAGGACCCATTAATCACACCCGCATGTGTTGTCTCCGTCAACACATGTACAGAAGACAGACAGAGACAAAACACGTTTACGCAGTCTAAGTAGAACTCTCAATTTTGGTCTTGGAATAAAAACACCTATTACAAAATTAAAAGATGAAAATATTTTAAAGGGGCAAGATGGTGAGTTTTTCTAAAAAAAATTTAAATTTTGAAAAGTTTAAGGTCACTTAAAAATGTTGACATTTTTGCTATTTCTAAACTATATAATAAAAGTTATATTGAAGATAATGTAAAAAATTCACAGCCTTGCCTTCTGAAATATTATTGCAATTTAATTTTCTATAGGTATTTATACTCTGGAACCAAAATTGAGTTTTACCCAGACTGTGTGTACGCGTTTTGTCTATGTCGTACGTGTATAAGATAGAGACATCACATGCGGGTATGATGTCCTCTTAAATGAAAAATTAAGGAAATGCGTTAAACTGAAATTTTAAATTATTTAACTGGAAAGTTAGCGCCACTGTTGTATTCTTACAACCCCCTATATTTTCCTTTTAGAATTGAATTTCCAAAAAATCATCTTTTAGGGGATGCTTACGTCATAAAGCTATCTGTATGCCAAATTGAGCACCATCTATCCAGTGGTTTGAACTGTACGTTGATAGATCAGTCCGTTAGTCACGCTATCCTTTTATACACAGAGAGAGATAAATAATAACAATACCTACCTATATTTTATTATAAATTAGAATACTATATTGTCATATTACTTACAACTTTCCACTCATTCTAACTTTTCAAATAATATGTTTGATTTTTAATTTTTTTCAGTTCAGATATTTATAGATTAAATTTAGATAGAGGACAGTTTTTGAATCCATTTGTATCTAGTGCCGGTGATGAAATTAACAAATTAGCTATAAACCCTGTACATAATATGCTTTTATCTGGCACTAAGGAAGGAAAAGTTGAAGCATGGGATCCTAGAGCTCATGTCAGTATTGGAGTTCTAGATTGTGCTCTAAGCTCAGTTACAAATGACACAAATATTGCGTAAGCTAAATAATAACTTTTATAGTTCAATTGAGTTATTGTTATTGAATAACTGTAAACTTTTTAATTTTAGTACTGACGGATTTCCATCTATAACTGCACTGGCATTTGAAAATGCTTTAACATTAGGTGTTGGTACAGCCACAGGCCAAATACTTTTATATGACTTGCGTTCTAATAAACCATTTAGGGTTAAAGATCATTTGTTTGGATTACCTATTAGAGATATTGCATTCCAAGATGAAAACGTATTATCTATGGACTCATCTTCGGTAAAAATATGGAATAAAAATACTGTGAGTATTGTTAATTCATAATTAAACTTTTAATATATTTATTAAAATATTTATGTGTATTATATAAAATATCTGGTAATACAGGGTAAATTATTTGCTGCTCTTGAATCTGGTAATGATACACAATTTAATAATCTCTGTGTTATTCCACAAACTGGAATGATGTTCATTGCTAATGAAAACACAAAAATTCAAACACACTACATACCGGTTTGTTTTTTATAACCTTGTTTTATTATATGGTTGATACTTATTACTTAACATATAAATCAAATGTGTCTATGCATGTTTAGAGCTTAGGGCCAGCTCCGAGATGGTGTGGATTTTTAGATGCATTAGTTGAGGAGTTAGAGGAAACTAAAAAAGAAACTGTCTATGATGATTATAAATTTGTTACTCGGAATGAATTAGAAGAACTTGGTTTATCACATTTAATAGGTAAATATATTTTCCTATTTATTGAATTATACATTTGATGAAATAAAAACATCAAAAATGTGTTTTTTTAGGAACAAACCTGTTGAAAGCATATATGCATGGATATTTTGTGGACATCAGACTGTACAGAAAAGCTAAATCTGTCGCAGAACCATTTGCTTATGAAGAATATCGTAGGAAAAAGATAAGAGAAAAAATTGAATCAGAAAGAACTAATCGTGTTCAAGTTCAAGTATAAAAAATATTAACATGGTAATAATTTAAATATACGTACATATTAATATGACTTAAATATTTTCAGAAATTACCTGCTGTTAATAAAGAACTTGCTTTGAAATTAATTAATGATGAAAAAGAAGGAAAGAAAAATAATAAATCCAAAGACAGCTTATTAAAAGATGATCGGTTTAAAGCGCTGTTTGAAAACCCATCTTTCCAAGTTGATACTAATGCTGAAGAATACAAGTAATAAATATTTTTAATATTATTAAATAAGAAGTTGTAGAAATTTAATCTATTAAGTATACATTTTGTTTAATTAATTGATTAACTTCAGTAACGTATGAATAATAGTGGCATGCATTATTCAAATAATGTATATTATAATTACATTTTATTACATCTATAGGTTATTGAATCCAGTTTTGAAACGATTAGATAAATCGAAGCAAAAAATACTTGAATCACAGATTCAAAAACAATTCGATCCAGTTGAAGTAAACATTATTAATTTTAATAAAATAACCCATAAAAAATAAATGTTAACTTACTGTAACACATAATATAAACCTAATAAAACAATTTTGTAGGATGAAATTGAAGGAAAACCTAGTTCGGAAGAAAGTAGTGATGAATATAGTTCAGATGATGACCAAAAATGGGCTAAAGAATTAAAATCTGAATATAGATCAGCTAAAAGAAGAAGAATAGCAACTGAACGTGAGGAACGCAATAAATCAGAAAAAGATAATAATGATGACAATGATAGTGATGATAACGATTTAAGTGTACAAAGTGAACGAGCTATTAAACCACCTAAATTCTATGAAATTAAAGAAGGAGAAGAATTTGTTGGATCCAATAGTAATGGATCAAATTCTATTCAAAATTCTAGGTAACATATCTGATAAATTAAAACAATTATTACTAATTAGTAATTTTTATTATATAATTGTTATATATTAGTGCAACATTGGGTGAAAGAATAAATTCAGAACATTTCAATTCAGTCAAAATGCTGTCTAGTGGTAATCGGCAGTTCACATTTTCAACACAAAAGGTACATACAAAATAATTATTAATTGTTATACTTCACTGTATATTGACATATTTTACTGTTATTGCAGGAAAAGAAATATAAGAAAGCTGACATAGAAGCAGAAAAACACAAAAAAGAAAGGCTAAGTGTAATCAGAAAAGGTCCTAAGAACTTACGTAAACCTAAATTTTATGCGGGTCCTAAAAGTAAAACTTTTAATAAAAAACGAAAATAATTTTATTTTTGCGATAAATATACTAAATAAATAAATAGACATCATAATATTTGTTGAATTTTTTTATTAAATATACTTCAATATAATAGTTTTAATTTAATAATTTTTATCAGTGGCATATTTTGGTTAGGTGTTAATTACTGTAATTTAAACATTGTTTGTGAGTAAAAACAATTTCGCAGTTTTTTTTTATTATTATTTAATGAGATTCTAACATTGATAATATTATAGTATCTCCACTTTTAATATTATAAACCTAAAATAATAATTATAATAATAACAAATAACAATAACATAAATGAAAAAGCACATGTAAATCTCATACAGTTTCATTTTTAAACCTGTTTAGAGTAAAAAATTAAAAATATTTTATTGAGGAGACATTTTTGGAGAAGAGTATTATTAATGTAAGAAAAGTTGAGGCCTTAAGAAAGAAAAAGTAGTTTAAATCAAATCTGTCACATAAAATAAAGGAACAATTAATGAGCCAATATCAAAGGTCACATATGTCCTCTCCACAGTTATGTAAGGTGTTCCTTACTTTTGTGTGAACTGTTATTGAGCGTAGACTAGAGAGCAAAACCAAAAAGTGTGCTTAACCTTTTTTTTCCCCCCATCTAATACTAAATTTAAAATAAATTAGAACAAAATGTATTTTTTTTATTGATTCTAATTATTATATTATAACTATTAAATACTAGGTATTACAAAGATAAACATATTGATTTTTTTGTTTAATAACTATTTATTTTTATTTAAAAATAAATTTCTTAACATTTGAAGAAATAATATTTATTGTGGACCATACTGAAAGGGTACGAGAGTTACATGTACAAAAACTTTCACCTTTCCACTTTATCTATTTTATATAAAAATTGAATCACGCTACAACAAAAAAAAACTAAAGGATCAACTGTTGTTAAGCCACTCACCTAAATATCCTAAAGCATGCCACTGATATTACAGAAAATAATAAATTTTAATTATTAGAATTAGGTAATTGTTTCTTGCGTATATTGTACACCTTAGATACTTTGTACATAAATATATCAATAATCCAAAAACATATAAAAACTCCACTGATATTGCACAAAAACTGAGTGAACAAATGCCCTAGTAACCTAAATTATTCAAGACAAATAATTAATACAATATTCAATTATAATTTAAGTACGTAAATAACAAATAAAGTATGTTTAGTGTATGCTGTACTTAAACATTTAAAAATTGGAGAACATACCTTGGCTTTTCAGTCAACTTGATCATGATAGGTGAAAATTCATAGCTAAAGAATATTCCAGGGGCGCCTGATGGACCTTTATCGAATGCTTGGACCTATTAAAGTATATAAATATTAATGTTATAGTATAAAATAATCAATGAATAAAATTAACAATTCCAAAACCTAAATACACATTTTTTTAATATAATATCCATCCTAGGAGATTTCAATTATAGTGTATACATAATGTAAAGTTAATACTCAACAAAATTAAAAAAATATATATTTATACCTTGTGTTTAGTCACAGAAAACTGGTTGGTAGAAAATATTGATAGGTCTCTTCTTTGATAGAGGGTTGGAACAATTTTTATATAATACTGAAACATAGTTGCTCCTATAAGTAGTAAAATAAACAAGACATTTAAAATTAGAATTATATAATTAAATTTATTTTCTTTATGAAAATAGAATTTATTCAAAACTAATTAAGAGAAACTATATTAAGTATTATCTCAATAATTTAGAAAAAAGAAAAATGTTATTCTTATTTGTTAAGCAATAGAAGATTAATAAAAGTTCATTACTAATTAGTTATTACTCATAACTCATAGACAATAGACAGGGATTTAAGTTAATTTGTAAAACCTAACAGAATATTATATTAATATAAATATAATTTAAATGAGCAGTATATAATACACATGCAATTTTTAAAAATTTAATACTTATATAAAATGATATGAGTGTATGACCTTAAAATGACAATTTAGACAAATTATTTTTTCCTTTCAATGCATTAATAAAAAAAAAGTAGACATTCTAAAAACTAGTATAGCTTAAAAATATACAAACGTGATATATATAAACAATATTGTTTTAAAGCATAATAAACCAAATATAGATACGGAGTGCCGTGGAAATACCTGTCTGCAACTGTACACACCTTAACCTTAGTCTATCATAGATTATACTCTCCGATTAGTGACATAATTAAGTATAGTAAATGACATCATTTTCTTGCATATAATATACCTATTACGTAGATAGTTATTTAAAACTTAATTTTAAAAAAGGTGGGTAACTGAATGTCGCTCTGCTGTACAGTAGGTTATAAGTAGGTCACTGTAATGGATGGTGTTAAATTTAAATTCAATGATATAATATCATTGTATAAGAAAAACGATTCTGAGCGAAAACGGTCAGTCAGCCTATGATATTACCAAGTATATTTGATGATATTGTGAATAAAGTAATTTATATATAACCTATTCACGTGGAGCCTTGTTTTAAATTTTCAATCCTTAGCTATAAAATTTGAACATTTTATAAATTTTTAACTACAAAATAATTATTAAATTATAAATTTGATAAATTTTGAAATTTAAATGCTTATAAATAAATACTGTGACTAAGGATTTTTATTTTTTTTCATCTGCCTTTGAAACAATAACCCAGGAGCCTCCTATTAAATTTGAAGAAATTCCAAGCACTTTTACTGTCCTAAAAGGTTGATAGACACAAAAAAAAATAAAAAAAAACACACATCATTGTAAAATCAATACATTCATCGCTTCGCTCAGAATCTAAAATGTATGATAACTTTACGTACATAATAAATTAAAATTATTTTCCTAGTCTTTAAATAAGTTTTTATTACATAAATGTCAACATATTAAGATATATAATATGATTAATATAACCACCTAGAATCTAGACAATGGACTAAGAAAAGTTATAAGAACATAAAAAGTAATAATAAAATTAAAATTAAAATGCTAGAGAAACAATTCAATTGTTGGGTAAAAAAATTACAAAAACGAATAGTTATCAGTTTATCACTTGTCATTGAATGCCAAAATGAGTTGACACCGTACGGCCGTATCATAGTCAAGCAATGCAAAAAGTCCAAGTAATACCTACCTAGGTACTGAAACAGATTCTTACCCAAAAAAATTTTAAAGCGCCGAGAAAAACAACAAAAAAAAAATTAAGAAAAACAAGGAATTTTTACGCAAAATAGGTTTTCGACGAAATGGATTTTGGTTTTTGGTGTAACTCTAAAACAAATGAACGTAGATACATGATATTTTTACTGGTTGTTTATAATAGCAATTTCTATACACGATACAATTTTTTGATTTGTTTTGAACATTTTCAGTTTCTAATTTTTTTATTTTTTTTTTCTATAAATGTCAATAAAATTTAAATTTTTGGGTAAAAAAGCTTGAAAATGTTATACTATATATTGTTACATTAACATTTAAAAAATATTAAAAATCCATCACAATTTTCTTTTTTAAGCATTAAGAGTTTAAATCTCGATAAACACGTAAAAATCACAAATTAGAAATTCAAAAAAAATTTTATTTTTAAATTTAAGATTTTAAAATGTAATACAAGATTCCCTACAACATTGGATATTCACTCGATTTCTTATTTTGTTGTAATTCAATAACGAATAATTATAGATAGGTACAAGAAAATTTCACTGATTGTTAATATTCTCATTTTCTATACACCATACAACTATGAAAATATTTTGACTTGTGAGTTGCTTACGGACAATTTCGAATTTCGATTTTTTTTAGTTTTTTTTTCTATAAATATAAATAAAATTTTCAAAAAGCGTGAAAATGTAATACAATGCTCCTGATATATTGTTACAATAGAAGTTTGAAAATATTAAAAAATACAAAGGCGACAGGCACAATTTTTTTTTATAAGCATTTAAAATTATATTGTAAAATATAATATTTTATTGTTTAATATTTCTAAGACGACGACGCCGCACCCGCATCTTACACACGGTCGATATACCAAATTTTTGTTCAACAGTTTCAATAGTATGCTGTTAGTTTTGATATTAGAATGAATTGACATTTTATTATTATCCATTAAACTTTTAGCCTTTAGGTAACAACATTATCTGTGTTCTATTGTTAGTTTTATACATATTTTAATTTTTAAGCGATTAGCGAATTATGATCATTTTTAAATACCTATTGATGTTTTACATGATCATAACTCACTTAAAAAGTAAAATATCGTAAGAAACCAACAAGAGAACGCTGCAGATAATGTTCTTACGTTACACGGCCATTTGTTGTCTTCGTCTTACAAGTGCGTTAGGAGAAAGCGTTTAGCTCCGTTAGTTTAAAAATTAAAGGGAATCGACCTATTTCGAAACTTGATGGTGATAGTACTTGGACCAGGGCTTGCAAACGTTATAATAACGTTATATTTGACAAAAAAAAACAATTGAAATTAGTAAACGTTATTATAACGGAAAGCGATAATAAAAAATAATTAATACCGCAAATTAAATCATAATGATTGACGAAATATATTATATATCATTAAACAAAACATAACGCAAAACATAATTAATAGAATATCATTGAACGAAAAATAACGGAAAACGTAATATTTTAAAATTCATTTAAAAGGTCTATTGGTTTTATAGAAACAGTTATTTCATGCAAACAATCTAAGAATCTAAGAATTGATCATATTATATTCCGTATCCTGGCCATTAAGAAGTTATTATTTTTAAATTTAATACCTAGGTATTACACTATTTTAAACAACGATAAACTCAAAACTTGTGTAACGTTTTAATACATAAAACAAAATTTTTTTTCCAAATGTAAGCCCTGGTAAGTACATTATTTGTGTTACTATGTGGGTTTTTTACGATATTTAAATTTTTTAGTTAGTTATGCGTGTATAATATAGCGTAAACTAAAAATACTCATAACTCGCTTAGAAACTGAATTATCGTAAAAAACTCTCAAACAAACACAGATAATGTTTTTACCATCAAGTTTCATAACAGGTCGACCCACTCTATTTTTTAAACTAATTAAACGTGATTTGCTGAAAGTAAATTCAATGCTATATTATGCACTTATAAAACGGAGACAACAAATATCTGTGTAGCGTTCTCTTAAAAGTTTAATAATAGGTCAATTCACTCTAATATCAAAAGTCAAAACTGACAGCACCCTATTAAAACTAGCGAACGAAAATTCGCCACGTCGTACGTGTGGAAAACGGAGACAACGCATGCGGGCCGAAGTAAATAAATTGTAAAATGCATAGACCTTACACCAATAAAACTCATATAAGTTTAATTGGTAAAATCACTATTAGTACCTATTACTGAATTAGCATGTTGTTCGTCGCGACATTGGGTCTAACAACAAAGGTCGCCACACACTGCACCGGTGGAATTGTTCTGTCTTGGCGGTGCCGCCGCGGTAAAATTGTGTCTGGACTCATTTTTCAGTAACCGCTACCGCTACCACTGCAGTGTGTAGGGGACCTTAATCGCCGTATACGCGACAGACCTAGGTGTATGGTACACAAACCCACATAAGTGATAACTACATTAAAGACTCATAAGTGATAACGACGCGTATAATGCATGATAACATTAATAGTGAAAAAACTGCATGGAAATTTCAACAATACGACTAAACGAGGGTCATTTAGATTTCTTTTACTTCCAAAACTTCCGAAATTACCAAATTGTAAAACGAAAAGATGCCAGTGCCGAGTGGAAGTTTGTACGGAGGTCAAGGTAAACCATCGTGTTACGACAGAGTATCCACTTCATTTATGATGGGAGCCACGATCGGAATAACTATTGGAATTCTATTCGGTGGTTTAGGTGGCTTGAGGTATTTTCTACATTCATTTACATTATAATTATATTGTGCATTTCTAAATGACATTATTATTCAATATAGATCAGGATACAGAGGCCGAGAGCTCGTTGGCAGTATGGGAAAAACTATGCTGCAGAGTGGCGGAACATTTGGCACGTTTATGGGTGTTGGTGCTGCCCTTAGATGTTGATTAATAACTGTTTATTTATTATTAGATACATTTCTTTTTTAAGACTTTATTTGTGTAAAACTTAATTTCTGATACAAATTACAATAAAGAATACATTATTATTTAGTATATATTAGTTTTTATACTGTAATTGATAAAATAATTTATATTCGGTACAATTGAATATTCATAAATTACATTTACCATTGGTTTATAATAATACTACTCATTAATATTCTATTAAAGATTTAAAAGTTGTAAGTCAGATAATACTAATTTTCAAATAATTAAAAAGTGTAACATTGGCATCATTTCATATTTTTAAAGTCAACGGCAACATTTTGAACAGCTATTTTACAAAAATTTAAATTTTTTTCCTCTAATAGTTCTTTTTTTATAATATGAGTAACCTCCCAAAAAAACCACCTCCATGCCTATTGTAATAAACATGTTTAGTAGTTATTTGGTGTTTTCTACCCATATTGGCTGTACTATTAAATATTAATATAGTTAAAAATCCGTCCACAAATCAAAATTTAAATGTATAATAACTTACAATAAGTAACAATAATACTATAAATTACAGAATGATATTAGTTAGAAAAAATATTAAATAAAAAAATGATATATATATAACTTTCTTCAAGATATTCACATCAATCAATACTAACAATCAACATAATAGTAGTTTGAAAAATTAAGTCAATGCTTGAATAAAAATGCTATCCTTCTCCACAAAAATTATACCACTAAAGTTTGAAAGAATACTAAACTTTCATCAATGTCCAGTGAATAGTGGTATATTAGACAACTCACCTATTTTACTAAAAATATTAACAGTAGAACTAAGTTATATTCGTAATTTTTTTTTTTTATTTAAAAGCAAATATACATTCTAATTAAGTATTTAATTTAATTTTAATTTGTTGATTTCCTAATCATCACAATTAGATTATGTACATAAACATACAATAATACAAGCATAAAATGTGCGTTATTGCAATTGAGCCTGGTAGTTGCCCGAAATAATTAAAATTAGTAAGTACATGGTTTTAAACTTAAAGAATTTGTTCTTAATCAACTATATATCAAAAAATATATATACTTAAATCAATAAAATAATTCCTATGGTAAAAATTGTGTTTTGAAAAATTTCATTTATTTTTATAAAAATAAGAAATTAAATTCCATTTAATCATGGAAAATTGACTAAAAGAATTTATGTACTATAATACTATGTAATTTTTACTAATAAAGAACAATCAACGTGTAAGTGAGATATAGAATTTAAGGGTGATTTACTGTCTTTGTCTAACACACGTGGAACATAGGAATAACGACCTAAGCGACTAACAAAAATTAAGGTACTTCTAGTTATTCAATTTAAAAAATGTTTGAATTGGTATACAGGTTTACTATTGGTCAAAATACTTTTTCAATTGTAGTAATATTTTGATAAGAATAAATATTTTTAATACTAAATATATTAAAAATATACTTCGACCAATGCAAAGTAAACTTGTAAACCAATTCAAAAATGTTTTCATTCTTTAAACTGAACAACTAGAAATACCTTAATTTTTGTCAGTTGCTTAATTCGTTATTCAACGTGTTAGACAAAGACAGAAAATCACCGCATCCAGCACCTTTAAAGATAATTTTTTAATATCAACCAACATATTAATATTTAGTTATTATACGATTATATGTACTATATGATTATAGTATACTTATATAGTTATATATAAACAGTCAAGTCTAAAACTACAAATCATACAAGTATATACTTCATGATAAATAAATATATGTTGGTTTTCATGTTTAGTAAATACAATTACATTCAAGTGGAATTTATTTTGAACTCATGTTTCTTTGCAGTCATAGAAAATATTAATAAAAAATTGATAAAAATATTTACTTGTATAGTTACCTAATATATTTGATTTATTATTTTGGTAAAAACAATGTTATTAATTTATGTTCAAATTATATTTATAAGATTACATAATAAATATCTATACTATTGGTAGTTATTTCAAAACCTATTTTTCCATAGCAATTGGATAAAAAATTCAAATTTAAAAACGGGGACAAGTGGGTGTAGCTTTACAGTACAGTAGGTTACAAGTGGATGACTTTAATGGATGGTGTTAAATTTGAATTCAATGATATAATATCATTAAAGCTTAAAAAAAGTCAACATTTTAGTATTAGAATTAATAAAATAAACATACAATATAAATTTCAAGTGTATACGGTTATTCGTTTTTTAATTACAACAAATTAAGAAAATTGTTTATTGAGAAATCCAGTGAGCATCCAATGTTGTAAAAATATGAACTTCAAACGCTCATAAAAATTTAATTTTACTTTCTTATAGACATTTTTTTTTGATAAAGGTTAGCAAGTTTATGAGGAATCTTGTATTAAATTTCAAATTTTAGATTTAAAAAAAAAATTTTTTTGAATTTCTAACTTATTCAATATAATTTGCACATAATAGGAGTCTTGAATTTCATTTCCAAGCTTTTTTACACAACAAATACAATTTTATTGACATTCATAGAAAAATAAACTAAGCAAATTTGAAACTGAAAATATCCTTAAACCGTTCAAAACAAATCAAATTTTTTGAAAATTTTATCGTGTATAGAAAATATTAATATAAACAATCACTGAAAATTACATGTAGCTACGGTCATTTGTTTTAAAGTTACACCAAAAGCCAAAATCCATTTTTTCAAGATCTGATTTTGTGTAAAAATTCCTGTTTTTTCTTAATTTTTATTTTGTTTTTCTTAGCGCTTTTGAAAACTATTAGGAATTTTTTACTTTTAATACCCCGAAGTACCAAGCAGATTTACCTTCCTAACAAAAAACATACGATTGTAGAAAATCTAAGCATTTTTACTGTCCTAAAAGGTAATAACATAAACTAAAATAAAAAAATACATCATTATGTAATCAATACATTCATCGTTTCACTCAGAATCTAAAATAAATTATGTTCCAATATTCAATTTTACTATAATACAAAATTGATATAATTTTAGAAGAAAAATAATTACTAAGGAATTTAATAAAAATAAATTAATATGTTCTTTAATATTTAGAATAAATGTACTACGTATCAAGCCTAGCATACTTGCATATATAATCAAATTTAATAAAAACTACTTTAATCTACTCGTAGTTAATTATTTTTTAACTTATCAATACTCATGAAATTTTATTTTCAGTAAGAATAGCATCAAAATGTTAAAAAAAATATTTGAACCAATGCATATAATTCTTTTATTTACTTAAATAAAATTATGTATTATTTACCTTCTCCAGCAATAGATTCAGTTGAGTCCAATGGATTACGATCATGACTTGTATTAATTGATTCCAATTTTTGACCAAATGATAAATGTCTTATAGTGTGAGTTGTGTTGAACGATGAAGATGAAAATGGATGTACGTCATGAACTAAGATATAAATCCAAATTTAGTAAAATAATAAGCAATAATATTAAAATAAAAGATAACAAAATAGTAAAAACATATTTAAAATAATGTAACATATTATAATATATAGACCCATACTTAAAAAATACAAAATCCTTGAAAACTAATAGAAATATAATCTATTTATTATAATATAATTGGTAAATCAACTTTCGTTTTCATTATTAAGAGAATGTCAGGTTCTCTTTCTGGCCCACGAGCAACATACCAAATTTACGCTCAGCAGAACCAATCCTATATTATACCCTATGTTGTTACATTTAGTATTAGAGTGAATCCATATATTATAGGATTATGAGTATGACATATTTCACATAAAATGTTCACTTTGAAATATTTCAAACTTGAAACTATATCATCCTTCTTGAAATATAAAAAAATATATTTTTTAAATTTATTTTGGCTATTTTATATTTTAATTTGTATGTAAGTAATGAGTAAAACGCAGGGTTTTCTGCAATTGCATATTATTTTTGCATATTAGTGCATATTTTTATGATTTTAACTGCATATTATTTGGCATATTTGACACTTTTTAGTGCATAAAAATCAACGCTCTAATTATGAGTACGTACATTATTACAAATTATAAATGCTTGTGAATTGCATAAAAATTAAAATATCGTAAAAAACCAATGTAGCGAGTAGCGACACAGGTTAGGTAGTTAACTTAAAGTTTGATAATAGGTGAATTTACACTATTAAAAGTAACAACACAAGTCATGGTTGGTTCTACTAAATGTATATTTTCTATGTTGCATGTGAGTCAGAGAGAAAAAATAAATAGTGCGCTGACATTCTCTTAATAAGTACCAATATGAAACTATTATAATATTATACTTACCATGCATATGGTTAAACGAAAAACTCATTCCTGGAGCAATATGAAAACTTCCACTAACCTAAAAAATAATTATTAATATAATAATTGTACATTATTCTATATTATTAGGTTATTCTTATTTATAATAAAATTAACATTTTTCAAGTTTTTATTACTTACCCTATTTACCAGTAGTGTACCATACAATTGACAACCTTCTTTAAATGCTTTGTCATACATTTCATTTTGAGATGATTGATTCTTGCATTGTTCTATACTTAAAGGACGGAAATCCCAATTTTTCATTTTGTAAGCTCTTTTAACATCATCACATGTATTACAACATCTAAACAATAAATATTTTTAATTATTAATTCTTGGCATAATATTATAAAATGTTCTAAAATCTTAGTAGAGGGGTCTTATTATTACCTATTATCATAAGGTAAATAAAAAAAAATACAATATTAATATATTAATTGAGAGTACCTAAGTCTATGGTGAGTTGATAAAATATTTTAATCCTACTTACGGAATAGTTGAACTTTCCGCTCCATAACAGCTTCCACAAAGTGCTTCAGTATTATTAGCATTATCTGTTTCACTTGATTTTAAGGTGGACGCAGGCTAAAACAAAGTATTGTATACTGTATTAACTTGAAATAAAAATCTGGATTAAAAACAGTTTTGGTTATATTTTTATTTTATTTGCCCTACTTGACAAAAGAGTACTTTTAATTTAAATTTTAATATGATAACTAAAAATAATCAAAATTAGAGATTATATTTTATTTTAATAGTTGTGTATTAAATATTTTATATCATCTACTTTAAGAGGCTGTTAAACCCGCATGTGTTGCCTCTGTTTTACTAACATAATATAACATGACAAATTTTGTATACATTTTAAAATGCTCATAACTTGCTTCAAAATTAAAATATCAAAAAAACCTTACGAATTTCCCTTTATAATATTCTGACTTTTAACTTTGATTGTAGTTAAATTCACTGTAATATTAAAAACAACAGAATACAATGGTTTTTTTTAACATTAAATTTCCTATTATGTGTAGGACAACATATTAACAACACTAGTGGGTATAACATCCTCTTAATACCGTTTAAATTGTGTTTCAATATCATTGTTTTAAAATATTTTAATCACCATAAATATAAACATGGTACAAGATAAATTAAAGGATTTTTTTTTTGATTATTTTAAATAATATAGAAATTGTAATGTTTTAAATAAATAACTTACATTTAATGTTTTTTTACTGCCAACATCTAAACCAAAAATATATAAAATGTTAGTACTAAATAGTAAATATGTTAATAGATATAACCATGAATAATGTAAACCTAATCATACCATCAGATTTTTCAGGATCGCTAATTGGTTGTCCTTCTAAATTTAATCTTCGTTTATAAATATTATGATCAACCTGCAGATGTGTTTCACCTGAATTATCAACTGCATCTAAAACTAGAACTAAAAAAAGATTGGTTTAAATAAACAAGTAATTGTTAGTCAAAGAATGAAGTAAATACATACAATCACAAGATATCTTAGGAACAACAATATCAAAATTTATTTGTAACTTTTTATTTCGTGATGTGTCAACAAAAAGTTCTTCAGTGGGAGTGTTGTCAAGATATTCAACTAAATTTGACACCATCAAAAAAACGATGGTTAGAAAACAAACCAAAGACACTAAAAGAAAATGAACAAAATTTAATTATTAATATTTTAATACATAAATTATATCATTAAAGTAATTTTGAATTTTAAATAAATTAGTATTTTTTTAATGTATATATTTTATGCTTTGAATTTTAATAAGACTACTGTAAGTGCTTTTAAAATATCAAACAGATGATATTACCTAAGTTAACAATGTTAGATTAACATTTTATAATTATACCTTAATACCTAACACATTAAATTTAATATTTACTATTATTGTTTATTCCTAGCAGTAGGTAAATGTTTTACTAATAATAATGTAAAATACACACTTGAAATACATTTCAACATTTAATAAGTTTTAGGGCCGTTCTTTCAATGTCTGTTTAAAGTTAATCGACACTTAACCGGCCAAATACTGCTGGTAATAAAATCTCTTGTCAGTCGGTTAGTGTTAACCGAGACTTTACCGGACATTGTAAGAACGGCCCTTAATCAGTTGTACAAATGTACAATCAATAAATAATTTATTATTTATTAACACTTGAACAAAAAAATGTAAATAATAATGAAACGAAAACTTATAAAATTTAGTATCAACTAATTAATTACAAATTGTCCTATTCATAAAAAAATGTACGATCATTAAGCTTTAAATTCAAATAGTTTAAACAAAAACAACATATATTTTTAAATTATGTTTCTTTAATATAATGAGAACAATAATTTGGAACTTATAAAATTATAGTATTACAGTAATTATGCATGACTATCAGGCACATATACAGAGAGGGTTTTGGGGGCTCAAACCCTCTCCCCCCAAAAATTGTTTAAGAGTACGTGCCTGACGACTATTGATACATATACAATTAGGTAACATCTTTGAGTATAATTATTTTGAATTTATAAACGATCAGACAGTCTCGTTTAATTGTATAACTAAAAAATCTGTTGATATTTTGCAACCATCTACAATTATATAAAAACAAACATATATGAGGATACATATTACATTTATGAAACAATAAACATATTTTAATTCAACTAAAACCAAAGCATAAAATATAACAGATGATAGATATATGTATATATATGGCATTACAATTGTATGGTGTGTAACTACACTGCTATACAGTTGCAATGCTATATAAATATATAGTTATAGTAATTTTTTTTTACCGATTCCACCCCATACAGTTTTTATTTGAACTTCTTCTAATGGTTTAGCAAATGCATCAAATTGTTTCAATGTATTCATACAAAAAAACCCTTTCTTCGAAGACATATTTTTTAAACTATAGTCTATAAGTCTGTATTTGTAAATAATTGTGAATGTACAATAAACAACAACTTAATTTTCATTAATTATAAACACGTCAACTAAACTAAAACCAGTATAAATACTAGTTGAAAAAAATATAATTTTTCATTACGACTACATTCTGTGTTATCAGTTAGTACACAAAATGTTAAACGTTCCGATATTTTTAGTGATAATAATGATTATTGTTTATTTTTATTATCTTAGATGGTGTATCCTTGTTTAGATCCATAGATATATATAATTTATTATATATATATCTGTGTTGCAGCCAGACCGGTGGACCACAACTATAAAAAAAATTGTTATTGTTGTTATGTGCACGGTTTAAGATATACCTTTATATATACACCGGTTTAAGATCATCTTAAACTGTGGTTATGTGAACATGAATTTTCCCCACTTTTTTTTGTCACAAAATGGTGACATAACGTATACACCATGTATGTTTAACTACCTGTAAGCATACCATTTATAATGTGAAGAGCCCATGGCTTAAACCATATTTGAACCATGGTAGAGCTCAAGGTGGATTTACCCTGGTAGAGTCTTACTTAAACCGAATACTATAGTATTTGGGGTTATATCATGATTCATGATATTTTACAACGGTCAATCGCGACGTTGTCGAACGGCATGCCGAACTGCCCACATATTCTTTTGAGTTTTTTTTTTCAATTGTTTGCTGGACAAACGCCGTTTAAACGTTAAGTTATTTTCATCGTTTTTCAACTGTCAACGATCACCATTATAACTATGTGCCATGTGCTCTCCAACGTATTATTTTGAGTTTTTTTTTTCAAAGTTTTTTTGACAAAATTCGTTTGAATATTTAGGTAGTTAGTGTGTAATATCAACATGTCCGACAATCGGTGCATCAATGATTATTGCCATTCAAGACCTCATAGTAAGCTGTTCGTCGCCCAAAAATCTGTGTGCAATTATTATAATGTCCAGTACAGGCCATATCGCAAAGTGTGTGGGGCCTGTATGCAGAGATGTATCATTTATTTGGATAGTATCGGTAGACGGTTTAAAAACGGAGAATGTATAATCGACGGCAAATATCCAAAAAACAAACCAGTATAATTGAGTTATCAGACTCTGATGACGATAATGCCGAGCCATCAACTGGAAACCTCGACCCGCAAATAGCTAAATTGAATACATCATTGAACACAATCTTGAAGGATACTGTTAGGCCATTATTCAAAAAACAAGAAGAATTATGCGAAAGCTTTTTGATTTCTAAAAAAACAATCTAGTTTTGCAAATAGACAATTAAACAAAGTATCAAAGGAGGTAGATGTGGCACTCACAAAACTATACAACAACATATACAAGTTTGATAGTCAAAGGAAGTTTAAATTTGACAAAGAGATAAGTATTGTTGATAACTTTAATAATGATGTACCCATGATATCAAGTAAAACATTACCTACATTGCCGGATGATTTACCCGAAGAAGGCATACTAATAAGACACTTATTAAAAGTGGGTGACAGAGTTTTTGGGATGAAACATTCACAAATGCAGCCGTGGATTGAGGGGACTATTAAATCAGCAGTTAGTGATACATATTTTAATATCATATTTGAAGATAAAGAAGAAAAAGTTTTGAATAATAAAAATTTAGCATACATAGAGCCTTCAAGCCACACACAGTATCCTGTAGGCAGTAGAGTGATTGCCAAATTTCAAGATACGAACATTGAATTGACGGATAACTTCTATGTAGGAGTAATTGCAGAACCACCAAAATATCTCAACAATTTCAGGTATGTTTAATACATTCTAATAAATAATTTGGTAGCAAGAGAATGCGCCGATTCTGTGTATCCCCTGCGTCCCCAATGGCAGGGTATTGCATGGGAGAACCAGTTTTGTTTGGTGCACAGTGCGTTCCCTCACTGGACAGAGTAGGTAATGTTTATGATAAATGGACATTTCCCATCCCTATATTTTTTTATTATTGACTAATAATATAGAATTTAATAATATATCTAATATTATTTATTAAGTATTTAATATAAAATTATTTTTTTTTATATAAAATATAAAATTATTTTTATTTTCATGAATATAATAGAGTATAAATGTATACGTTTGATCAACTGAACTACTTGAAACAAAAAAAAATTTTAAATAAAATATAATTAATCACTATTGCGATTAGTCAGTACCGGAAGATGAACTAACATATTATATTAAAATTACTGACCATTTGTTAAACTTGATTATAGACAAACTCTAAACAAAAAAAATAGTTTTATACCTACCAGATTAGAACTTATCTCTTTCCAAATGTTTTAATAACCATGTTCATTTATCCAAGTTATGTACACCATTATATATTTTGAATATTAAATTATATAGGTACATAGGTACAAGAATTATATCAATAAAAAATTTTAAATAAAAAATCTGTCCATATATTTATAGGAAGTCATAAAATGTTAGTCTCTGTTGCCAGGTTTTTAATATAAAAAATAGGTTTATACCTACGGTTCAATGATAAATATCTATCCATAATAATGTCTGTCATTTCATAGAACCTAAAATTTAAATTGAATAAAATAGAGGTATATCTACTTTAATGAAGAACCCAACAATTTACTGAAAAATGTTAAAAATGTTTAAAAAACATTAAACAAATCACCAATCGGGTCACCAATGGTTTTAAAAGAAACTTATAATATTAGGTATTAGGTAATTTTTTTTTATTTGGTTTATCTTATTGCCCAACCAATTTTTTATTATTATTATTAGTTGATACCTACGTAATCCTGTTTTTAAATAAAATAATATAGTAACATCAATCTTATTTAATATCAAATAACAATAATTTATCCTACCTATTAGACAGTTAAAGATATTTTGAAAAATATAAGTGTCAATTTAAAGAAAAAAAATTTTACTGCTCACATTTTTTAAAAATGTCATACTATTAAAAAGCAGACAAAGAGCAGCTTAAAAACGTTCTCAAATAACTAACCTATATATTTATCACAACTTATAATAAAACACTTTTTTGATCTGCCTTAGGTACATGATATTCTTTGATGATGGATACACACAGTATGTATACCATAAGAATATTCGCCTTGTGTGTGGTGAGTCATCAAATGTAAGCGACGATGTACATGAAAATATTCGAGAATTTGTGAAGATGTATTTACACAAATATCCAGAACGGCCTATGGTGAAGTTTAATAAAAAAAAATAGTACGCACAGAGCTAAACAACTTATGGTGTTCAGCCAAAGTGAAAAACTTAGATGCATCGTTAGTACAGTTAAAATTTCTTGATATCAAGGTCGAACACACAGAATGGATGTATCGGGGCTCAAATAGGTTAGGTCCAATATATAATCAATTAAATAGTAACAATCAAGATAAGCGTGTACGTGGAACAGTGTTGACTGATGTTAATAAGTTATTAAATCGACCATATATTGAAATAGAAAACCTGGTTGAAAATGAAAAAAGTGTTAACATTGACAACAGTGACAATACTCAAAAACCTCAAGAAAATAATGGTGTAATTAAATCAATTGAAATACCAGCAAACTGTCCAAAACCGCTTCCTTACAAGCGCCACGAGTGTTCTCATTTTTGTATGTTATGGGTTCACTATGACTACAGTCAAACAAAATATATGAATGTTTTAAGCATTCCATTACATTATGGATTTATGAGGTCGGTATTAATAGACAAAAAGTTAAAATCAAAAAAAGTAATATATACCACTCCTTGCGGTTGTGATATAGATAGTGAAAACAAAATGTACGATTACTTGAAACTGACAAGTTATGGTAATAGCCAAATGACAATGGACTTATTTAATTTTGATTATTTGATTAATCCACTATCTTTATTCAGTGTGCCAGAAGTGTTTATTCGTATACAAGACATATCTTATGAGATGGAGTTTAAATCAATTAGCGTTTTCAACAGTTTGAATGACTTAGTACCAGCCCACATGAAGTATATAACAAAACGCGTAACTAGCCGTAACGTTAATTTGAATGAAGACCCAAAATTTTTGTGTGGATGCGATTGTATTGATGATTGCGAAGACAAAAATAAATGTTCCTGTTGGCAACTTACTAACGAGGGTCCAAAAAATTATCCCGCTATTTTTAAAGACCATGACGACATTGGCTACAGTTTCAAAAGGTTACACAAACAAGTAATCACGGGTATTTTTGAATGTAATACGAATTGTAAATGTATGACAACTTGTTTAAATCGTGTTGTTCAGGAACCACTGAAGACGTCACTGCAGCTGTTTTACACTGAAAAAAAAGGCTGGGGGGTGAGAACGCTCGCTGATATTCCCAAAGGCAGTTTTGTTTGTACATATCTTGGGGTGGTTCGCACAGAGAAAGATACTGAAAATGATTTTTCGTTAAACTGGGGCGAATATCTGGCAGATTTGGATTTTCTCGAGACAGTTGAAGAGATCAAAGATGGATATGAAAGTTATGTGACCCAGCCTGAAGATGAAAGTGAAGATTATAATAGTTCATCTGATGATGAAGAGTTTAATCCTAGTTGGGCAATCAAGAATAAAACGAGTACATTTGAATCTAGAATGTCGTTAAGGAAAAATATACAAAAGACAAATACAAAAATTGATGGAAAACATGAACTGTCTAAGTTAAATACTCAACAAAAAGTTGAAAATGAAAACACATCTTTGCTAAAATACCTAGATAAAGACTGTGGCATCTACACGTTGGATGCTAAGGTCGATGGGAACATAGGTCGCTATTTCAACCATTCTTGTGACCCAAACATATTTGTTCAAAATGTTTTTATCGATTCACATGATCTTAGATTTCCATGGGTGTCATACTTTGCACTATCAAATATTCCAGCAGGAACCGAACTAGGATGGGATTATAATTATATGATAGGCAGCGTGCAAAACAAAAAACTTATGTGCCACTGTGGGTCAAAAAATTGCAAGGGCAGACTATTATAATTTGTATTTATAATCAATATTTTTGTAATGTTTAATTAATTTTTTTTTTACATAGAGACAACAGAATATGTTATACTTCAATTATTTACCTATGTATGTGAATAATATTATTGTATAAAAAGATTGAAATGTTTTACTTTGAATTTTTCTGAGTTCAATATTTTGAAGTCCAACAGATCAGTATAGTTGCATCTTACATACTATTATTTTCACGTTATTAAAAGATTAATAAATATATTTTTAAGTAAGGTGTGCCAGATGTCCTATATTTTATACAAAAATGTTCAGTTTTTAATAAAAAGCACATTTATATAAGGTTTTTTTTTTATTTTGAGACAATAACACTTGATATCATTTCTAAAAGCGTGGGCAAGTGATTAACACTTTGCTGTACATCAGATGACTAGATGAGTCGCAGTAATGGATGTCTTAAATTTGAATTCAAAGATATAAAAATCATTGCGGGTATACGAAAAACGATTCCAAACGAAGATATAATATTATTAAGTATATTTTATGATATTATGATTAGAGTAATATATTTTACTATTAGAGGCATTGGGCTACAGTAGGTTAAATTCATTTTTGCCGAATAAATTGCATTTGATAATGTCATTGTGTTTCTAAAATATAATAATATAATTTAAAAGTTTCAAGTACTCACAAATATTTTTTAATTACAGCAAAATAGCTCAAAACAAGTCAAAATATTTTGAACATTTTATTTTTATGATAAAATAAACATTTTGTAAAAATTTCGAGTACTTATGTCATCCTATGGTTATTAGTTTTTGAATTATAACAAAATTAGAAAGTCGTGATATGAGGTACTAAATAATAATTGATGTGATTTATGGATTTGGCTTTCAGATAGTTCAATATACATATTAATATGAGCGATAATATAACTATGTAATCAAGTAAGATATGACACGAAATTGAAAATGTCATCTTTGATTGACTGTTTATTCTTACATGAAAATGTATTCAAGATATAATATCATTAACTTTGAAAAATGTCATACAATTTTACTTCCTAAAATCTAAGATAAACAATATTACAACAATCAAATAATCATGATTTAGCATTCTTAAAAGAAAACATTTAAAACAAAAATGACTAAAGAGCCAAATTTTCTAAAAAAAAATGTGACCAATGTTTTACTCAAATAACTTTGATGTTTAGTAACAATAACAATCATAAATAAATTGTTATTGTTAAGCTACTTATTTTTAAAAGTAAAATAATATTTTTATTTTCTAAAGACTATATCCATCGTTAAGTTGTTTTACCAACACAAGTAGACTGTAGTAATAATGAAATAAAAGTTTTTAGGATATTAAAACATACAAAATTTGTTTCAAATTATTTAGACTTATCATATTGGTAAGGCAAATACAAAGGCGGAGATTGGGGTGTGTTTGGGGAGCTTAGCCCCCCCCCCCCCACCAAAAAAAGATTTTAGTGGGGATGCGCGGAAAAAACGTGTTTTGGTCAGCCGAGTGGTTCACTCTTAAATGGAACAAAGTAACTATGCACAATATTTCAAGTAATATATATTGAGCAATGGGCATAAATAATAATTACCTACATTTTACTTTTTCAATTTCTACATTGCTCAACATTTAAAATTCTATAACCATGATTTTGATTAAATATAAATTAATTATATTATATAAATATATTAAATATCTATTTTTAATCTATAGTATTTACTTAAGCGTATGACAACAATAAATTGTTAAAATTGTATGATTAGTAAATAATAGAAGAAATATACAAGATTTTTAAGGAGGAAATTTGAGTTCAAGAGCATTCAAGAAGTTACATGTGCAATATACAAGCGATACGTATCGGACTCAGACTTCAATATAAGCCAGTACGTAACTATTCCATATCGATACGTATCAAATTTTTCTTATTGAAAATCTTCAGACTCATGTCAGCAAATTCGCAAAAAAAAATATTTAGAAAAAAGTTATTGCGTTCCAAATTCGATCAATCAAAAAAATATTGATATTTTAAAAAATTCTAAAAATTAAACTACTTGACTTAGATAAATGACTATCAAAATTGTTCTTATAATCAGATTCACAATTTGGCTATTTTGAAAATATCCAAAAAAAATTAAATCAAATTTAAATTTTTATAATTTCTGTGTTAAAAAATAGAAAAAATTTTTGTAAAATATTAATGTAGTGTAAGTGACTATAAATTATATATAAAAAAAAATGTTTAATATTGATTAGAACAAAAATTATTCCAAAAGTGATAAAGTTTTGTGAACGTTCCGAACACTGGTAATAATAGTAGCAGTAGTACATCGATTAACTGTTTCACGTTAGACGACGTTTATAAGCGATTTAAATACCTACTTAGGAAAAACTAGAAATTAGTATAAATTATGATGAATAATGAATAATGACCATGAAATTTTTAAAATATTTTTACGATACTTACAAAAATTGAAAAATATTAAATAATAATATTGCGTATCACGGCCTTAGAATATAGATTACGTATTATCATTGTATAAGATAATGTCGAAGTAATAGTATCTATGGTTGTAGTTCGCATTTTGGAAACCAATCCACCCGAATCCGGTAGTTCACTAACAGATAAGAGCATTTAATGCTTATCAAGATATTGATTCCTTCGACGGCTTCAATGTGGGCGACTTTGTGAACTTTTATAGTTAACAGTCAACTTTACTTGCATCAGGGTTTGGACTTATTTCAAACCGACATTTTAACATTGCCAGCACTCCAACGTCACTGACATGTTTAACTTGTACCGACAAATATTCGCCCTAGGTATACTGTCGTTGCTACATGCAGCGTATTCAGCAGCTCAGCGTAAGTACATAATTTCAAAATATTTTAGTATAATTATGTGTACATAAATAATTCAATCCAGTGAAAAACATGTACATTTCAAAGCAATGCAACTATAATTGTCCATCTGTAATCCATCTCTTTAATCAAAATTGTTTTTTTATATTGCCGTGTTAAAGAGTTTTACTTTTGTTATAGTGTCTCTCATTCTAAAGAATTCAAAAGTATGTAATACCTACATTATGTAAATTTTTTTTGGGGTGGTAATTTGTTTAAGATGGCCAATTAAAATTACTTCCTATTAATTTAAAAATATGTTCCCATTTTTTTCAAATTAAAAAGCATATTTATTTATTCATTTCCAAAATGCTTATCAATACTAATGTTGTTTGATTGCAATATTTGGTGTATGTTTGCTGTTGAAGCTTACAAAAGTATTTAAGTTGGATTTGACTATATTAATATCAACCCTTTAATAGCTTAGCAAATTAGGAATAGAAAATAAAAATAAAAAGCTATACATACTGTATTAATACTAAATAAATAGCCCATATTACCCATAATTTGTTTAACTATATTATTTTATTTAATATTATACATAGTATGGCATACCTGTCATTTAGCATAAGAAATATTTCTGGAATAAAAAATGTTTCATTGTGATGTATGCTTTATATTAGAATGAAGATGCCTACTTAAGGTATATGATATACTGTGTGGATGTAACGTTTTCTTAAGGTTGTTGCATGCTGCTCTGACATTAATCCAGATATCGAGTTGCATTAAATTCTATGCGAAGCAAAAGAATGTATTGATTTTACATCATGTTTTTTTGTCTGTTAACACTCTTTGGGGTAGTACAAATAGAGTAGAGTGATTTAATTAATCTAGACAATCAGTTAAAATTAAATAGTTGTTTATAAATAAAACACTAGTTCAAATGTATTGCTACAATTATAATTGTATGATAACAAGGTATACCAGAATAACAAGACCAAATAAACTGATTAAGCCTTTCAATTTTGATCTTGCCCCAGGTAGAATTTTAACTAGGGGACTAATTATACTATATAATAAATATATTGATTTATAACATTTTTTTTCATAAGGCACTATGTCCGGGAGTTGGCCCGATGTCCTAGTTCGGACGCCTATTTGGCAGAATTTCTACTTGTGCCCCCATAGATTTCTGCCATTCCCGGTTGGGGGATGGCGGTCTTGCCGTCTAGACAGTTGCCTGCCCAAAAAGCAATGCCACCTGTGGCTGGGATTTGAACCGGTGAATTTACATGTTACAATTGACGCCATATTCCTCTCAGCCACTCCGTGTCCCAATTTTTATATAATACCTTATAACTAAAGAAAAAACATTGTTGGTACAACATAAAATTATATGTTGAATAATGCTCCTCATAAAGAAACTTTTAAAAATGTGTATAAACATCATTGCAGGGGTTAACTAAAGTGTTAATTCATATCAGAACAGGCTCAAGCAAAAACAGTGCACTAGCCAAAATTTAATTTTGCTACCCCTAAAATAATAATATTATCACTGTTTTGAAAACTCTGTCCTAGGTGTCTTAAATTGTTCATGTAGATAACATATAACGCGAGTTCCCTTTATTCTTAGATATCTCAGAAAAAATCATATCATATGAAAAACATTGAAAAAATTGTAAAAAGTTGCACTAACATTTTTTTAAATTTTAACTCATATTTACATGAAACAAATTTATAATCTACTTTGCAACAAATCAAAATAGTAGAAAAAATTTTACAAATACAACAATATCTAAGCCCTATGCCAAATTTTACGTTCATTATATTTTTCTCTGTTGTTTTTAATATTAGAGCAAATTGATCTACATCAAATCAAAGCTAAGAATTAGGTATTATCTAGGATAGGGTTGGCCAATCCATTGCACAGGTATAAAAATTAGTAACATTATTTTTATTATTTTATCTCAATAAATACATTTTATTTACAAAAAATGTATATATTATATAGAACAGGAATGGCAAATAAGTAGCATAGGAGAAATTTTCGATGGCAATGAAGATTTTCATGTATATATATATATTTATATACCTTGAAAGCAACAGCGCATATTAACCAGACATAAAAAAATCTTTCAAGTAATATGAAGTAAAATGTTTTTAACAATCAATAAAAGTTGATTTTTTTAATAATTTTTTTCTACATAATCATCATCCATTTTTCATTTACATTTTGCAAAAATTCTCTGTGTTAACAAATATAATTAGTGGCACAACTGAATTTTTTATTTGTGTCATAAATTGTGTCACAAATCCTATTTGCCATTCTTTATATATGACATAAAATAATCACATAATTTTTGTCACAGTGTTAGAAAAATTCCTATCCCTGATTTAGGGCTTCATAAAATAATTTTAATATTGTAATTTACAATTAGGAGTAAAATGTAAGACCAAAATCCATATGATCATAAAGTCTCACATGGTCATGAATCATGATAATCTAAGTTTTGAGTTTTAAAACTAGAAAATTTGCTTTAGCATATCAAATAACAAATTTTATTTTATTTTACAGATCGATCTTATTTACGAATAACGGAACAGGAATTTGATGGATTACCATTTGATGTAAGCCTTGGAAATCCATTAAATACTTAACTACATATTAATAATTGCCATATTTTTTTCAATTTTATCATATCATAATTATTTGGTTTTAGATATTTGTGCAAGGTGTAGTTAGTCTTTTTCTGTCAATGTATGGAATATTGTACTTGGCAGGAGACTTTAAAGAAGTGAGAGCCATTGAAGAATTGGAATGCAAGACATGGGAGACATTACACAACACACCTGCATTTTATATTTTTAATCACAGGGGTAAAACTCTGTTCTCTAATAAGTTTTAATTAATTAATGGAAATGTCATATTTTCAGGACCTGGAATGGTTTCTTTTTTATTTTGGTATTTATTTATTATGTTATGTTCAGAATTTTATTCAACAATATTATATTCACTTATTTTAAATGTATTTGCTGCTGCTTGATTCAATTATAACATACCTAAATAAGATTGTGAATAATTAAGATATAGTTTAATCTGATACTTAAAATATAACTACAATTTCAATTAAAATAAGTAAACAGATTATGTTCATATTTTCATTATAAGTGGTTTTTATGAATGTTCACAATTTTATGATGAGTATGATTAATTAATTGTAAAAATATATTTAATAAAATATCATAATAAATTAAAATGTTGTGTTTACTTCTCAGAATAATGTCTTAAAATTTTATATTTCCATTCATAATAACATAATACTTATGTGTAAAATAGATGATAACAATATTAAATTTAACTTTCTGGATACTCTATTTTATTCAAATTATACAGGCTTAAAACTTAAATTGTTTTCAGTCTTTCATAAATCACAAAAAATATTATGTTCCAGGGTCCCATTCGAACGAAAGTGGGAACAAAACCTTTGTACAGTGCCACAACTCCTTCATACTTAACAGTCTGAAACATTAAATAAACAGGAAAATTAGGACTGAACTATCAAATGTTTTTTCTATATTTATGTATTCTAAATATAGGGAACATACTTTTATTAGACAATCTGTACTTCCTCTATAGATATGTTGTTGAACAAGCTCAGTATTTCTATTGTGCTTCTGGTTCATCAGTCTAGTCTGAAAATGTATTTTCTTTTATTGAATCAAATTTAAAAATACAAATTTACCAACAAAATTTTTATTTTGAATTGTATTTTGTATATACAATGATTATAAACCAATATTATAAAAAAAAAGATTTTAAGATATTCAACACAAATCACAATTTGAACATATTTTTAAATAGTCAAATAAACAAAACAAAAAAAAGGTGGGTAAGTGGATGTCGCTCAGCTGTACAATAGGTTACAAGTGGGTCACTGTAATGGATGGTGTTAAATTTGAATTCAATGATATAATATCATTGTATAAGAAAAACGATTCTGAAAACGGTCAGTCAGCTTATGAAATTACCAAGTATATTTGATGATATTGTTGTGAATAAAGTTATTTATATTTAACCTATTTACGTGGAGTCTTGTTTTAAATTTTCAATCCATAGCTGAGATGAACATTTTATACATTTTTAACTATAAAATAATTATTAAATTATAAATTTGATACATTTTGTCAAAATTTGAACTTTAAATGCTTATAAAAAAAAAATTGTGCCTATGTATTTTTAATATTTTTTAACTGCTATTGTAAAAATATATCAGGAGCCTTGTATTAAATTTTCACGCTTTATTTCCCAACAAATAAAATTTTATTGATATTTATAGAAAAAAAAACTAAAAAAAATTGAAAACTGGCAATGTCCGTAAACAGCTCAAAAAGAGTCAAATTATTTTCAAAATTTTATCGTGTATAGAAAATGCTAATATAAACATTCAGTGAAATTTTCAAGTATCTACAGTCATTCGTTTTTTAATTACAACAAAATAAGAAAATCGTTACATGAGGAATCGAGTGAATATCAAATGTTGTAAAAATATGAATTTGAAACGCTCATAAAAATTTAATTTGATTTGCTTGTAGACATTTTTTGTTTTTGATAAAGGTAGGCAAACTTATGGGTAATCTTGCATTACATTTTCAAATCTTAGATTTAAAAAGAAAAATTTTTATGAATTCTCAACTCAAAATAATTTGCTAATTTTCGTGATTTTTACGTATTTTGTCAAGATTTGAACTTTAAATGCTTATAAATAAAAACTGTGACTAAGGATTTTCAATTTTTTTCATCTGCCTTTCAATTAATAACCTAGGAGCCTTCTATTAAATTTTCAAGCTTTTTTACTCAACAGATAAAATTTTATTGATATTTATAGATAAAAAAACTAAAAAAAATGGAAACTGACAATGTCCGTAAACAGCTCAAAATAAGTCAAAATATTCGGAAAATGTTGTGGTGTATAGGAAATGCTAATATAAACAACCAGTGAAAATTTCATGTATCTACGGTCATTTGTTTAAAAGTTACAACAAAAACCAAATTCAATTTTGTGGAAAATCGATTTTGCGTAAAAATTCCCATTTTTCTTTTGTTTTTCTTGGCGCTTTCGAAAATTACTAGGAATTTTAAATTTTAACCCCCCAATGCACCAACGATATTCACTTTCCAATCGAAAAAGATACTGAAGTTGAAAATCGAAGCATTATTTCGACTACTTATCGTGTATACAGACACAAAAAAAAATAAAAAAACACACATCATTGTAAAATCAATACATTCATCGTTCCACTCAGAATCTAAAATGAGAACTAAATTAGTAAACTATAAATAGTGATTAAGGGCTTTGATATTAACGTTTATATGCTGCAATATTTTATAACTAGAGCCCGGAATTATATTCTTTTTCATATTTTTTTTTAGTCTATGCAGTCAGACGGCGGTTCGAAATCTTTACGAATCATGAAACCGGTGTATCAATGGCAAAAGTTTTTTTTTTGCATTTTTGAGAATATTTTAAAATAAAAGAATATTTAGTATGATAAAGAATATTAGAGAATATATCGATGAATTTATATAGATGTTCGATATTTTGATTGCAGGGACGTAAATAATATAAATTATAGTATGTCCGATAATATTGATATGATATTGAAAATATACTATACATGTATATACCATCGTCCATCGTATTTACGATTGTTATACCCTACTACGTAGTAATATACTGCAATAGTGCATAAGATAAATGACTTATCTAAGATAACAATGCCCGACAAACAATGGAATTACTACACAAAAATAGCTAGCTCCAAGCGTTAGAGGTACAGGTACGGTACCGTGTACAACAGTTGCAGTGCAGTGTCGCGTGTCGTGTGGTATTGACATGAGTACAGAGTACCTAGTTTTATTTTATTAGTCGCTTGTTTTTACTTGTTAATAATGCCGAAAACACCATCAACTAAATTAAAAACTTTAATTTCACAGTGGATACAACCATTAAATAAAAACAATATAAATTTTACAACTGATGGCACAACTCTTTTTTGTCAAGTGTGTGATAAAAATATACCGTGCATTAAAAAATCTCAGTTAACACAACATATAGATACATCTTTACACCAAGAAGCTCTAAAGCGTAAGTTAAACACTCCAAAACAATTGTTTTTATCAGAATCGACTTCTAAAAAAAATGTTAATGAATTTTATGAAGATTTATGTATGAGTTTTGTTGCTGCAAATATTCCGTGGTATAAATTGCAGAATCCACAATTTCGGGCATTTTTAGAAAAATATACTGGCAAACATATACCCGATGAAAGTCTATTAAGAAAAAATTATCTATCACATTGTTATGATAAGACTTTATCCAATATAAAAAATGAAATAGGAGATAATAATATTAAGTTCGCTGTTCACGAGACAACGGATATAAATGGCCTTTATGTGGCAAATTTATTGGTTGGGATATTAAAATCAAATAATACGTGTCGTTCTTTTCTCTTATCATGTTAAGTTTTAGAAAAGACTAATCATTCTACTGTGGCTCAATTTGTGAATGATGGTTTAAAATTACTGTGGCCCTTGGGCGGTAATGATGAAAAAGTTTTGTTGATGCTCTCAGATGCTGCGCCGTACATGGTGAAAACGGGACAGTCACTAGCAGTTTTTTATCCCAATTTAATTCATGTTACATGTGTAGCTCACATGTTCAATAGGATTGCAGAAAGAGTTAGAGAAATGTATCCAGACGTAAATAAATAAATTAGTAATATAAAAAAAGTATTTCTAAAATCTCCATACCATATACAAGTGTATAAAGAAATATTACCAGATATTCCATTACCCCCTGAACCAGTATTAACCAGATGAGGAACGTGGTTGGAAGCTGCTATATTTAATTGTGATAATTTCCAAGGTTTAAAAAAAGTTATTGAAGAATTAAGTGGTCAAAACTCTCCCAGTCAGTCTATACTTAAATGTAAAACAGTTTTTGACTTAGAAACCATAGAAAACGATCTAATATTTATTAAAACCCATTTTCTTGTGCTGATAACATCCATTAAAAGTTTAGAAAAGTCTAATGTGTCTCTTGTTGATTCTATAAATCTAATTGAAAATACAATTGGTAAACTTCAAAAAATACCTGGAGAAAATGGAAATAAAATAAAAATAAAAATTGATCAACTTCAACAAAAAAATCAAGGGCTCATCATTTTAAAAAACGTAGCTAAAGTTTTAAATGGGAATAATGAAGTACAACTTATAGATAATTTTTCACCGGCTATGATAACTGATTTACAATATGCTCCTGTAACTTTATTTGACGTCGAACGTTCTTTTAGTACATATAAAAACATTTTGACCGACCGTCGCACAAGTATGACACCGGAGCACATGGAACAAAATATAGTTGTCAACTGTTTCCAAAAATATTCTTAGTTAAAAATTTAAAATAATTAAATATTTTTTTTATTGTTTGCTTATATTTTTTGCATATTGAGAATATATTAATAAAAAAGCATATTTTTGGCATATTTTATTATGATTTTTAAAGAATATTGGAAGAATATTTTCAACTTTTTAAGAGAATATTAGCATCTTATTTTGACTATTTTAAAAGAATATAATTCCAGGCTCTAATTATAACAAATCATACAATATAATAAAATTATTTAATATACTACATAAATCAATATCAATAAAATAAAATTTATTAAAATATTAAATTATAATTTAGTTATCATTCTGTAGATTGTAGTGAATAAGTAGTATTAACATACTATAGATTATCTAATAAGTTATACATTTATAAGAGAAGCAAAAATGCTGAGATGACACATAATAATCTTGGGTGTAGCATTTCATATTATTTATTAATATTATAGGTATAGTATTGTTATGGTAATGGACCTTACTGTACGTTAGTGCATTGTATTATTATATGTATTATTATTTATTATTATTCATAGTATTAAAATGTGTTTACTAATTGAATTTAAACGTTTATGGATAACTTAATTCATCTATTCCCAACAAAATAAATAAATAATTACCCTGACTACATCAATAGGATTAGACGCAACAGCACTTCCGAAACTAGCTATTAGACTTGAGCTGAAAAAAGTTAAAACATAAATAAACTATTAGGCTAATAAATAATATAAAAATATTTTTTATACTTATTAATTTTTAGTGGACATTAAAAAAAATTATAAAATAAACTTACATTAAGTGATTGAAAATATTATTTCCAAAAATGTCCATCAACTTGTGTTTACAATAATCATAAACTGGCAACTCAACAGCTGCAATAATCGCAGCTCGTTGCGATGTTGGTCCAACTCCCTGATAAAATAAATGGTTTTCCATTAATTATTAATACTTTAAAATAAACTAAATAGGCACCAGGAGGCTTTGTCACGGAGGCTAATCTATAATCAACAATAAATTACAATTTTGAGATCGAATATTTGTATTTTGTTCTTCTATTTTCAAAATATGAATAAAATCCTTATAAAAAACGCCTTAAATAGGGCAATATATTTTGTAGACATGTGTAATTTAAATGTAAATTTTACAATTAAATAAGGCATACAATTTGTTATAAATAAAACAAAAATAAAATCAGAGTGTACACTTTCTTGATTTTTAATTTTTGAATAATTATTAAGTAAAAGTATATATTTAATTACATTAGAATTAAACCAAATCAAACCACGGTAGACAGTGCTCAAAATAGAACATTTTCTGAATTTTTTTTTCTAATATACAAAATGCTAATGGTCAGTTTCCAAAATATTAACCTTTTTGAACTAACTAAATTCAGTTATTTTGAGTATTAAACATCAGCAATAAATTTTATCTTCAGATTTGTCAGATAACATTAAAAAGAATTATGTACAACTCATTGGTCATCAAGGTATAAGATTTTATTAGCTGTTCGACACATTATATTGATATATTAAAATGTTCATCTCAAATGATTCTTAGAAACAAAAATAAAAATGACATAATTGAAACAAATTATTTAAAAATTCATATGGGAAACTTTCAATTATGTTTAGTGTAATTTTCATTGGTAAAATTCTAGAAACTGTAAATATTGCATCAAAAGTTCTTTAGTTTTCTAAATAAGAGCTGAGCACAGCAGTTTCTTCGCTTAATTCTGTGTTCAAAAATACAAAAGTCAAAATACAATGATTTTTTTTAAATAGCAGTAAAAATTGTAACAAAATGCTGTGTACCTCGAAAATTGTAAGAAAATAGAAACTGAAGAGTAAAACAATTTTTCTCGAAATCCTCTCAAATAAATTGGAGTGTAGCAGCTCTAGAATATAATAAGTGTGCAAAATATTGGGCACCTACTTACATATGTAAAAAATTAAATACAAACCTTCCACAAACCTCTGAGTCCTTCGTGTACATAAATGTAACGAAAACATTTAAAAACGTTATTATCTAAAAAAATTCCAGTTTTATCTCGACCCAGAGCCTGAAGTCTGACTTTAAGCACATCTGTAGGATTAGCAATAGATGCAGATATTATTCCAGCACATATAGCACATCCAAAATTTACAGCTACATCTTCGGTCACATTTAGATATTCATTAGTTGCTTGTTTTAATGTATAATACGTTCCAAACTTAAGTGAACCATATGTACACTGACGTATTAATGCAGGGCTAATTCTGTAACATAATAAGTTTTTACTTTGGATTTATAAATATACAATAATAAAAATAAATAAATACCCAGAATAAAGTGACAAAAAACCTTCTTGTTTATAAATCTGACAAAAAGCATCTACCATTCCACGGTATTTAATTTTATTAAACTGTCCATCCAATTGCCCCTGAACTTGCAGTCTAGTTTTAGTTGTATCAATAGGAAAAGTACCTTACAAAATAATTCATATAAACAGTTATAAGCAGTTATGTGCATTAATATATTAAATTATTTCAATAAAACAAATATAATATATTAATATATATTATTATGTCATGATATATATATAATAGCTTACTAAATTCAGCAATACAAGATGATAGACCACCATACACAAATAGTGGCCACTCCCTCTTTTCCATTACACAAAAATAATGATCAAAATCTTTTTCTTCTACAATAATCACTGCCTAAACCTAAAACAAAAATAAAACATTTACTTATACATTTTTATAAAAAATCATATAATTAGTTTAAAATTAGCTCATGGATAATACAAAAACAAAAACAAATTAACATTTTGCACGTTGAATAAAATATAAAATTATAAACAAAGAACAACTTTACTTTGAGAGGATGTCGCACCCGCATGTATGTCATGGGACATTTTCGTTCGCTAGTTTCCATAAGGTGATTCTAGTTTTGATATTAGAGCGAATTGACCTCTTATCAACTTTTGGGTAACAACATTATCTGTGTTCTCTTGTCGGTTTATTAAGATATTTAAATTTTTATGTGTGTTATGAGCATTTTCAAGCATTAATATTTTACATACAGATAACCCACTTAAAAATTAAAATATCGTAAAAAAAACCCAACGAGAGAACACAGATGATGTTGTTACCTAAAAGTTTGATAATAGATCAATTCACTCTAAAATCAAAAATGATACCACACTATTGAAACTAGCAGAGGAAAATTTGATATGTCGGACGTGTGTAAGACACATGCGGATACGACGTCCTCTTAACTTCACAAAAAATTAAATAAGAAACCTTTTGTAATATTTTTATAATTCTACCTCAAATAATAAGAAAATTGATTTTCACACTATCAACTATCACTATTAATTAGTTATGCCAAAGTGGTTTTGTAGTTTTAATGTTGGACAAGTATGAGTTTATAAAATATTAAAATTTAAAATGCTCAAAACTTGTTTAAAAATTAAAATGAATACTTTAAGTATTGTATTTTATGTTCAGTCAAAAATTATATATTAAGTTATTTTATGAAATCTAATTATTGCATAGGTACAAATAAATTATAGTTAGACTTGGTTTGACAAGTGAATCTGAAGGGACCAGGAGAAAGTTATCAAAAAGCAATTTTGAAAAAAAATTAAAAATATTATAATATAAAAATAAAAAAATTAAAATATTGATATTTTAAAAAATAAACAACATGACTTGAATAAAAGTTTTTACCATCAACATTTGTCCAAAAATTAGATTTACAAATTGGCTATTGTGAATTTTTCCAAAAAAAAGTGTAATAATATTTTTAATTATTAATTTTCAGTATTAAAAATAAAATATAAAATTTTTATTTTGTACTTGTTTGGCAAGTGTCAATAAATTGAAGATATAAATAAAAATTTTAAATATTGATTAGAACAAAAATTATTTCCATGTCAGGTATTTTTGTTACAGCTATACAAGCATATACAATGTTTAAAACCTGTTAATTACTTAATTTTTTAGTAAAAAAAACCAATGTAAGTATAACTACTTATAAACTAATGACAGTCCATAGGCGGAAATTGTGAGGGGGACTTACAGAGGCTTAGCCCTTCCCCAAAAAGTCGGTCCCCTCTCCTGTTTTAGTTATGTGGGATTGAAGCCCCACCCCTCATTCAAAGTTAATAATGTCAGCCCCCCCAAATGTTCAATAGATTCGCGCCTATGAATGAAACACTTGGTATTATGTTGGTACTTTGTAAAAATAAACATTAATTAGTAAATGTATTCATTGCAAAAATATGTATTCATTGATTCTGATTGGAGACATTGTGTCAGCCTAGGATATTTTTTATTATATTAACCATGGCTTAAATATATAAGGTTATTGCACATAGGCCTATATTGTAATCAAACAAAAGTAATGGCAGCGTAAGGGTACAGTCCATGGCTTAAGTATAGGTTGTCCGCTTGCGCTGCCATTTTAACTCCTTAATATGATAAAATTATGTAGGGGGATTACTATTACAATAATCTAATATATTTAAGCTATGATAATAACATTGCTTTTATTATTAATAATATAGGTACCTAGGTTGAATTCATTTTTGGAAAAACATTGTACTTACAACCAATTTTCCTAAAGCTATCAGTAATTTTTTGGTTATAGTATAAACTACTTGTATACAATAGGTATATCTATGAAGTATGAATTCATTATAACAAATTGGTTTGTTAAATCATGTTTTAATTAAACGTTATCTGTATGGTAAAAAAAATATGAGCGATGAGTGAACTTAACAGTTTGATTAAGACATGATCAAACAAAAAACTAGGTTAGTAGTTGAATATTTACTTTAAATTATAATAAATAGGTAGGTAGGTAGGTAGATAGGTACAAGTGTTACCAGTAAGTTTCTCTCCGGTTTCTGACAGTATATTGTGTTCACAAACAATCGGTTCATTGAAGAAATGCACTTCTCAAAAAAGTAATTGGAAAAAAAAACTGGGTACCAATAAAATAGACATTAGACAATAGTTACCTTCAACCGTTAAACTTGATCTACCGTTTTGTACGGAATACTAGAATATAGTATAGGAATAAAGTCGGTGGTTTGGTTGTTGGACAACAATATTTCGGTTGTTTCATAAAAATTAAAATGATTTTGTTCAGCACGGCCGGTGCTCGCGTACCTTAGATAACGAACAAACTTAACTGATAACAAGAAAAATACGCACCAGTTCGCCGTGACATGGATCGCTAATCAGCGTTCGCTATAGCAGAAATTCTTCCGTCATCTTTCAACATAACATAATAATATGTTTGTTGCGACTCAATCGCCACTGAGCTCTGCATGCTAAAAACGTCGATAAAAAAAAAACGAACATGAACAATGGAGTTATCCAAATCCAATTATTCTGATTACAGTAAAGAATTTTTATAATCGGTGATTACTAGTTATTACCACGAGACACGAGTCAAGCCGAGTCATGGCCGTTGTAGTAACGACTAACGACACTACGACAGGCGACGTGGGGACGACCGCCGTCAACTGTGGTAAACTATTTCATGAAAATAATTAAATTCACATTCCACAGCAAAAACATATTGTTCGGTTCTGCTCTAATGCCGGCTGCGAACAGCAGTGGCGGATCCAGGGCCAAATTTTTTTTTTTTGGGGGGGCAAAAGTACCCCCCCCCTCCCAATCACCGTAGTTTTCCTTTATTTTACACTTTGGCTAGACATTTTTCAATTTTTCAATTACGTTTTAGCAATCGTGCTTTCTAATTTAATTTGTTTGACCCCACTGAGTTAGATACCATAATTATTTAGATTCTCCGTGTTTTTTTTTTGCTTTAAAATGAGACTATTTTTGCTTTAGTACAAGTATTATGTAAGATGGGAATTGTATTCAGATAAAAATGTAAGTCGAAATTTTGTCTTTGGTTCAGTTATACTGAAACGACGTTGCTGAATTTAATTATTTAGTTAAAATAAAACGATATTAAATGTGAGGAAACTGGAAAAGTAGTTATAATATGATATTATTGGTATTATGTACCTATAATAAATGTTGATTTAGTTGCCTATCTAGCACCTGGTTCCTCCATACGTAGAATACAATATTATTATATTATTATTTATTATTAACAATTAATGATCTATTATATTATCCAAACGCGTGTAAAACATAGTAACAACTGCGAACAGATGCAAATTACATATCACCGTTTAATAAATATCAGATGTGTGTACACACCCCTCCCTTCTTTTGAAGAATTTAATCAAATATGAAACGCTTATATAAAAAATTCACAATTTTTGTGTATTGTCCATATTATTTTATTATTATAAAAAAATCTTATGAAAAACCTTAAATTAAATGTTCATAAGTTTTGATCTAGAAACTATCATCAATAAACAAATTTAACAAAAAAATCAAAATATTAAAATGTCTATAAAAACCTCAAAGAAGCCTCAATTATTTGAAAATTATATTTTCATAACTAGAAAATGCAAACAAAAATATTTGGTGAAAGTTTTATTTCTACAATAATATTGTTTTCTGTATTATATATTTATATCCATGTATTCATACTATTCCAATATTCCATTATAAATGTATAATATTATAAAAGGTAGGTAATAAAACGAATAAATTGATATGAGTGTTTTAACGATATATTATTTATAATATTTTACATCTGCATAGTTTCATATTACAATACTGCATTAAAATTATGTCGGTAAAAAACAAAAAGTATATTGGATATTGTGGAGGGGCGTATAACTTATAGAAATATATGATTTATAATTTATATTAAGAGGACGCCACCCATACATTTGTTTTCTCCGTCTTACACACGCACGACATAGCAAATTGTCGTTCACTTGTTTCAATAGTGTGCTGTTAGTTTTGATACCAGAGTCAATTGACCCATTATAAAACTTTTTTCAAAAGCACCATCACAAACAAAAGAAAAATTAAGGAAAAACAGGAATTTTGATTTTTGATGTAACTTTAAAAAAAATTACCGTAGATACATGATATTTTTACTAAATGTTTATATTAGCATTTCCTAAATAAAACTTTCAGAATATTTTGATTTGTTTTGGACTGTTGAGGGACATTTTCCATTTCCAATTATATACATTTTTTTATCTATGAATATCAATAAAACTTTATTTGTTTGGTAAAAAAGCTTGACAATTTAATACAAAGCTCTTACTATGTTGGTACAATGACATTTGAAAAATATTAAAAAACTTAACTCACAGTTTTTTTTAAAGGCATTTAAAGTTCAAATATTGACAAAATACGGAAAAAACACGAAATTTCTGAAATTATTTTTAGTTAGAAATTCATAAGTATTTTTTATTTTTAAATCTAAGATTTGAAAATGTAATAAAAGATTCCTTATAAGATTATCTACCATTATCAAAAAAAAAAATTCTATAAGAAAGTCAAATTAAATCTTTATGAGCGTTTGAAATTAAAATTTTTACAACATTGGATATTTTATCAATTCTTATACTTAATAAAATTTTCAAAAAATTTTAACTTGTTTTGAACTGTTTACGGACAATTTCATATTTCAATTTTTTATTTTTTTGACGACGTTATTTTAATGACGTTTGAAAAATATTAAAAATCCTAAGTGACAGTTTTTTTTTTATAACATAAGCTTTGTATGTTGTTACGAGAATATACATGGATGGAACGTTTAAAAACTGTCCGAAATACTATTAGGTTTTTATTATTGGAATCTACTTATACGGCTATATGTGAAGGTGTTAGGTAGGTAGGTAGTAGATTATTTCCCCTGCGCGTGGATAGGTACCCACAATTTTTTTTGACAATACATTTCTGACAGTACGCTATTTATACAATAATATATTAATATTGATCACAGATAAGTATGGAAAATAGACAGGGCCTGGTTGAACGAAATAGACACCCTGTGGTGTTCGGGGTCTTTTGTACTAAAAAAATATCTTAAAATAAAAACATGCAAAACTTCAAATAGGTACCTAGTATCAGAGCTTGTAACCAAAAAAATAAATTCCGATTTTGATTTTGATATTGGTTACCGGTTTTTTATTTTTTTCGATTTTGATTTCGATATTGATAATAGGTTTTAATTTTTTTCAATTTTGAATAACAGTTTTAAAAGCGCCCGGAAAAACAAAATAAAAATTAAAGAATAACGGGAATTTTTACGCAAAATCGGTTTTTGACAAAATCGATTCCAAAATGGAACCAGAGGATAAGCGGATATTTTAATAAGGATAGAGATATTTAAAAGATATTTTAATATCCACAACACTGAACTAAATACATGGAATACGTATTGTGTATAATTCTCATATATTATGTAAAATGACCCCATACGGGAGCCACCATATGTATTCCGATTTGATTTTTAACATTAATATTGTGGCGCTTTAGCACGAGCGTTGTGCTGAAACAGACAACAATTAATTTCAGGCGCGAATAAATGTAAATACCGGTAGGTAAATATGATTAAAGTTTTTTATTGATGGTATCGAAAAGATTTGTATTACACAGCAAAATAAATATGGCGTCAATCACACGCGGATGAAGAGGTGTTGTTAGAAATAACGGTTCGCGCCGTTACATTTCACCATGTTTTCCCTGGACTCGGAATGCATATGTCGACTTCGTATGAGGTTCATTTTTTGAATAATGCCCGCGTTCCATATATTTAGTTCAGTGATCTACAACCACAGCTCAATGCGCGAATCATGCGCAGAACAGTAAATTTCAGTTCCGTATACTCCCTTGCACGGTCTTAGAAGATAAGGTCGGACAACTTCCCACCCTCCCGCCTATTACAATATTTCCGCTTAATGAGGCAAAAACATTTCTCTAGTTGCCGCAAAAGCGCTGCCGGTTAGACTTATTTTGAGGTTAAGAACAATATTTATGTGGCATTCGGGGTTATTTTTATGGACTATATTGTTATATTATTTTCTTCAATCATATAAACTAGTTGACTTATAATAAACTAGCTAGTTTATATGGTTGAAAGTTATTTTAAACTTGTATAATACTATAATACCATAACCTCAAAAAACGTCTGTAGGGCAGCGCTCAGTTATGCAGTGGCAATAGTTGTCCGATCTAACCTTCGAAGAACGTGTATTTAACCGAAACAACAAGAACTTAAACAAATACTACATTATACGACGTATTTGACTTATCTATAGTCGTAAACACAAGTCATTAGTTTTACATTTTTAGTTTCTACAATTTGATCGTGTTTTTTTTTTATTCAAACGCAAATCGCATTTCTTCCATAACAGTTATATGTATATTTTTTTAAGAGTGTCCGTTTCTGAAAGTCAAAGCCCAAAGGACGCATTGTATTTATTTGTAAAATAATAGAAAATATCTATCTACTGTAGTGTGGTAAGAGCTAATTTAATTATTTTAAAACAAACATATACAGGACCAAATCTAAAAATATTTACACCCGGGGCCGGGGATAGGAAAATAGACCTATTTTCATTGAAATAACTGAGATGTAACTCAAATACTTTTTTTTAAAACATTATTATTTATTTATTTACAAAATACAAGAATATTACATAATAAAATGTACAATGTGCACTGAGCAAGCTCGGATGGAGACCCAATTAGATATCTACTTTTAAAAAAGGATATTACTAAGTTCGTGGTTTCATTTATTTTTTCATACAAACATAGTATTTTTACAGAAGATATTACAACAAAAATTCTTCGTACGAAAATATATTCATGCATGGTAGATAATTTGTCTATTATACACATCAATTAATATTAATAAATATTCAATTCATTTACATTTTTAATATATTTTACAAATATTAAGCAACAATCAAATATTTAGTAGTATCATACATATTTATCATACATAAAGTTCTAAACATCTAACCATTTCTGAAAATGTCAATGAATTTATTTTAATCAAGTATTTAAAGTCAAAATCTATATGGAACTCATTTTTGAAATTCACTCATCTTGTTTTCAATGACAAAACAACTTAATATGGTTTGCTACTTAGTCCATATTCTGCCGCTTGTGTATAAACTATAAAAGAAAAATTAAATATGCAATTGACACCAATAATAATTTTAAAAATATAACTCCCAATTTCCCATCCTAGATTCGACCCTGTCCATGTTTTATTATTTAACCCTGTTTGATGTGGCTTAAGATTTATTATCATTTTCTTCTTTTTGTATCCCTATATTTCTATACACCCTTTAAAATATGAGCGATTAATTCATTCCTGTACTTTAAATTAACTATTCAATGTGTACAGACACAAAATTGCATTATATATATATTTATACTCATTTTGTTACTCATTAATAATTCGTTTTTATGTTCTAAATAGGTGTTATGCAGAGAAAAATGTCAAATAATAGTATTTCAACATACAAATTCAAACCGTTTCAGTTCACTGAATTAAAGATGAATCTTGATCCACAGCGACTTCCATTTGTGAGAAGTGGAAATCGCATGCGTGCAATAATGCCTGTCTATTATTGTTTGGATACTCCGTTAATATAGAAAATGTTAGACACAATTTTTTTTCTTTATACAAATTACTGCCAATTCCTAATATTTATAATTATTTCTTTTAAGTTGAACAGTGTTCTGCTTTTAAAAATGGAAATTATTTTACTGTTTATTATCTTTTGGTTGCCCATGTTTATATTGTAACTCTAGGTATAAACCATAATCAATGTGTACTTATAGGAAAATGGCTTTGGTCATACAGAAACACCATATAAACAGGTGCTTTGGAAGTATTGTTTTGATTTAGACGAATACAAAATAATTAAGTGCCAAAATGTTCCTCAGGAATCAGCAATTAGTCCAACTATACTATCAGGTAACATAATTATTATAAATGAAGTTTCTGCAGATCCATTTAGAAACATTTGTAGCAACCGCATTGTGCTTGGGTAAGATTTTAATGACACAACTTACATTAATGATGACCATTAGTAAAATGATTACACAATTTTAATGATTCCAGGAAATTTAGCCAATGCGTATAAAGAAAATGGAATGAGCTTTGAAGAGTTAAAAGTGTCTGGAGATGTTCCGTTACCATTATATGAACATGGCATTGTAATGGATGGTATATATATTTATGCAATTGGTGGCACATATAGTTTCGAATATGAGATGAATGTTCGTCGATTTGATCTGAATACAAGAAAATGGGAGTTGTTACATAAGTCGCTGGGGGAAGGTGAAGGCCCTAAACCTAGATGTCAAAATGCAGTGGCATTCTACAAGGACAGAATTTACATAATCGATGGCAAGGGCGTTAGTGACAAGCTTATTTATAATTTTTCGGTTAGTGTAAAATATTTCATTTATATTTTTAAATATGGTATTCTCAACAAATTTACTTTTTATTCAACCCTATTCATTATTTTATGAATTTAAACCATTTTATGAGTGAATTTATTTTAAAGAAATAAAATAATAAATTTAAAATTTATCGAAGTAATGATGTCAATTTACGTTATATGTATATATATATATATATATCACGGTCGGTAGAAAAGACATACATTTGCAGATGGCAACACATATTTCATTTTACGTTTATTATTTGTAGAATATTATGTTAGCTGAAATATTGATGTTTAGTAGTTCTAGTGAATTACTCGTCAATAATGATAATGACTATTTTTTTAAGTTAATAACAATATTTCCTAGCCATATTAAATATCGGATAACTGTCTCAAATAATGAGAAATATTTATATATTACGTCTTAGTTATTAACGTGAGTGTCTACGAATGTAAACAATGATGTAAATTATTGCGGATTATAATTGTTTTCTAAAATGTCAATACTAGTCTCCAATGATATTGCCTGGATTTATTATTGACAATATCTAAATTTACATCATTGTGGCTAATATATATTTTAAAGTATAAGTACAATCACTAAATACCGAATATTATAATCCATGATTACATAAATATGTGTGATATGTCATTCCTAAGTAGGACATACAAACCAAATTATGTAAATATATGTTAATACTAATCAAAGGATTAATATTTTGATAATATTATTCTTTAATTAGGTACATAATGTAAGCAAAATTATTACCAACTGAATATGAATTTCAATTTGAATTAAATTTATTTAGTGACATTGTAAAATAGGGAATTATTTTTATTAATTTTCAATAAATTTCTTTAAAATAGTTGTATCAAAATAAAAATCATAACACATCTACTACCTACCTATTAAAAATAAGTCATTTTTTGCAAGCCCGGGCAAGTTAATGATAATTTTTAACTGAAAGTTGATGGAAAATATTTTAAAAAGTTTAAAGTTAACAGTTTACCTAATTTATTTTTTAACTCTGTTAAGTGAAAAGTTATATGTACATTTTCAATTAACTTATTATTTTTTTTTCAATATCTATATAAATATCCAGTAATAGGTATAGTTTAAAATACTAAAAATCATAAATATTATTAAACATAGGAAATAGCCAATAGCTTTTCTATACATAGAATTAAATTATTAGGTACTGAATTAATAGAATTAAGTAGTAGGTATCAAAAGCATACGGAATTGAAAATGCCGAAATAAATACAATCTTTTGATTTACAAATAAATAAATAACTTATTTATGGCAAAAATATTTTATAATATGTTCTTGAGAGTTGTACATTTGTGATTTGTATCTATATCAATATAATAAGATAGTATTATCATATTACTAATTAGTTATTAGCATTTCTTAATTATTATTATTACAATATGCCCGTATGCCACAGTATGGTATGGTATATCTTTATACCTAAATATTATAATATAATATATATCTAAATGGTTATTGCTATAATATGTATTTACTATTTAATTAAGATATTTTTCTTGAAGAATTCTGGTTAATGGAACAAGAAATTAATTTAACCCTATTTCAAATTTCCTATTCTAGTAAATGGTTACCTATGTAATGTCCAACATCAATAATTATTTATAAATTAACTTAACTTGAATTTGATTAAAAGTAACTCGTTAGTTATTAAATTTATATCAATTAAAATAAATTATGTTAAAAATCAAGCTAATGAAAATTAAATCAAAAAAGTTAAGTTAAAAAGTTAAAATTAACTTAACTTTAGCTTTTTAACTCGTTTATTCCTAGGTTTGATTTTTTTAGTTATATTTACTACCATTAAAATGTATATTGATACCTATCACCTTTTACTGTAATTTAAAATGATTTGTGACTTAAGTGAAATTGAAATTAATAATTTGATTATAAATAATAGGTTGTTGATAATAATAATTAATAACACTTAAAATATTATAACTAGAGAAGGGATTTCAATGCAAAATGAATTTTTTTTTTGCAATATTGCTTTTCAAGCCAAATTTCATTTCAAACATCAGAGATTTAAAAATTAAACTTTTATTTTCCTGTTGTTTTAAAAGCTTTTTTAGACTTTTTAAGTTCATTTTTTCTTATCTTTATATAGTTCCTAGTGTAATTCGAAATTTGATAAAATTTATATGGATTTCCTTCTAAAAGAAAAAAATTTATATTTCTATTGTTCAAATGTGTCTAATGGCGACTTATACACTAGGCGGTTTATCGTGAGCGTTTCTATCATCAGAAATGCGGCAATTAATTGCACAAAATATTTTTCTTTTGAAGCATTTTTTAACAATTTTTTATTTTATAAGTGCATTAAATTTAATTTTTTTCAGTTTAAAATAATTTTTAGGACATTTAAAATTTTTTTAGTTATTTCTTTATATGTGCATTAAATAGTATTTTTTAAAGACATTTTTCTTCCTTTTAGAACATTTAAATCCACTCCTTAGTTATAACAATACCTCAATACCATTAATGATGAAGTCATGTAATCAATATATGGCCTAACCGGATCTTATCTACAGATGTTAATTTTAAACAAGTCAATAAAATGTACTGTATAGTTTTGTATGTTATAAGTTTATAACTATATTCTGTCTTATATCTTGTTTGGTAGAGTATACAGAATGCTTGGTGCAGTTGCTGTAATATTGAAAATCTTAGTGCTAGGCATATAACAAGATAGGCCAATTTTTGTATTTTAACAATGATAATAATTGATTGTTTCAAGTTCATGCATTTTATATTCAGATATTATTTTTTTCTAGAAAATCTATATGTTTGATGTGGCCACCAAAAAGTGGCAATTACTTCCGGCTAAACACGATCACAGGGTGCCAAAACCTGGTTATCCGGATGACAGAAACTGGCATGGCTGTGTGCAATGTCCTGATAAATCTAATTTGGTGTATATATGTGGTGGTCATGATGGTTACCAATACTTCAATGACGTTTGGCGTTTTGATTTAGACACCTTCCAATGGGAAAAACTTATCAAGTGTATAATGCCTCGGCCAGTATACTTTCACTCAACTGCTATAACGCCTTCTGGTCGTATGTATTGTTATGGTGGCCGTAATGGCGGTGATATGGCTAATGAAGGTAGCCTTATTACTAGTGCATGGATTAAAATACCCAAATTGAAAGTAATATGTTGGGAAGCAATGCTTTACTATTTCAAAGAACAGATGTTTGAATCTAGTGATGAGTGCCTAAAGAAAATTGGTTTACCTCAAGAATACTATGAACGAATAATTGAAGACCGTAGAATTTGTTAATTTAGTTGATTTAAAAAATACATTTCTTCATTAAAGTTTTCTAGAACATTAATATTGTTAATATTAAAAAAATATTTTTGATGGTTTTATAAAAATCTTTTTTTTTTTTTCATGTCAATTGATTAAATTACATCATTATGAAATTTATAGTGTTAATCATTTAATGTTTTGAACATGATACAATTTGTATTATTCTTCTTTTTTATTTCATTTATAAGAATTAAAAAAAATTATTAGATATTAATTGTAGTTTTATTTTTAACATATTATAATTGTTTAAAACTATTGCGTTGATGTATTCTTATATGTATTATAATACAATTGATTTCTAACAATTGATGAATTTTGTGTCAAAATAAAAATAAATTAATAATAATATTGTATCAGGCTAACAAAATTTTGAGTTACAAAATTGATTAGTGGGGGAAGATGCCACATTAGACCTTGCAGTGTAATCCTATTCAGTTTTGAAACCAAAAATTGGTATGGCATTCGTAGGGTTGAACATTATACTCAAAAAAGAGTATCATGATACATGAATTTTGTATATCTAGACACAAAAATAAAAAAAACTCACATCATTGTAAAATCAATATATTCATCGCTCAGAATCTAAAATAAAATCAATATCGGAAAAATTGAAAACCGTTAATCAATATCGAAATCAAAACCGAAAAAATTTAAAACTGGTATTCAAAATTTAAATTAAAATTGAAAAAAATTAAAACCTGTTATCAATATCGAAATCAAAATCGAAAAAATAAAAACCGGTAACCAATATCAAAATCAAAATCGGAATTTATTTTTTTGGTTACAAGCTCTGATACTAGGTATTTATTATTATATCAATTCCCTAATCATTTAACAGTGTACACACAATTAAATGAAAAATGCTTTACTTAAGTTATCAGAATTATGGATCACCAAAAATCTAAAATCTAATTAAATGAGTTTTATCTAGTAGTTAATTGTTATTACTATTGTATTCAAAATTGTATATTAATTTAAATAAATCAAATAATATTGTGTAAGGATTTAATATTTAACTACTTAAATACTTACTATTAAATTTATAAATATTAAGTGTAATCATTCTACATTTCTAAATTCAACTTACCCTTTCAGAACAATTAACAAATAAACCAATATCATTTAGTGACTTTGCTGTTTTATATTCATCCATATTTACTATTGATACTGGTGTGGACTAAAAATATAAAAGTAATTTAATATTTTAAACTATGACAGAACATTATGTTCTAATATAATATAATATTTATAAACATCTTACAATTGAACAATCTGCATTTGTATTCAAATTAATATTCAATTCTGATGAATTTTCGTTAATCACTGTAGCATTTGTATTGTCAGAAATAGCAACTAAATGAGTATCCTAGAATATAATTATGAATTAGTTACAAAAAAAAAAAATTAATTATATATATTTGAAATTTAAACTCATGTATCTTATCCAATTTACTTATTGTATAACATGTACAGATTGTAAATATATTAAATTTTGTTTCAATGAGAAAAAAAAATTATAAATACTTACATCTAATGATTCAGGAATTTTTTTTTTTTAAAACTGTAAAACAGTTTTTGATTGTCCTTGTTCTTGCTTGAGTGCTTTTCTTTTCAGATTATTCATAGCGATTACTTATTAGTGGCCTTAATAACTACTAACTAGTAATAACTAGTATTAAACAAACGTTAAACAGTTAAGAATTTAACAGTTACAGACCAACAAACCACACTTGACACTATCACAGTAGAATATAATCAAGACTCAGTCTCTCAGCAGCACGATAGTATATGGTATAAAAGAATAATTGATAAAATTATAAATAGAACAATATTACCCGTCGCTGTCGTCGGGTCATACATACACGCCATAGACATATACATATTATGTTTATATAATTCTGAGTAGATGTGGGATCGTTCGGACGTCGGTGCGATAAGCACGCGACGATCACCGAATAGTGTCCCACAGCCGTACATAGAAAATACTAAAATAATATTAAATAATAATAAAAATAAAAGTATTAAAATCATACAATAAAAACATTTTTTTTTTTTTTAGGCCAAGGGGGGGAGGGGGGTTGAACCCCTAAACCACCCCCTGGCTACGCCACTGGACCCTAGCCACTTCAAACAAATCTTTATTCAGTACATAATTGCTTGAGTTTTCAAATGCCACAGCACTGACTGAAATAAATGTAGAAAAAATGTATAATAAGTATATAGTTATTATACATTATATTATATTATTTCAAACAATTTGTATTATTTTTATTCATTCAATAAATACAAATTTTACAAGAACCATGACCAAGCTATTAACTTACCTCCTTCTAAGTTATCCATGTTCAAAGCTTAAAATTTCAAAGTTTCTTTTACAATATAATAAATTGTATTAAAAATTAAACATTGAACTTGCAAAAAAAAAATTATATTATAATACATAAATATCATTAACAGTGCTTACTGTTCAATCGGTGTATCTAACCGCAATGAAATAAACGCCAAATTAAAGTTATTCGAACGCGGTGCGTACTTTATCGCAATATAATATACAACAGTTTCAATAATATGGGGATAATTCGATCTTTAAATACTTTTAAAAAAAATTGTGCTTTGATATTTTTAATATTTTTCAACTGCTATTGTAATAATATATCAGGAGACTTGTATTAAATTTTACACTTTTTGGCCCAACAGATAAAACTTTATTGATATTTATAGAAAAAAAAATTGTCATATGAAATTGTCCGTAAACAGCTCAAAACAAGTCAAAATATTTAGAAAATTTTATTAAGTATAAGAATTGATAAAATAAATATTCAGTGAAATTTTCATGTATCTATACAGTTATTCGTTTTTGAATTACAACAAAATAAGAAAATCGCTACATGAGAAATCGAGTAAATATCCAATGTTGTAAAAATTTGAATTTCAAACGCTCATAAAAATTTAATTTGACTTTCTTACAGACATTTTTTTTTGTTGATAATGGTAAATAATCTTATAAGGGTTCTTTTATTACATTTTCAAATCTTAGATTTAAAAAAAAAATACTTATGAATTTCTAACTAAAAATAATTTCAGAAATTTCGTGTTTTTCCGTATTTTGTCAATATTTGAACTTTAAATGCCTTTAAAAAAAACTGTGAGTTAAGTTTTTTAATATTTTTCAAATGTCATTGCAACAACATAGTAGGAGCTTTGTATTAAATTTTCAAGCTTTTTTACCTAAAAAATAAAGTTTTATTGACATTCATAGAAAAAAAAACCTAAAAAAGTTGGAAACTGAGTATATCCGTAAACAGCTCAAAACAAGCCAAAATCGATTTTGTCAAAAACCGATTTTGCGTAAAAATTCCCGTTATTCCTTAATTTTTATTTTGTTTTTCCGGGCGCTTTTAAAACTGTTATTCAAAATTGAAAAAAATTAAAACCTATTATCAATATCAAAATCAAAATCGGAATTTATTTTTTTGGTTACAAGCTCTGATACTAGGTACCTATTTGAAGTTTTGCATGTTTTTATTTTAAGATATTTTTTTAGTACAAAAGACCCCGAACACCACAGGGTCTCTATTTCGTTCAACCAGGCCCTGTCTATTTTCCATACTTATCTGTGATCAATATTAATATATTATTGTATAAATAGCGTACTGTCAGAAATGTATTGTCAAAAAAAATTGTGGGTACCTATCCACGCGCAGGGGAAATAATCTACTACCTACCTACCTAACACCTTCACATATAGCCGTATAAGTAGATTCCAATAATAAAAACCTAATAGTATTTCGGACAGTTTTTAAACGTTCCATCCATGTATATTCTCGTAACAACACACAAAGCTTATGTTATGAAACTGCCTATTCAGAACCTTTATATCACATTTTTAGTGAATATGCTTAAAACATAGTAACTTAAAATTAACACTTATACACGCTTTTTGAAAACACTTCCAACGTTGTATATCATTCCGCAACATTTTGTGGAAGCGTAATTTAAATCCGTCCTCAACAATAATAATTTTTTTCTCTTTTTTGCTTGACATGAAATCCATACTTTACTTTTTAACACTACAATATGAACTTAAACACTACAAACGACTATAATTTAAACTTCTAGCCTTGACACGTACCTAAGAGATCGCAATTCACAATACATGTACTTTCCATACTTTTTAGACCAATAAGTGGTTATAAATTACACATACTTCGCAATTTCCAATTTTAATTTTTTTATGTATGTATGAATTCTTTGACAAAATAGGTATCGATGCTAATTAGGAAAACGATTTCCAATTTTCGAGTTAAAAGAACCTTAAAATGAAGGTGTTATTTTTAAAACTCTGATAAATAATTGCGTTAGATACATTTGTTTTTATTTTGTACACATCAGACTTTAAATTAAAAAAGTGATTCCTAAATAATCTTGTTTAGAAAATTATGAAATTAACCATTTTTTCGAAATTACAATCGAACTTCAGGAAGCATATTTAATTTACTACTGCTTTTAATTAGTTTTTATAGTTATGCATAAACAAAAATATATTTAATTTACCATGACGTATTGACATGTACATGCGCGATAACGGATTACAGACAATAATGTTGATTTACTATTCACACATTGAAACAGCCCAAATGTCATATGAGTTGCCTAAATATTACTCCTTAGGACATGCAATGATTCCATGCAACATGCACTCGCGATATCACCGACCAGACGAACACGCGTGACTTCGTCGATAACTATAGATTGTAGTAACTTATCTATTCTTCTATAGTGTACATCTTACACAACAGTCTACAGATATATTATATTCATCACTATATGCAAATCACATGCATTTCAAAACGTAGAAAAATGTGAATAAATAATACATTAATATTATCTCCGGGCTAAGAAAAAGTTGATGACTTAATAAATAAGAATCCTTTTGGTAGAAAGCGATATCACAGCAAGAATTGATTTCGATGACGTTATACATATTATATTCACAGAACAAAAAGCCAGACAAAAATACAAATAATATTATACTGTTTAATTTAATAACATTGTTTGATAATTATTATTTTAATTGTTTTTTCAAATTTGATAGTTTTTCATTATATAGACCACTTTCGAGAATAAAGTGTAATAGTGAAATGCATAATAATAATAATTGGCATTATATATTTGTGTGTACCTACTTATTATTTTCATTACTTGCCAAATATTTTGTAAATCATCCTTTGCGTATGACGTAGGTATATTTATTTGGACGAAATTGTCATTCAAGTACCTACACAATTTATAATACACAAATAGGCTGGGTCAAGTATTCCAATAATAACCACAGGAAAATCGATAAAATGTTAAAAGTAGGCGTGAATGAAGGACACTGCGTGATATTAGTCATGGATTGGTCATTGGTTTATATTAATAATAAATAAAAACGGTAATCATAGATTATACCACAGAATAATTTTTTTTTACCATAATTAATGGTGAAACCCTACCCGAATAACTGACGTTATTAAAGATCTTAATTACTATTGGAACCTAGACTTAAATGCTAATTACTAACATTTAATGCTCATATAAATGAACTATATATAAAAATAAAGCCCTAAAACTGAGTGGACAGTCTCTACATATATTAATTACAGTGACGTAATTAGGAATTTGGTTTGGCGGGGATATACGTTTTTAGCAAACACGAATGGTCATCATCAATACTTTGATCAAAATATTAATGGTAAAAAAAGTTTTGGGAGGGGATCCATCCCCCTAATCCCCCCCCCCTAATACGCCCCTGTATTAATATGATTATAATCAACCATTATTCTCGGGATGGAGGATAGATATTAAAACAATTTGATTAATTCTGATTTATATAGACGAAAACACAATTAATATTGAGTGGCGGCCGCAGCATTAATATTATATTATAAAATTGTATTTGAATCGTAAATTCTTTAAATACTTATCATGAATTTATTTATTATTAGGTATACTATAATTTTATAATTTATTCTGAAATCAATGATTGTTATACTTGTAGTACAAAACACAAACATAAATTCATAAATCATAATCTTTAATAACTTATTATTATTGTTTTACATACAAAAATAATATTATTCGAATTTTGAGTACGACTGTAGGAGTCAGGAGGTAGTAAGGTACCTACCTAACAATTTAATTACATCGATTCAGATAAATATCTTGAATTTCCCCAAAATAGTAAAATGTCGTAGACATCCTTGCGTGTATATTTCCACTATTTTCATTAATTTTGAGATACGTAATTGAAAATCTTATGAAGTGCCATGTTTAAACTTGAATTGATGAACTGTTTAAAAGGATATTAGCGCAATAATAATTTTTTGTTTTATCAGACCTACACGTAACAATGTCCATGGATAAACGCTTTCACCAAAATTTTTTTTTTTATGATTTTTGAGTAATCTTGAGTAAAGTGACCTATTACAACAATTATAGAGGATACTATTTTTGAAGGTATGATATATCGATTTTATATTGTATTATTATTTGTCTTTGTATTCGACTTTCAAAATAAAAATAATTTTAATTAATTAAAATTAAATATTGTTTTGAGACCATATATTTTAGACAAAACTATATGTCATACCCTTCAAAAAATTATTCTTTGACGTTTTTGTAACTAGGATTACTCAAAAACATAAAAAAAAATGATACTGCATAGTTGTGTTTTGTTTATGTTTTGCGTGGGCAAGAAAGATAAACTAATATAGTGTGGTGGCATTATGAAAAACACGTAAACTTGTTTCAAGTATTGATAGGATAATGTTCTCTAACAAACTGTCTGATAAATTAATACAAATTATAAATAATATATTTCTATAAGTTATACGCCCCAACCACAATATCCAATATTACTAATTGTTATTTGCCTACATAATGCAGTATTGTAGTATACAACAACTATGCAGATGTTAAATATTATAAATAATATATCGTTAAAATACTCATATCAATTTATTAGGTTTTATTACCTACCTTTTATAATATTTTACATTTATAAAAAATATTATATTATATTATATTTCAGCACGTTCAGCACCTTCGGGTCATCAGAAAGCCTGACATAATATTTTGTTGACTGCCATAGTACTTACTATAATTGCCTACGTCTTCCAAACACAAATTTACAACATGGCCAAATTTTGTTCGGTGGAACGATTTTGTGTTGGCTTTAATATTATCAGAATAAATTGACTTATTACAATATATAAAGGTATACATTATCTGTATTTGAACGGTGACACTCGAATTGCCTCCAATGACATACCTGGAATATTAATATATCGATAGTCGTGTATTATCGATTATTATATTATTCCGTTATAGTCAAAAATAAAATCTTTATGACAGTATTTCCCAGACAGATTAATTTTTCGAGTGCAATAATCTTATCCGCGATCAGTGATGATTAATTAATGATTAGTCTATCATCACCAGTTCTACACAGTCAGTTTCGTTTTCGCAACCACGATAAATAACACGTTATTGTATAGTATACATATACGTACATATATTTTTATAAAAATGAACGTGATCAGCGAGATCAGCGAAAAGGGTAAAACCATTATAATATGTGATGGTTTTAAGTTTGGATACCAAAAATAATTAGCCAATGACATTAAACGGTGAACATGTACGAAAAAAATATGTACAGCTTATTTGAAAACCGATCAATGCAACAAAATCCAGTTCGAAAATAGTAAACTTAATCACAATTGTGCGAAAGACTCGGAGCAAAAAATCAACAGACAGATACTCAGCAACAAATTGAAATGAAAAGCTTTAGAGCAGATCTCTGAACGACCAGAAAAATTATTTTTAATATTATTAATTATTACTGCTGTGCCAGTCTATTTATTACAACATGTATTTTATACAAACTTAATTTTTTGACTGTATAACAGAATAATATTTCATCTAAATTATGTTTGATTTTTTTTTTTATAAATCGCTTAATTATATTTAGCTATTGCAGACGATTCCAGTACAAGAGTAGGTATAGTGACCCTTTTAGGAGGCAATTCGAGTGAATATTTTTGAAATCGGGAGGCAATTCGGGAAACCATTAGAAAAAAAAAATTCACGGGAGGCAATTTGTGAGCGCCCATTTGAACGTGGTTGTTTACGATGTTTCAATTTTTAAGCGAGTTATGGTCTTTTTTAATTTGTAATATTTTAAATACACACATCTCGCTTAAAAATTAAAATACCGTAGCCTACGTACAAACACAGATAACCTTTAGGCGCATTTGATAATATGTCAGAACTGATAATAATAATAACAACAATAAAAATAATAATAATAATATTTAAATAATGGCGTAAAATGGATTCTTTTTAAAAAGATATATTAGACGTCCTCTTTACATATTTTGTTTGTCTTCATTAAATTATTCTCAAAAACGTAAAGATTTGCCCTAAGGCCACAACGGCCTCAACAGTAAATACTAAGACATCGTATATTCAATATACATAATATTATAATTTTATACAATACACATTTCCCGTGTCTAGCCTTTAGGATGAAGTAATTTAATCAAATCGTTTAACACGAAAAGATAAAACGCGTACTAAAAAGTGAAAAACGATGTTGTTGAAAATGTTTGTTGTGTCGATATGATTGATAACAATTTGTAATTTATAATGCGTTATAATATTTATTTGTAGTAACTATTTTGGTAATCGTCCGCCTGCACACTGACGAGCGAGAACATTTCACGAGCATCAGATATTATTATTTTCAATCACACCCATATACCCATTTAAGTTGGTAAACGGGATATTTGGCCTTCGAAAAATCTCGACTCGGTATGGTTTTACCTCCTTATAATGGGTATTATAGGATACAGATGAACCGTGTAGTTGTTCTCGTCTCATCTGAAATTTATGTTCATAAATTATTAAATTATCATTTCGTATCGACCTTAACCGGCGTGTACTGTCGTGTTATACACAATATGACGTGCATTCAAGTCGATTATTTACGTTCTATACTCGGACTTCGAGTTAACCCATTGTTATTTATACGTTTTTTAGGGTTGTGTGTGACTCGTCCAGACTCCAGACAACCGAGGAAAAAACATACCCTTAGACCGAACGTACACAAATAATATGGCGTGGTATGGGCGGACAAGCAGTGGATCGTGTCAGTTTTTTTCACTGTATAGCTGTGCACCTGGCTCTATGGTTTGAATCTAGGAAAAAAAAGCCCCGTACCAACTAGATACATTATTCTTTTTTATTATGATTTACATAATTAAATATAATCATAATATAATCATTACATTTATCAATGTACCTAACACTTCTTTAATATAATATTATTTTATTAAAAGGTAATTTAAAAAAAAATTACTTCTAGTATATCGTATATGACATTAAACAATAACTAATTATATCACAGTTAAAAAATTATATAACATAAACCATAAATCAAAATATATATATTAATTAGTTCAATAACATATTATTTATTATGTATTACTTATTAATTATTACAAAGTATACAAGACTAGCTGCAATCTGCATTTTACATTGTCAATAATTGTCATTTATACATAATTAAAAAAATGTTAAAATGTAATAATAATTGTCATGTGTAATATGGTTTCCTAAAATATTTTTAGCGGCATTTATTACAGCTAATTCAAAATCCAAGTGTAAGTATCTTGGAGCTGGATACATGTCGCGGGTTTTACATTCATTTATTATATAATATTAAACATTTCCTCATATGTATCTTGAGTTTTACGCTCAAGAATACAATAAACAGCTGTAATTAACACTGAATTTTTTTGTACACGTATCACATATAATTGTTTAAAAAATTCAGGAGCAAGGCCAAAGTTTCCATCGCTAAACCATGTATCCGACTCAGCTAGTAAGTACAATCCTATATCGGTGGCAAACATAATTATCCTTTCACTGCAGGTATTTGGGCCGTTATCGTATAGTAAAAATCTTTCTTGGCCATATTCTTTATATTCACCTATTAAATTTAAAATTAAATAAATACCTAATTGTTTTAAAAATCAATTTTAATTTACCTTCAACAATTATTTCTGACAGACATCTCGGCTTTGGTGGATTTTTATACCCTCTATGATTTCGTATACTTCTTTTTAAATAATCTTCCCTCGGCAATTCGGCTAATACACTCTCCGGAACATTTAATATTGCACTTGAAAAAATTTGACTAGGTGTGTCGTTGGTTATTGTGGCTTTTGCCTTCACATTTTTTATAATTTTTACTGCAGAAAGCATATTTTCATTTGCCTCGTGTACGTGATCGTGTTCAATGGATAGTAAAGTTGGACTATCAATATTTAAATCTGTTTTTAAAATACAGGGACACTTCATCGAACTTGATATTGTACATCTCCAACGAATCATAGTTTCGCATTCTTTTTGAATGTTGTACAAATATCCACCGTATGCAATTTGAGGTTTTTTATTATTATTACGAATCACTTCCATTTTATATTCGCACTTTTAATTCAAAATAATCAAAACGTTACGACAAGATAATAACTAGATGAACGAAAAATTCGTACTGAAGAGAATATCAAACTTTAGATACACCGTACACACTTTTAATTTAGAATGATCACCACAATAACTATATAAACGAAAAACCCACATTTGTAATAATATAATGTTGTAGATACTTCAGATACCAAGCTAGTTTCCAGATAGAGCCCACATAATTTTTAAAATAAAATCAAATGTCAATTACTTTTATTACCTTACTATACTTTAATCTTTTATATTTCAAATGTTACTATACATATATATATATGGTTATAGAATATACCTATGTCCAAAAAAGGTTAGGTTATCTATATACAAATATTAAATTATAAAATGTACACTATAATGAAAATGCGTTATGTGTTTAATTAGTACGGGGCTTTTTTTTCCAGGGCTTTTTTTTCCGAATACCCTATGGTTTACATAACAACGTCGCAGTATATTTTGTTATGATAAATTCAGTGGCGGCCCGCGCTATGGTGGTGTACAGGAGAACGTGAAGTCGCGAACTACCCAAAAAATGATCAGACATTTTCTATATTAAATTGGTTATTATCCACACGGTATGTAATATAATTATATAAAAATTTTTTATTAAAAAAGTGTTACTAAAGTGCAGTTTTACGTGTCGACGAGTGTGTTTGCGGGCGGCGGTACAAAATATATTAGTTGCATGCATCGACACGTCGTCGACAAGTTTACATGGTCTTTTTCCACTCTTTTGGAACACATTATTATCACCGGAGCTATTTTTATTGTGTGCTGTCGATTGTCGAAGATTATGCATTAGACATTAACTGTCGCTCACCTAATATCAAATTTAACGACTAATTAGTATCAATAATATTATATGAAAACAGAATAAACAATTAATTAAAAATAAATAGTTTTAACTAAAAGAGCTTAAAATAATTAAACTTAGATAAGTACGATATTTTGTGTAAAATAATGTCAACATTTGGCTATAACTAATTTAATAATATGAGTTATAAAAAATGTTTGCATTCAAAATAAGTGAGGAATTTAGTTGAAGCACCGGGCCGCTCCGAATGTGGAACTAAACGTATTAATAAATTGTAGACTACAGCAGATGTAGGCTATCAACCACCAACAAATGGCTTGAATTTGTTTTTAACCCGAGGTTTACCCAGTAAAGTGCCACTAGTGGGTGGCTTCTTATCAAGTACTCGTGTATTAAAGCCTTTATAAAATATGCTTATTGTGCATCAACTGTACAGATTGTATAATATATTATTGTGTAAAATAAAAAAACCCATCATGATAGGTACCTAAGGACCTTTTTTATCAAGCATCATAAAAAATCCTAGATCCGCCACTGAACAAAATTATTTTTAAAATCCTCTTCTGCATCATGAGTTTTTATTTACGATTTATATGGTATATTTTAATATTTTATCGGTTAGTCGGTTCAAAAATAATATTGCTTAATGCTTAACATTAATGGTTCGGGGTTAATATAGTTATTATTAATGTAATCGTGGTCTCATTATTTCGTTATCTGCTCGGCTCAGCTCCGGTTAACGATTCCCATGTTAATCAGTCGAAATGAGTTCTTGCAATTATAATAATTAGGTATCATTTTGTTTTAAGTTCGGTTGTATTTTTATTTTAATATATTTACTGTACTGAAATAAAATATAATTTATAATAATGTAAAATTATCGTTTTTTGTGCGTCGAAGAAAATATAATATTACAAGTTGTAACAAAATCATTGGTTATAAAATATATCATGGTTACAATAATTACTAATGAGTAATAATATTAAATTAAACACATATACAAAAGTAAAAACACAATATTATTATACATTCGATTCCTATCCAATCTTGTTCTAATCGATTTGTAATGTACACCATTATGTTTTTATACATTTAATAAAACATATACAAATAATATGAGTTATGACCGTATCGATCATGACTATTATTTATTATTTACAGATTTTTTTCCAGTCCATATAATATTATAACATTATTGTAACCATTGGTATCATTTATCAATACATAGGTGTACACACAGCTTCAAAAAGGTAGGTAAGTGGATGTCCGCAAACAGCTCAAAAAGAGTCAAATTGTTTTCAAAATTTTATCGTGTATAGAAAATGCTAATATAAACATTCAGTACAATTTTCAAGTATCTACAGTCATTCGTTTTTTAATTACAATAAAATAAAAAAATCGTTACACGAGAAATCGAGTGAATATCAAATGTTGTAAAAATATGAATTTCAAACGCTCATAAAAGTTTAATTTGATTTGTTGTAGATATTTTTTTTTTTTTGATAAAGGTAGACAAACTTATGGGTAATCTTGTATTACATTTTCAAATCTTAGATTTAAAAAGAAAAATTTTTATGAATTCTCAACTCAAAATAATTTGCTAATTTTCGTAATTTTTCCGTATTTTGTCAAGATTTGAACTTAAAATGCTTATAAATAAAACTGTGACTAAGGATTTTTAATTTTTTTCATCTGCCTTTGAAACAATAACTAGGAGCCTCCTATTAAATTTTCAAGCTTTTTTTTTTACTCACAGAAAAATGTTATTGATATTATAGAAAAAAAAACTTAAAAAAAAGGAAACTGACAATGTCCGTAAACAGCTCAAAATAAGTCAAAATATTGAAAAATATTATGGTGTATGAAAATGAAAAATATAAACAACCAGTGAAAATTTCATGTATCTACGGTCATTTGTTTTAAAGTTACAACAAAAACCAAATTCAATTTTGTGAAAAATCGATTTTGCGTAAAAATTCCCGTTTTCCTTAATTTTTCTTTTGTTTTTCTCGGTGCTTTTGAAAATTACTGCGAATTTTAAATTTTGACCTCCCCAATGCACCAACGATATTCACTTTCCAATCGAAAAAGATACTGAAGTTGAAAGTCGAAGCATTATCTCGACCAGTGCCGTAACTACACTTCGTGGCGCCCTTGGCGAATTTTATTTTAGTTTTATTTTTTAGGTATAATTTGTATATAATATAAAAATGTAATAATATAACATTCTTTTGTGTTAATCATAATAACGCTATATTTTTAAATAATTGAGTCTTTATAGTTAATGAGTGATATTAGATTATTAATATTATGTCAGTCTTAATTTACAAAAAAAAAAAAAAACCAAAAAAGTACAATGTTTCTTATTATATGTAAATAAATGTTATGTTAAATAAAATATAATGTTACAATAAATCATTAAAATTAAAATTAAAATTTTATCTTTCTAGCCTTTGTTGCTGCAAAATCGTCTATAATATCTTCATAGCTAATCGAGTTACTAGTTTCAAATTCAATTGATAATATTCCCAAATTTGTAAGGCGTTCCTGTCCTAACGTTGAGCGTAGATAGTTTTTAATAATTTTTAATTTACTAAAACTTCGTTCACAAGAAGCCACGGTCACTGGAAGAGTAAGAAATATTCTTAGGGCTATTTCTATGTTTGGGTATATATCTTTTAAAGAATTAGAATGTATCACGTTGATAAGATCCAATGGAGATGCTGAATTTAAATCGGAGAACAGTGACGACGCTTGGTGTTTGAAACATAATAGTTCTGAAACTAACTCTGTTCCATCTAAATCTTTTGAATATTTTATTGCTAAATCAGATGCATATTTTTTATTATATCATCTGATTGATGATATAGGAAATGACCGCTTAAAAATTCAAAATCAGACGATACTTCTTCCATTTTTTTATACCTCCATTCCATCTGAACAATTATTGAATCCATCACAGCATTAAATTCTCTTTCAAACTCTCGTTTGGAATTTATTGAATGACCTTCATCCTCCGCAAGTTCTGATACCATACGTTTCTTTTTTGTCTTACGTTTTTCGGGAAAATCTGTTTCCAAATCCAGTTCTACTGCTATATGTTTTGCTACTTCAACATAAGATGCTATACCACTGTTTCGCAAATTTTTAATTATATTTACTAATCCTTTTATAATTTTATATGCGGTGTCAATTGATATATTTTTGGATTGTAAAGAGCAATTAATTTTATCAATGCTTGAGAGAATATCATTCCATATATGTAATAAACAAAGAAATTTAAAAGTTATTTGTTTTAGAAGAACAGTAGCTCCTGATACTGTATCATTATTACAGCTAGGATCGTTTGAAATATTTTGCAAAACTATATAAATATCTTTTATGTTTTTACAAAGTGCTGAAACCGCATGCTTTTTTGATGACCATCGTGTTTCACAGTGCGCTTTCAATGTTATTTTAATAACAGTTAATAACTTATCCCACCTAGTCGTGGAACCAGAAAAAAATGTGAAAATTCTTTGAACTGTTCCAAAAAATGTTATCATACATGGAGACGTTTCTGTTGCATGCAAACCAACTAAATTCAAACTATGTGCCGCACAGGGTATAAACCTTGCCCACTCGTTGATTTGAATAAGTTTAGATTGAACTCCATTATATTGGCCTGCCATGTTAGCACCATTATCAAAACCTTGACCTCTGCAATTTTCAATATTTAACCCATCACTTTGAATTTTATTCATTATTTCGGTCGCTAGTCCATGACCAGTTTTTTCCTTGGATACAATGAAATCAATAAAACTTTCTTTAATACAACATTGATTATCAATCACTTCTAAATATCTTATTATCTGACTCATTTGCTCCTTATGGGAAAGATCTGGAGTACAGTCAAATATAATGGAAAAATATTTTGCATCTTTTATTTTTGATATGATTTCATTCCGAACTTTTTCACCCATAAGATTTATAACTTCGTTTTGAATTTTTGGTGAAAAATAACTTATTGATCCCTTTTTAGATTTCACTGTTGAAATATGTTCTGCTAAAAGTGGATGATAATGACTTATCAGTTCTATAGTATTCAAAAAAATGCCGCAGTTATTTTCTCCTATTATTCCTGATTTACCTCGAAGTGCCAAATTATTTCTTGCACAATATAATATGACATCAATTACTACTTTTAAAATATCACGCCATTTTTGTTTTTCAACTTTTATCACTTTTTGAAAATCGTCATCTATTGTTTTTCCTTTTTTAATGCGATTTTCTAATTCTATCCATTCTATATAACATTGTCGGTGAGCATTTGTATTTTCATGAACTGATATATTAGGGTTTAGATGTTTCCAATCACAATAACCGTTTGTAGTATCAGTAAATGCAGAAACTCTGCATTTTGAAAATAAAACACACGGATAACAAAAATTTTATCTGTTGAACAACTATAAACCAACCATTTTCGTCTTATTTTTTCTCCGTTGGGAAGACTTTTATACAACCATTTTGAACTAAAATGCCTACCATCATTGTCTTCAGGAAAAATATAATTTGATAAATCATTATAATAATTATGGTTGAAACCATACTCGACGATTGCTACTCGTGTTTTATCATTTACTAATGGCCATTTAGCTGGGTCTGAAAAGTCTATGTGACTATTTGAAATTGGTTCTAGTAATTCGGGTTCAGTCTCGGAATTATCGGTTATGAAACTAGTAATATTTTGATTAAAAGTTATTACAGTTGAAGAAGTGCTAGAACTCGGTATATTTTCAAAGTTAATTTGATCAGATGAACGATGGTCAGATGAAGTTGAAGTAGATAACCAGTTTCTTAAATTGATTCCTAGTGGGCGTTCTTTTTCCTCTCGTTCCTTTCTTAATTTTTTGAATTCAGCCCCAGAAGGTTTTTTTGGAGGCATTCTGATAAAATAAAATATACTTGATTATAAATGTATAAATGAATATACCATCTGTTAATATGGGAAAAATCTAAATGATTGAAAACACGATGTATTCAGAACATCAAAAATACAGAATTTTTAATTAAAAGAAAAAATTAAAACTTTATAGGAAAAAATAACAATTTACAAAAATAACGCAAACGAAACTAACCGAATATTATTTCGATTAAAATTGAGATTTTAACTAAGATTAAAAATAAATAAAATAATAAATAAGTTTGCTAAAGTTGTCCCTAATTAACACATGAATGTATAATGTACCTACCTAATGTATTTGCAATTTATTACAATTAAATTTAAAAAACATACTTGATAATTGATACACCGTTGTTCAGCAGCTCTTGTATCGAAAAACACTATTACTAAAGAATTATGATTACAGTATTACCTACACTAATATAAAATACGGAAACCGACTGCAAATGGCAAGTGACAACTACCGAGAAACGTACCTACCTATAGTGTAATGTGGCAATGTAATGATAAACTTTAATCTCTACTCTGTATAGATATTATATTATAAAGTATGGTATATGCCGTATGCCGTAATATTAGTTAAATTATTGGGAAAACCAGTCATTTGTGTTAATCATTACTATGGTCGTTTGTCGTTCGTGCCCATATGGCTATACATTTCATACACGCAAAATAAAATAATTTATATCAGTATTCCAGTGTATAATATAAATTTAAATGTAATAAACACCATTAAGGTGCACTCCAGTATGTAATGTTTGTGCATTATACATTTACGCTCAATTTTAATAAATACATGAGAAAAAAAAACCAATTTTAATTTAACTCAAAGCGCGCCCCTTATTTTACTGCGCCCTTGGCAAGCGCCCATGTCGCCAACCTCTAGTTACGGCACTGATCTCGACTACTTATCGTGTACACAGACACAAAAAAAAAATACAAAAAAAAAATAAAAAAAATATATAAAAACACACATCATTGTAAAATCAATACATTCGTCGTTCCACTCAGAATCTAAAAAAAATATAAAAAAATAGAACGTGAACGCGTTTATATATTTAATGAGTTTAAACGATTATTTGTAGTTTTGCATATCGTAAATTATTATTATATTATACTAACATAGAGATTTTATTGTTTTTTTTTTGTTTTTTGATTTGCATTTGTCGACTCGCAGAGGTGACTAGGAAGATTTGTATCGTATTTTATTGTAAATATTTCATTAAATTAAGATTTAATCTCAATTAAAATATTATGTATATTTTTACCTGCACATAAATCCTAGCCGTATATATTACATTATAATACCTATGATATCATATTTCTACATAATATGCTACGTATTATTATTTTTTATATTATAACGTTAGCAACAGGTAGGCGATGAGTAACAGTCACTGTACGTCACAACCGGAGAGCGCTGTCCCCCGAGCGCAGCCGTCTCCGCCGCTATAGACAGTATATTGGTGGCTTACTCCAATCAGTCATTACCACGGTCGATGTGCGAGTATATATACAACCGAAGTCGTATCGAATGTTGTGAGGCGCTCGTAGTAGACGGCGTCAGACCAGCCGTACGGCAGACCTCTGGATTACAAGCCAGATTCGTGTTCACCATTGACTTAGTTTCAAAATAATTACTTATAATAGCCATACTAATTGCTCCACTGTGCATTACGTGGTCGGTCACCGGCCGCGCACCGGAGCAGTCTTAACGTTCGTCTAACCACAAATCCGCCTCACACCAAAATTTTTTTTGATTTTTAACGCATTTTTTTTTAAAATTTTTTTTTGTCATCGTTTATGACTTACGACTTACGCACAATCCCGTAAATGCGGTCGACGTGCCAGGTGAGCTCCGAATCTTTCCCGTGCACATAAATAATAAAGAAATGGATTGGCTACGGCTATGTTTATCTCGAGGGGGAGTTCGTGTTCATGGAGAGGCTTGAAAGAGGTGTGAATGGGGGAGGGAAACTGAGGTGAATTATAACTTATTCGTTATACCCATAGTTATACTGATTACCTACTACCTATATATAATATATAGAGTAAAAATCGCCTCACTTTTTATCCAGTGTTGGAACATTGATAAAAGTTGATTTTCAGCGCATTTTTTTTTTTTTGTTTTGTCACTGTTTATGACTTAAGACGTACGCGCAACCCCGTAAATGCAGTCGATGTGCCAGGTTAGCTCCAGTTCCTAATAGGCACCGAATCCCACAAAAAAATTTAGTATAACAACAAAATTATTTGTAAATTTTCAATTTGATTAATTATGTCAACATTTGAACTTAAAAAGCTTATACAAAAAATCATGAATATGTATTTTTATGCTGATATTTCAATAATATGTGTGGTTCCTTGTATTAAGTTTGGAAGCATTTTGACCCAACGAATAAAATTTTAATGAAATTCATAGAATAAAAAACAAAAAATATTAAAATTGAAAATGTCTATGAATAATTCAAAACGAATCGAAATATTTTGAAAATGTTATCATGTACTTATAGAAATATTTTATATTTAAAGCTTATTAGGATTCTTGTATTAAATTTTAAAATCTTACATTTAAAAAGAAATCATTTTATGAATTTTTAACTCAAAAAAATGTGATTTTGTTACGTATTTTGTCAAGCTTTTTGACCCAATGAATATAATTTTATTGACACTAATAAAAAGAAAATTAAAAAAATATGTAACTGAATATGTCAGTTAACAGCTCAAAACAAACCAAAATATTAAAAAAATTGTACGACGTTTAGAAAATGCTATTATAAACATTCATTGAAGTTTTCATGTAGATATCTACAGTCATTTGTTTTACAGTTACACTAAAAACCAAAATCAATTTTGTGTAAAAATTGCTGTTTTTCTTAAGCGTTTTATTATTTTTCCCGGTGCTTTGAATTTGAAAATCGAAGCATTATTTCGACTACTTATCGTGTACACAGACACAAAATAAAATAAAAAAAAAAATAAAAAAAAATAAAAAAAAATATAAAAACACACATCATTGTAAAATCAATACATTCATCGTTCCACTCAGAATCTAAAATATATTTTACTACGTATCGATGAAGAATGTTCTCGTTAATATACACTGTACATTTATGAGTACGTGATAAACGATAAATAGATATTTTCCCCATGACTCTTTTAGGACTAGTAGGACATTACCCCCCCCTCCCCCATTTTTTTAAAAAGTTTATTAATGACTGATAATAATGAATTCAATAAAACAATATCATTTATTATTTAATATGAAATTATTTTTTTTTTAACAAAATATACAAACATTTTTTTATTTACATAAATATAATAGATTATAAATGTATAATATGTTTAATCCACTGAACTACTTGAAACAATAAAATTAAAAAAAAATAAGTATAAATAAATATTAGACTAATGTGTAGACTCATGACTAACGTCATAGACTTGTGTTTTGTCAGTGCGGACATCAACGTGCGTGATGTTGACCTTCCACCGTGACCAATTCATTTGAAAGTTATGCTATCATTTTGCAAATAATTTGCAAATAAATTCCCTAACTGGTATAAGAAAAATAAGACAAGGGGGGCCAACTTCATGCAGCCCCCCCTCTATATGAAGCTAGCGGTTTCAAGTATATACCATTATTTTACAAATAATTTGCAAACATTTGCAAATCGGTTTTCACAATTTGCAAATAATTTCCCTAACCGGTATAAGAAAAATAAGACAAGGGGGGCCAACTTCACGCAGCCCCCCTTTTGAGCTACGAATTTCAAAATTATACCAACATTTTGCAAATAATTTCCCTAACCGGTATAAAAAAAATAAGACTGGGAGTATAATAATATGAGTTATGGAACTATAAGCTCATGAATGTTTAGTATAAATATTTGTTTATTACTAATAGATTTTTTATACAATACGAAATTTCAATAAAAATAGTTAAGATAAATAAAAAAATCTTGATTGAATAAAAAAAAAGCCTGTATGTATAAAAATGTACCTATATTTGAATTAAAATTACGAATTTCAAAATGTCACTAATAATATACGTCCATATATCGTTATAACGTGTGGTTGGATTTTTCAGACTTCATATCATTATTTTCTTATCTACTCTCTAGTACATAATTTTGAATAATATAATATTTATGAATAAATCAATAAATTCAGGAATAGGTTATGCACATAAAAAGTATTATATTTATTATTTGGTATAGGTAGTTTGTTTTATAGTGTAAGAATAATAATACAATTCAATGCAAATTTAGGTACTTTGATAAGTTTTTATTTATTCGCGTTGTTAACTAATGAACAAATACAATTTAACTATTCATTATTAGTTATTATGTTTGTGAAGATCCCCGCCCGGTTACTTCAATATAGTATATGAAAAATAATATGAGTTTTACATATAACATATTTCTATTCGTAGTTCTACGGCATCTTCGTTGGTGTTATAATTTATATAACGGCCATATGGATTAAATAATATAATTTTTTATTTACCAACCAACTTATGTTAAATACAAAATTAAAATAGCATATTTATTGGCAGAAATCAATTTCGTTTATAAATGCATGAACATTGAACATACTTTCCGGTTACAGCCGCAGCGGTAATTTATAACCGTCAGTTTCGACCGAAAGTCGCAACATGCTGTTGTTTATGACCGGCACAGCGGATTTTTTAGCATAGTGTCAGTGGAATTTAAAACGATGTATTTTGATCGAACCGGACAACAGGATTATTTCTACCACTGCGGTTATAATTCTGTAAGAAATCGGACAGCAGTCGGGCAGTGTGTTCCCAGCCTATTCACCATTTAATAATTGTACCTATTTATTAGATTATAGTCCAATCAGTATGCCCAAGCACGGATTTACACAATTTCTTATAGGCAAGACCTTGAAGGCTATAACAGGAATTAATATTGTACCAAATAATATTATAATAATTCATATATAACACAATGAACATATTACATTATAATACTTAAATAGAACATTAATCAAACTAAAAACCATATTATTGTATTTCTTTGGGTTTTCCTAATTTGTCGCGGCATCGTCTATATTATAATTTGATAACATCAATTGCTGTTGACAACAATAATATTGTTGGCTGCACTCTTAAAATGCTATGCTTAAAAATAATTTATTTACCATCATTAAAATAAAATCAAAGTTTGTATACAACTATTTTAAAATAATATATTATTTAGTTGATTTTTTGAGGTACATTACACTAGTACCACAACCTAAACGATTTTCTTTGAATTTGGTCCCATACTTTAGTAACCGATTAGTAACCATTCGTAACCGAAAATTTGGAATTCGTAACCTAAACCGAGTACCAGGAAAACCGTTTTTTCCAACCGGGTGCTGGCGTAACGTTACACTAGCACCCGCACATTGAAATATTCTACTTAGGAAGTTCAAAACCAAACTAGGTTTTAGTAACCGATTAGTAACCATTCGTAACTGAAAATTTGGAATTCGTAACCTAAACCAAGTACCAGGAAAACCGTTTTTCCAACTGCGTGCTGATATTGTAATCCTTAATATACTCTTTGAATATATTTTTATCAAGTATATACAAGCATATCCTTAATTAAAAGTATTTTGGATAGTTTTTTAACATGAATATATAAAACATTTTTTATTTTTTAGCTTTATTTTTCCATAATTTTAAATTAGTATATTTTATATTTTAATTTTCTTACTGAATATAAAACAAAAATATATAAATAAATGTTGTTAAGTATTAACATAGGAATACCTAATTTATTTATTATTGTATTTTATATAAAATAAAGATGTATTTTATCTAATAAATTATTTTATATTTTTTATTCAATAAAAAAATTGTTTTAAAAATGATTATTTTTACTTTTTACTTTTAACGATTTTCTTAAAAAGACATAATATATCCTATTCACTTTTTGTACTGTCAATTAAAAATGTATCAAATAAATAACACAATTATCTATTTCGTATTAAAAACAAAATAATATAGGCTTTTTTTTATTCAATCAAGATTTTTTATTTATCTTAGCTATTTTTATTGAAATTTCATATTGTATAAAAAATCTATTAGTAATAAACAAATATTTATACTAAACATTCATGAGCTTATAGTTCCATAACTCATATTATTATACTCCCAGTCTTATTTTTTTTATACCGGTTAGTGAAATTATTTGCAAATTGTGAAAACCGATTTGCAAATGTTTGCAAATTATTTGCAAAATAATGGTATATACTTGAAACCGCTAGCTTCATATAGGGGGGCTGCGTGAAGTTGGCCCCCCTTGTCTTATTTTTCTTATACCGGTTAGGGAATTTATTTGCAAATTGTGAAAACCAATTTGCAAATATTTGCAAATTATTTGCAAAATGATAGCATAACTTTCAAATAAATTGGTCACGGTGGGGGGACCAACTTCACGCACGTCGGACATCATCAGTCAAAAATAAATAAAGTAGTACCTACTTTTTAATTGATCTATTGTATGGTAATTAATAATTATTTATCCACACAATAAATTTATATTATAACCATTTTATATAATAATAATCGGTAATTTTTTAACATACCTTTTAACGCTTTGTAAAATAATTTTGAATTTTGTTTCTTTTACTCATTTTATAAAGTTAACGTTTACAGCAGTAAAATGAATGTTTCACAATACACACAATATTGTTATATTCTTAATCTTAAATAATTTGGATTTTCAGCTATCGACTTTCATATTATCTGTGACAATCACCTTCTATTTGTGTCTAGTACCTAACCGGCTAACCTTACCTATTAATCCTAATCTTTATAACGACGTTGAAATAAAATAAAATGATAAATTGTATCTTATTTTAAATTACTGCTTCAACGAAAATATACAATTGTTCTTTAATACAAATTATAGTTAATAAATTATATTCACCGCTAAAATGTTTTTACTTTTAAAAATTTCAGGGGTGGCGGACCCCTGGACCCCCCCTCCCCCCCACAGTAACGGCCTTATACTGAACGAATAGTGGCAATGGTCTACTTTGCAGTAAAGTAAAGTCTTGACTTTACGTGTAATTTAACGATTATTCGTATACGTCACATTCGCCAAACACACGAGTCTATAATAAGGAAGAACTTCAGTTTAAAATGCTTAAATAGGCCAAACTTACTATTTTGAAAAATTACTCGTGGGGTCTACGAAAAGTTAATTGTACCCGTACAATTGTGCAAAAGTGCACTGTCCATAATAATAGCGACCGACGGGTGACAGCGATATTCATGATTAAATGGAATATTATATAAAAATAAATTACTATACAATATAATATAGAAATATAAAATGTTTTATTTTAGATAGTATTGTGTTGGCCACGTCGTCGAATCTTTAACCAGCATAATATTATTATATTATTGATAGTTATATCCACGTCAGTGAGTAAACAGAATATTTTTAGTTTATAACATTATAAGCATAATAATAATATAGTGCCGCGTATATTCACCAAGGAACGATTTGTCAGCACAAACCTGTGTGAAAATAAAATACATCGATATCATACACTGTCGCCGTATTCCGTGAGGTTTTCACCGTTGTTCGTTACCACAAATCACAATATGATTAAAAATCGGTGCCGGCGAAATGTCCGACACCGAAGAGCTTAAAATATTCGCGAGATGGTATTTTGCGCCACCAACGGGTACATTTAAGCGTGTATGTAATTTGCGCCAAAATATGAAAATTAAACATATTGTATTTTGCGCCACATCTAAAAATTAATTTTGGTAATTTGCGCCACGTCAGAAAACAAATATGTTATCTGCGCTACACTTTCAAATTTAATTGTTGGAATTTACCAGCAAATAAATTCAGTGATATCGCATCGGAAATACGATGATACCAACGCGTGCCGGATAATATTATAATAGTATAATTGTGTTCTACTAATAATAAGTAAAGACGAGATCGAGAACGTCTAATCTAACTATCAATTGTCAAAATATCGAGCAATATTGAACAGCAGTACAGCGGCGGTCAAATGATTTTGTTGGGGGGATATGGCTGATTTTTTGACATGCATTATTTTATCATTAAAAATATAACTTATGGCTATGTCTAATATCAATTTATAAAATTATGGTTAATACAAACTTTATTTATAACTTAAGTATTGTAATAATCCTCGTCATCATTATTATTATTTTATATAAATTAATACTGTTATATCTTTATTTGTATATATTATTATTAGAGCTAGGATTTTAATGACCTAAAAAATACACAAAAATGCACTAAAAAAAATGCAAAAATGACCTAAAAACTCTAAAAAATGAACTTAAAAAATGACCAAAAAATGTTCTTAGATGAGTGAAAAAAATTTATTTTTAAAATATTAATTAATAATTATGATTTATGAATAAAATAGTTATAAATTTGACTTGTGAATTTAACCGCTTCCTGGTATAATTATTCTGAAAAATCAATAAAATCATATATTAAAATAATTTAATGAAAAATATATCATATTTTTTTTTACCTGTACACATATTATTGCATTGCACAATTAGGTGATTCTTAAGATTTTCAAACAGGAAGCTGCGACGGCGGTCAGATAAAATGTTTTTATATGAAGAAAAACTTCGTTCAACGTCCACAGAAGTAACAGGGGCATATTTGAAATGAACCATATCATTTAAAGATAGGTCTTCCGGAATACCATCTCTACTTGTATTTTCACCGTCCAGAATAGCAGATATATTTTTTAAAACTTTGAACCCATTATTTTTCATCAAAACATTTTTTGTTATGTAATCTTATCTTACTTACTCTTATATTACTTTTTCAATATCAATGGACTGGAGTAGGTAATTGCCTATAGGTACTAATTGGGATTACCTTTACAACACATATAAACACATAAACAAAAATTAGTTAAAATACCCAAAATGCACGTAATATTTGTAATATTACGTAAAAATGACCTTAAAAATGCAATAAAATGCATTTAACACAAAAAATGCATTTAACACAAAAAATGCAAAAAATGCAAAAAAATGCAAAATAAAAATTACATATTCTACATTGTTATATCACGAAAAAAATTTAGTTTTTGGTTAGAATTGTATAGCACTTAAAGAAAAAAAATGCAAAAGTCACCAAAATCCTAGCTCTAATTATTATGTATATGTTATCTGACATTCATTGACTTTGTAAGAATACCAGATATTCGGAAATCGTGTGTATGGTTCAGAGGTGATGTATAGATTTAGAACTACATTAAGTATTGGTGGGTCATCACATTTACAAGGTGATACCGTTTAGCTTAAATAGGGAAGTCACAGTGTTAGTAGGGGAGTTGATTACTGGAGACGACGTGAAGACGTTCTCGACGATATCCATTTCAAGACGTTTGTTACTTTTAATAAATACACTTTTAGTATACGTAAATTTGTGAGTCTTTATTATTATACCTCTAATTCAAATTCGAGTGCTAAGAGCGGACACGTTACAACATTTTGGTGGCAGCGGTGTGTCGAATGTTTTAAGCTACAATTTGAATTGGAACAATACAACGTCAGTCTAAATCCAAAATAAACGAAATCAAGCAACAATTATTTGATCAACTTCAATCAACAGAAATTAAACTACAATCAACATAAATAAACTTCAATCAACAGAAATTAAACCACAATCAACATAAATCAACTACAATCAACAGAACATTCGAATTCAATCAACAGAACATTCGTATTCAATCAACAGAACATCCAACTACAATCAACAGAACATTCGTATTCAATCAACAGAACTTCAACGACAATCAACAAAAATTCTAATACAATCAACAACAATTCAAGTTCAAAAACAAAGAATAGCATGCAATTTTTATGGTAATATAATACTTTATTTATGTCAATATTAGATACAGAATTAGAGTGGTTTTTCAATTTAGCTCTCAGAGTAACAGAGGGGGAACAAAGAGTTAGTTACTTGTCACATTTATCAAATTTAACTGGACAATTAGAACTTTACAAAATGAGTAAATTAAGTTTTGACAATGCAATTAGAATGTTGCCAGAATTCGCAGGTTTGCCAAATTAGGATTTAAATTTATTTGAGAAAAAATGCGAGTTTGTATTTAAGCATATTGAGGAAACGATTACTATTGATGAGTTAGAAGCGTTACTATGTAATTTGTTCAGGAAAGCTTTATGCATAACTCAGCATAAAACAATTACGAATTACAAGGATTTAATTACAATTTTAAGGTCGAATTTTGGAAACAATTATTCAGAAACATATTTATCGAAACAACTAAAACTATTACTCAAAATAAATTTGAAAAAGTACAGGATTATGCAGCAAGAGTAGAATTGGCTTTATATAGGTTAGTAAACGAAATGACAAAAAACAAAAGTAACACAGAAAGTAAGACCATTACAGACGTATTAACTAGACAAGCTCAAACTATTTTTGTGGACGGGTTATATTTTCAAATTAGGACAGTATTAAGGGCAATGAAATTACGAAATTTAGAAGAAATGATTAAAGCAGCTTTGGAGGAGGAACAAGCTTTAGAAAATTTAAAACCGAAATTTGGCAATAGAAATACGACTTCATTTTCTAAGCCTAAGTGTTATAACTGCGAAAATTACGGACATTTAAGTAGGGATTGTAAAAAACCTAAAAATAATATTAACGTCGGAAACAAAAATGAATCGATAATTAAAAGAGAATATAGTGGTAGCAGTAGTTCGTATACGTCTTTATCATGTAATTATTGTAAAAAGCCAGGTCATATTGTAAAAGATTGCCGTAAATTAAAGTATAATAACGAACAAAAAACTAAAGTAGACTCGTCGACAACAGCAGTAATTAAAACGATAGGCGATATAAAAAATAGTACCATTATTATGGTTAAAAACGAAATAAATAAAGAAATAATAGCGTTAGACAATAATCAAATTAAAATTGATTCGGGATCGTTAATAAGTAAAGAAAATATGTTTTTAATCGATACAGGCACGGATTTAAATATAATAAAATTATCGGCAGTAAAAAATAGCGTACCTTTAGAAACAACTACAACAACGTTAATAGGTATTAACGAGAATTCGATTAAAACCTTGGGCAATATTAAGATTAATTTAATGATTAATAGTAATAATTATGATGATACAGTCTTTCGTGTAGTACATGATAAGTTCCCAGGGTCAATGTCAGGAATTCTTTGGATACCATTTTTTAGTAAAAACGACGTAACTCTTAATCTAAAAAAAGGTGAAATGATAATCGAAAAAACAGAAAATAAAGAAAATTTAGTATTAACGTGTGGAGTAGATGAGACTTCTGAAAGTATAGAATTAGTAGGAACAGGTTTGTTAAGTATTGGGGAACAATGTAAAGGGTATGCGAGTCAAAATATACTACACCCGGTTACAACAGTTCAAAACTCAAAATTAATAGATATAATACCAGAAACTAAGATAATTACAGGGGGACAAAATTTAGAGCAGAATACTACATTTAATGTAATAACGTCTAGGAATATGGGGAAAATTGAAAAACTACATGATTTGAATTCTGTATCTAGTTCTTTAGATGACATAAATAGAGATATTGATTATCAACTAACAAAACAATCAGTACGTGAAGTAAATAGAAATCATAATTATATATTTTATAGCATTATAATTTTGTTTGTATTCTTGTTTATTTGTGCTATGATTAAAAAATATTGTATTAGCACAACACCACCTCCGACACCGTTACGTGATTACAATCCCGTACATTTTGATACCATTAAAGTAACTGAGGTATGAAATACGATAGAATTATTATATTAATTAGCTGGTCGTGGAGCTCACCCTCCACATCGCCGCCAGTTTAAGTCTATTTCCAAAATATTTTTAACTAGTGCTAATAACTAATTTCTCGGGCAGATGCTTTTCGCTCTATCCTCAGACTTATATAAATTTCATAAACAAATATACTGTGTTTAAATTAATAAAAATACTTATACTTAATTACTGTGTCACTTGTTACTCTGCAACCTCTCCCATGAAAACCCTATTCATCATCAACGTCGTCGAATTCAAAATATAAGCGTTAGTGAGGGATCACTACAACACGTATAAACATATTCTGACATTCTGTCGAGTTTTATAATAGTTGATAATTTGTTTTTAGAAAAAAAATAAAACAAAATTGAATACATTATAGAATATACTTAATTATAAATTGTTATAAATATTGAAAAAAAATTCATGGGGGATCTATCCCCCTCATCCCCCCCGTTTGACCGCCACTGCAGCAGTATCATGATAATATTTACAGTTAGTCTCATATTAATCGCAAATATATTAAAAGTATATTAGAAAAATATAACAGATTTTATAACCGGGCAAATTCGGCCAATTAAACTTCGGAGTTCGGTTAACTTTTATCGGAGATGGTACAACTGGCCCTTATATACTTATATACATTTATTTATAATTATAATATCAATGATTTTTTATTAAAATAAACTTGATTATTTAGTTATTTTAAAGTTGCGCAAATTACAATTTTTGTAGGTACACGATGGCGCAGATTATTTAATGACCTTTTATTTAGTTTTGTGTGGCGCAAATTACATATTTTATATTTATCTGGGGGTTTTTTTTGGCGAAAATTACGTACGCCCAAATATTCAACCATTCCACCGCGGGTTAGGTGGTTTTTTAAAATAAGTGGACAATTTGGTTGATGACTGGTGAAATCGTCTTACCTAAGTAATATTATTTAATTTGATGAATAACAAGAAAATTCTGAACACGAACTCACATTGTTACTCGGAATACGTGATACGTCGGTGGCAGTGTACTTTTATTGTGTATTTTATTTTTATGTTTTCACACCGGTGAGTGTGATTGGCCATATCGTCATAATATTATTCACATTTCTTGTCGGATATAATTATTATTACGCATACGATATTAAATTATACGCGACGAATGTCTGATTGTAAAGATACAACAGCTGCGTCAAGAAATTCTGAATTCTGATGTTGTACAGTATACTAAAAAATAAAAATAATAAAATATAATATAATAAATAATAATAAATAGTTATAATTGTTGTTGTAAGTAAAAACTGAAATTCTAAAATGTCATTATTCTATTTACTCGTCTGCATGAACCGTTGAGTTGCGCTATTTTATATAATATAATTTTATTGTAATATTTTGTAATTTAATATTATATAGGTAGTAATAGTTATTATTATAATATAGAACAGTGAAACTTTCATATTACGAAGTCTTATGGGGCGTTAAAAAAATTCGTAATATAGAGAATTTTGTCAGATAGAATTGAATAAATTTAGTTCTAATTTGATATGATTCTCAAAAATATTTCGTTAAACGGGGAATGTTGCTAAATGTAATTTCGTTGTACGGAAGTTTCACTGTGTAATAATTAATTCCCATGTTATTCTAAAAATCATTGTACGATTAAATTATTATATTATATGATAATATATATATATACATAAATATGGTTTCTAATTTCATAATATTTATACGAAACTTGAAAGTAAACATAGTAGGTAATAATTTTATTTAGTCATCGTTAAAATAATATTGACTGCAATATTGACTGCAGTGTGTGAGTATGACAATATGACTTGGTTTCTTAGATTATTCTATTTACACGTTTAATATTAGTTTGAGAAATTTCTTATCGCGTCGGCCGCCGGTTGACGATGCAACCGCGATCGATCATAATAATAATGAAACATACGCACGTTTTTCGTTTTTGACTTTTTTGCTGGATTGCGTGCACACAACGTTGGTACGTAACTTAGACTATTCATATATTATTATGCAGTAGAGTAGATCAGGGCCTAAAATTAAGATATTTTGCTACTGCACGCCCTAATTCTACACCAAAATATTATAAAATAATGAACATAGACCTAGTAGTGCACATACCACACATAACTTTATTGCATAATAGTGCACACTTTTAAATTTGCTACTGCACACAATTTTAGGCCCAAGTAGATATAATAAAATTGATAAAATATAAATCATGCAACGATATACCTATCGATATTAATATTTAATATTCATTTAATTCAGTGGATTTTTATTCGACGGCGACGCAGGACCGCGAGCCGTTTTAATAGCGTTTCGGTGGGAAACGGCAACTGTGACGAGTAGCGGTATATGAGACCCTGGTTGATCCGGAGGAAAAAATCATCCACTTCAGATCCACATTTGATCTTATTTTTTTTTTTTTTATTATGGATTTATTTATTATAGTTATATATTTATTATTTATTATTGTTATTCAATTTTGTGTACTTAAGATAATATGTTCATAATGGGTTTGGAAGATACGGGGTATATTTTGGCGATTGGAAAATGTTAATAAGTTATCAACATTTTATAATTTGTAAAAATGTGTAAAATGCTTCTGTATAAAATAAAATATATTATAAATATATTTATTATAATATAGTTATTTATAATAAATACTTCTAATTACACATATCACATCCATTTTATATACATAAAAATCATCTTTTAACAATATACAGTCAATTAGGTTGATCCTCATTTGAATAAAAGAAGTATATTACCTATATTATGTGTATGTGTGCACAGAACATTCTTTAAGTGGCATAAACAATTGCAATAATTATTAATTGATAACTAATTGATAACTAATTGAACAATTAATATTGTGTTAAGCCCAGGGCCTAAAATATATCTATTTCAGGGGGCAAACCCCAGACTTATTAATGTAACTGTTACTTTTGTGCTTTCTTAGTTTTCTATAGCAAAAAAAAACCTGTGGGGGCTGTAACACACAAAATCCCCCCCCCCCACTTTTATATACCACTTACCCTGCAAGTGAGTTAGTAAGATAACTTTAATAATATTATAATATAATATACTAGGTTCTATAAGCAGTAAAGCCTATGTGTGTAGTAAATTGACAAATATTTAAAAATATTTGTGTATGTTATTCATCATATCATCAGTTAGAATATAATTTACGTAGGTAACAAAATAGTTTTTATGAATATTCAAGATTTTTAAAAAACAAATTTGATTATGTTTAGAAAATAATATTGGTTGTGTTAATAAACTGTTATAATATAATATTATATAGTATATTATTATATAATACGTAGATCCTTTTAGTTATACTTATTATAAGACAAAATAACTATCTAATTCTTTAAAATCCGATTTATGATTATATTATAATAATCAGTTTAATAAATTCAGGGACTGTAACCTTTTGAATTTATCACTATCGGTTACGGTGCCGGTTCTCCAAAAATAAAATAACGGTTCCAGTTCCAAATAATTTCGGTTAGGTAAAAATAGTTCGGTTAGTATAAAAATGTCAAATAAAAGTATAATTGAGTAAGATTAATCAACTGCACTTAGTGGCGATAAATATACGACCTTTGACTACAGTGCTGTACACCTATAAATTTCGTATGAACAAGAAAAACTGATAAATAAATATTAATAGTACAATTATTTGGTGTGGAATCTACACCTGGTAATCCATTATACCTAATCTTCGGCGTGACAACGGTAAAATAGGTCTATCTCTTATGTAATAATATATATTATTATATAAGAAAAATAATAATTATAATCCAACAGTATTGTAATAATGCACTCATGTTATTTATTATTGACGTATGTTATGTGTTAAGGCTACCGCGGACCCCCAGGGGGCCGTGGAGCACAAGTTAAGAACCGCTGAAATAAACATTAAACATAATAAAACAATATTTAAATGAAAAATGTTCGATTTTAATGTAATTTTAGATTCTGAGTGGAAACGATGAACGTATTTATTTTACAATGATGTGTGTTTTTATATTTTTATTTTTTATTTTTTTTTGTGTCTGTGTACACGATAAGTAGTCGAAATAATGCTTCGATTTTCAACTTCAGTATCTTTTTCGATTGAAAAGTGAATATCGTTGGTGCATTGGGGAGGTCAAAATTTAAAATTCGCAGTAATTTTCAAAAGCGCCGAGAAAAACAAAAGAAAAATTAAGGAAAAACGGGAATTTTTACGCAAAATCGATTTTTCACAAAATTGAATTTGGTTTTTGTTGTAACTTTAAAACAAATGACCGTAGATTACATGCAATTTTCACTGGTTGTTTATATTTTAATTTTTCTATATACACCATAACATTTTCCAAATATTTTGACTTATTTTGAGCTGTTTACGGACATTGTCAGTTTCCATTTTATTAGTATGTTTTTTTCTATGGATGTCAATAAAATTTTATCTGTGAGTAAAAAGCTTGAAAATTTAATAGAAGACTCCTAGGTTATTAATTGAAAGGCAGATGAAAAAAAATTAAAAATCCTTAGTCACAGTTTTTATTAATAAGCATTTAAAGTTAAATCTTGACAAAATACGGAAAAATCACGAATTATTTTGAGTTGAGAATTCATAAAATTTTTCTTTTTAAATCTAAGATTTGAAAATGTAATACAAGATTACCCATAAGTTTGCCTACCTTATCAAAAAAAAAAAATGTCTACAAGCAAATCAAATTAATTTTATGAGCGTTTGAAATTCATATTTTTACAACATTTGATATTCACTCGATTCTCGTGTAACGATTTTCTTATTTAATTGTAATTAAAAAACGAATGACTGTAGATACTTGAAAATTGTACTGAATGTTTATATTAGCATTTTCTATACACGATAAAATTTTGAAAATAATTGACTCTTTTTGAGCTGTTTACGGACATTGCCAGTTTTCAATTTTTTAGTTTTTTTTTTTTATAAATATCAATAAAATTTTATTTTGTTGGGAAATAAAGCGTGAAAATTTAATACGAGGCTCTTGATATATTTTTACAATAGCAGTTGAAAAATATTAAAAATACATAGGCACAATTTTTTTATAAGCTTTAAAGTTCAATTTTGACAAAATTTATCAATTTATAATTTAATAATTATTTTGTAGTTAAAAATTTATAAAATGTTCAACTTTTATAGCTAAGGATTGAAAATTGAAAAAAGACTCCACGTAAATAGGTTATATATAAATTACTTTATGCACAATAATATCATCAAATATACTTAGTAACATCTTAGTCTGACTGACCGTTTTCGCTCAGATCGTTTTTCTTATAATGATATTATATCATTGAATTCAAATTTAACACATCCATTACAGTGACCCATTTTAACCTACTGTACAGCAGAGCGACATCCACTTACCCACCTTTTAATAATTGTGTTGTCAAAAACTATTATTGATTAAAATAATTGCCATATTAAGCATTGTGAAAACAGTTTAGTAATATTGATAAAAAATTATCTTTTATTTATATTATTATTTAAAAACTGAAAACATTAAATAGGTTTATAAGCTAGGGCTTTCTAGTTGTTTGCTTCAACTTAGTTTTGACTTTTTGCTGGATTGCGTGCACACAACGTTAGTACGTAACTTAGACTATTCATATATTATGCAGTAGAGCGGATACAATAAAATTGATAAAATATAAACCATGCAACGATATACGTTTCATATTAATATTTAATATTCATTTAATTCAGAGGATTTTTATAGACGGCGACCGCGAGCCGTTTTAATAGCGGTTCGGTGGCAACTGTGACGCGGAGCGGTATATGAGACCCTGGTTGATCCAGACGGAAAAAATCATCCACTACAATATGTTTGAGTTTTTCTTCTACACTAGTTGTTTGCACGTGCCGACGACGGCATTAAGCCATCGTGAGCCATCGTGTGCTCAATGATTTAAAAATGAAAATAGTTAAAATTCTAATTTTCATAGATGTCTTTTAAAATTATCTATTACATAGTAATTTATTACTATATATTTTTACAGACGTATTTGCATACTTCGTAAAAAAAAAAAACGAGAAAATTAATTATGACAAACGTTTGATAGTTCAATATATATTACTAATTATAATATTAAAATATTTTTTTAATACTCAAATATTCAGATACATATTATCATTGATTATACATAGTATAATATGTACACATTTAAAAATTAATATTCCGCTGCACATAATATTTTCATACATTTGATTACGTGTAAGTTGTGAAATTAAAATAGAGTTTATTTAGAGATAAAATATTGCTTATATATTATATAGTTATAAATAAGGCTATCGAGGAAACAAACAGATATGCTCACTAATGATGATATTTTCATAATCAGCAGATTGTTGTCTACGCCTTGGTGTTGATGAAGTCGTGTTCTGCAGAGGTTCTGCAGAGGTGGTGAATACTTTTATATTACTGCAGTGCCGTCGCGGTTAGGTTAGGACTGTTGACAATATCATGTCTCTACTTTAATTTTTCCATTTCGATCACTGTTCAAAACACCAAGTTTAAAGTGTATTAGTATTGAATATATATAATTATTTAATAATTTATATTAAAAATGTATGCCTCTTTCCACCACTAATACATTTTGTGGATCTGAGCATTTAGACCTGTTTACATTGATTATATTAAAATATTCATAAATTGGATAGAAAAAAAGTTTGTAAGTAAGAACACATATTATTATATTATAATAGCTATACATAGATAGTCACATAGATCGGTTAATACAAGTAATATTATAACAAATCGTCCATATGTGATATGTATATAGGTAGTTCAGTGGTCACGTCCCTATGCATATTTCTACGATACACCAACTAAATGTTAAAACATACTAACATACATCATGTGAGTATAAATCGGTTTTTTATTTAAATAACGAGATAAAAAATAAGTTGTACGGTTTAGGCCATACCATTATTTCAAGTGTGTCGCAAGTTTTATGGATCAAAAATCATGGTGTCGTCGTAAAAAATGTATGAGAAGCTCTGTTTTAGGGGTCTGTGAGTTAACCTATTACCTATTGGTAAATAGTAAATATAATAAAAATTTAAATAACAAGTATGTAAATACATAATAATTATATATACTATAAAGTATTAATATGTTGTGTAAAGAAAGAACATAAAATAGAATTTGTTGTAACAATATAAATGATATGCAAAACTAGATAATGTGATAATAATTAAAATATTATCTTAGGTTATTTTAAAATTGATACGAACAAGTGTGATCTGCGTTCGACGATTATCGTTAACCGTCAGTCAGCGCAACACGTACTTTGGGGGGTCAAAAGTAAAAATGTCCCAGTAGTTTTCAAAAGTGACGTGAAAAACAAAACAAAAATTAAGGAAAAATGGAAATTTTTACGCAAAATCTGTTTTCGAGAAAATCGATTTTGGTTTTTGGTGCAACTCTAAAACAAATTACCGTAGGTACATGCAATTTTGACTGAATGTTTACATTAGCATTTTCAATACACCATAACATTTTATTATTCAATTATATTTTATTTGTTGTGTAAAAAAGCTTGAAAATTTAATACGAGGCTCCTACTATATTGTTACAATGACATTTGAAAAATATTAAAAATCCTTAGTCATAGTTTTTTGTTATAAGCATTTAAAGTTCGAATTTTGACAACATTTTTCAAATTTATAATTTAATAATTATTTCGTAGGTTAAAATGTATAAAATTTTAAACTTTTATAGCTTAAGATTGAAAATTTAAAACGAGGTTCCACGTAAATAGGTTATTATAAATTACTTTATTAAACAAGGCAAAATCACGAAAATTAGCAAATTATTTTGAGTTGAGAATTCATAAAAATTTTTCTTTTTAAATCTAAGATTTGAAAATGTAATACAAGATTACCCATAAGTTTGTCTACCTTTATCAAAAAAAAAAAATCTACAAGAAAGTCAAATTAAATTTTTATGAGCGTTTGAAATTCATATTTTTACAACATTTGATATTCACTAATTCACTCGATTTCTCGTGTAACGATTTTCTTATTTTATTGTAATTAAAAAACGAATGACTGTAGATACTTGAAAATTTTACTGAATGTTTATATTAGCATTTACTATACACGATAAAATTTTGAAAATAATTTGACTCTTTTTGAGCTGTTTAAGGACATTGCCAGTTTTCAATTTTTTTAGTTTTTTTTTTCTATAAATAAACTAAAAAAATTGAGAACTGACAATGTCCGTAAACAACTCAAAAAGAGTTAAATTATTTTCAAAATTTTATCGTGTATACAAAATACTAATATAAACATCAAGTGAAATTTTCAAGTATCTACAGTCATAAGTTTTTTAATTACAACAAAATAAGAAAACCGTTACATGAGAAATCGAGTAAAAATCAAATGTTGTGAAAATATGAATTTCAAACGCTCATAAAAATTTAATTTGATTTGCTTGTAGACATTTTTTTTTTGGTAAAGGTAGACAAACTTCCGGATAATCTTATATTACATTTTCAAATCTTAGATTGAAAAAGAAAAATTTTTATGAATTCTCAACTCAAAATAATTTGCTAATTTTCGTGATTTTTCCGTATTTTGTCAAGATTTGAACTTTAAATGCTTATAAATAAAAACTGTGACTAAGGATTTTTAATATTTTTCAAACGTCATTGTAACAATATATCAGGAGCCTTATATTAAATTTTCAAGCTTTTTTACCCAACAAATAAAATTTTATTGATATTTACAGAAAAAAAAACTAAAAAAATTGAAAATTGACAATGTCCGTAAACAGCTCAAAAAGAGTCAAATTATTTTCAAAATTTTATCGTGTATAGAAAATGCTAATATAAACATTCAGTCAAAATTTAATTTATATAAGTTCATTTGTTTTAGAGTTATACCAAAAACCAAAATCGATTTTCTCGAAAACAGATTTTGCGTAAAAATTCCCGTTTTTCCTTAATTTTTCTTTTGTTTTTCACGTCGCCTTTGAAAACTACTAGGAATTTTTTACTTTTGACCCCCCAAAGATCCAACTAGATTCACTTTCCTATCAGAAAAGTTACTATTGAAGAAAATCCAAACACTTTTACTGTCCTAAAAGATGATGACAGACACAAAAAAAAATTTAAAAAAACACACATCATTGTAAAATCAATACATTCATCGCTTCGCTCAGAATCTAAAATTAAAAGATTAACAAATTCGTTTTTAAATTGTAAATTAAGTTATTGTATATTGGGTCGTATTACGTTTAGTTGTCTTGAAACTGTGAATTTAGCACGATCACAGAGTGAGCTTCCTTAACTTGTTTAAATTTGTTTACTTAGTTCTTACTCTCATTAATTCGAAATTTTATATAGGGCCAACGTTAAATCAATAATTATAAAAATTTAGTATTATTTTTGGAACGTATAAACTGATCTTTGCACTTACTAACATAATATTATTTAACTATTATAGTAACCAACGTTTTAAAACAATTTTTAGTAAAATATTTATATCGTTTTTCGGGCTGTCGGCGGTAATCCACCGGCAATCGGCCGTTGTCATTTACTATTTTAGGATGTGTTCTACCTGTAGCTGGCCGGTTTTTACACTGGCTATAAGATAGATACGGTCTAATCTCTTTTCCACTTTATCTTTATGACTTTCAATAGCAATGCTTCGACGACATTTCGTAAAAGTATATGGACTCAGATGCTCAGTACGTTACTCATTTCGCGATACTACAATTTATTCTATAACATAATATTATTTTGGCAGTCACACACTCTATATGTTTTCAAAATATCTGTATTAAATCATAAGTAGTGATGAATCAACTACCAATTTGTAATTAGTAAAAAGGTTTTGGAAAACAATGAAAATGCCCAACGTAATCAATTGTGAAAGTGAGATACGTTTTTACATACGTTAGGAAAAGGGCAAAGAAAACAATGCAAACGAACGGGATGTCAAACTACAACAACTATTATTTTTTTTTTGTGGAATGATACAAATTGATACTATTAGGATTTTAAAGAATTTTTTATTTCTTTTAAAATTATTATATTTTTTCTGCCGGTAGACCGCATGCTAATTCGGAACTTTACCGGTAGACTGCATATTATGATTATATTATGCCGTTTTTCGTCGGTTTATTGATATTTTTAGATTTTCGTTTGTACTTCGTATACATAATTATTAAGTACAATAAAATAAATTGACGGTTCATATGGAAATTGATTGTTTTACACATTTTATTCAAAATGAAAGATCCCGGCTATATATTTGGATGATTTCTCAACCGTCTAGGTTTATCTAACATAATAATATAATAATTTAAAATAACTAATACAGTTTGCGGTCGCGTTTCGTACGCCACGTTTTCAGCCGCGTTTTTCACTACATAGCTATGTAACAGCTATATTGTATCAGTCAGCGTATTCCACCGCGTAAATTATAAACAATAAATAAATAAGTGGTTTAAGTGGTATAAGTAAAAGTGGCATTTTTCGTCACTTGTATATCCATTCCAATTTAAAAACATATAAAATTAGGATTTGACTTTTTTACTACTTTGACGCTCGTCGACGTTTTCTTCGAGTCTTTAGATTTTATATTATAATAATTCATTATATAGGTAAGTTAATATTATGGCTTTGATGACTATAACCACGGATGTATGGAAACAAATTTAAAATCTTATAGGTATTATAGTATATGACGCGATTATATATATTATAATAATATATAAGTTTTATACTATACCTCGGTTCGTCAGATTAATCAATTTTCACCAATTCACACTGAAAATCTTAGTTTTACAAAAAAATAGGGCTTAAATAATTCTAAGTAAAAAAATATATAATCACGGTAGTGTGAGAGAAACACGGTGTTTTTTTCAGACTCTTAACAATATATGATTCTATTTTAATAATTTGTTCATTTTTTTGAAATATTGTGAGAAACACCTCCGTGCTTCCGAACACGTAATCGCCAGTCATCGGTGTTCATGTAAATGTATATAGGCGAACGTACGGGGCGGGATCGACCTGACATTTTTTAGAGCCATATTAAAATTTGCGTATAGAATTGCCTTTTTGTAATCGGTGATTTATTATTAATTTTTGTTCGTGTTGCATTAATGCACGTGGACCAGTGGAGAGAGAGAGAGAGTGACCAGTCCGCCGACAAGTCGACATTCTCTGAAAGTCTGAATACGTATATACTTAATCTGGTGAATGTAAGTTACCTATAGCAGGTAAAAAATACCACTGCGGAGCATACTCACTGCGGAGCATACCTTTCACTACGGAGCATACCATTTTCGTGTGCGACTACTGGAGCGCGCATCGCGGAGAACTGGAAGCTCGGCTCGGCCACCAGCCGACTGCCGATGACCTCCCCGAAATTCTGTGCGGGTCGAAGTTCGAAGACCTTCCAACGGACACCGAGGAGAAAGCAAACCTCCTAGCCGAGGCCGGCGAGAGGCTCCGCCTCTTTTACAAGATGGTCGAGTCTATAATGACCCTCAAGGAGGGAGAAGAGAGAGCTCGGCAGGGGCAGGAACGAGGACGACGACGAAGGAGGAGGTGAAGGACGAAGCACGGGACCTCCAGGCCGGCGGGCCATAGCGCCGGGCCGCGAAGCATAGGCGCTGAGTACGAGACGCGAGACCGGCTGGCTGAGAGCCGGGTCGTGAAGACTGTCAGAACGTGAAGTCAAGGCTGGCGGGCGGAACGCCGGGCCACGAAGACAGGCACTACGAACCAAAACAAAGCGACGCCTTATGCACTTTATATTTTTGATTGTAAGCCCCCCGAGTAACACTCCCTAACCGCCGAATATATACTAGCAATCGCTAAGGAAGGGTGGGCAGGTTGTGGGGACGCCCAAGGGCGCAGTTATTGTATTTAATTTGTTTTTATGTACAATAAACGATGGGGGACGGGGGAGAAGTAATGCTAACGCGGTTCCTCCTCCGTCTCTCGATACCACACGAAAAAAAAAAAAAAAAAAAAAAAAGCAGGTAAAAAATACATAATATAAAATACATATTATGTAAATTCCTACAAGGTAAAGAAAATTTCAAATATCAGTAAGTGTATACTTATACTATATTATGAATTAGGTGTTTATATTTAATTTTAAACTATATTTCATATATCATAATATTGTATTAAATGTACTCAATATAAAAATCATTTCGTGAATAAATAGATAGGTGATAATAATATTGATGATAGTAAAATATAATACAAATCACATATCTAATGTGATTATTTTAATTGTTTGAGGTTTATTTCTAAAACTCAAAAGTTTAACTTAATCGTCTGATTTGATTAATTTTGTTTATTGTATAATCTTAAATGTTGTCATTTTCAAAAATCTTCTTTTTCAGCATATTTTTTACTGATTTTTCCTTACCGTCGTGTAGGAATTACCACATCACATATTTGTAGGAACTAACGTATGTGAAGTTGCTTACCTACAAAAAAAAATTAAATAACGTAATGTTCTCAAACCGATAATTGTAATTGTATTTATGTTATCCAAATAATAAAAACGCCACGACATAGATACATTTATGTGATGACGTGTTGTACAATTTTGTTTATTCTATTATAAATATGATACAGGAAAAGTTGTCCCCCACGAAACAATTTTTACAATCGAATTACTGGTTGAATGGCTCACAAAAATAATAAAAACAAAATGTAATCTCAGTGTGGGGTCCGATCAAAAATATACGTGCAGAGGCGAAGGTGTTAAATTAAAATAATATAATTTAGAGCCAATGGACACGATATTATTTCAGATTTGATAGACCATCTGACCAGGTAACAGGCTAGCTAGTAGTTACATACGGAGCGATTCGAACGCAAGCTTACGAGTTTATAAACCAATAAATACCGATATTAAATCGTGTACAATAATATTATTGGTCTAGGACATTTCGCCGCTGGACGTTTCGCCGCCGACCGATTCGCCACCGGACGTTTCGCCGCCGGACATTTCGCCGCCACCGTTTCACCGCCAGACCAAATTTCCGACCAACCCTAAATCGAGTTTTAAAAACGAAAGGGGGTGAGTCGTAAATTAGTAAAGATAAAATATCTATATTCTATGCTTTGTGAAAATATATAATGTATTAATATTATTATACTATAGCCTTTTATCTTATTAAATAATTTATTTCGTTGATAATAGTAATAGTCGAATAGTGCGTGGGAGGATCTATATGTTCAGACATCTATAGTGGTTACAATAAAATATTATCGTGTAGGTACAATTTGTTTTAAGATGCAAGGGCCAGATTAATAATCAGTATTCACAAGTCATACGACTACAGAGTAAATCATTCTACTGTATATTATAGTAGAGTAGTACTATTCAACGCACAAACAATAATTCCTAAAATATAGGCTTTACACTATGTTCCGGAACTGACGTCATATGAAAGTATACCAAAAATGATGAAAAATACCCTTTAATGAGTGGATTTAACTTTTTATTTTTGAAGTTTTGGGCAATTAACTTTTTTTTAACAAAACCACCAAACATATCAAGCATTTATTTATTTATTTTCAAAAATGTTCAACATTTTGACGAATTTTATATTTATTTTAAAGCTATTTAATTTTCTTTTCAACCAACATACTCAATTAAACCAGAAATCGTCAAATTATTTTTGTTCCATTGAAAAGTAAACATTTTTTATCAAAAATAATTATTTTTAAAATTACTTCCTAGGTACTCCAAGTAATTTAGTATTTACTACGAGTTACTTTTTAAATGATTAATTTTTTCAATTTAATAAAAATAATTTGCATATTTCTTATTTAATTGCGTATGTTTGTTGATAAACACTAAATGGCTTAAAAAAAAAAAAAAATTACATCAAAATGTTGAAAAGTTTCGAAGATACATAAACAAATGCGTGAGAGGTTTAGTTTTGACAAAAAAAAGTGAATTACCCATAACTTAAAAAATAAAAAAGTTAGATCAACTCTTTTAAGATTATTTTTTTATAATTTTTGATAGGTATACTTTCGTATTATGACTTCTCCCCAGGACTCATTGTATAATAGATATATTTACAATTATATTATATACTATTAAAAAGTTTTTTAAATACAAAATTATACTTGGAGCTTAGACCATATTATAACTAATATACTCATAACGTGTACCTTATTATTTATTAGGTAGTGATTTGCTCAATAACTTGTATGGTTATAGGTATAAATATATAATTAATATGTTATATATTTAATTAATTAGGTACATATTATATAAAAATTAAAAATACCTTACAATTAAACAGCAAACCAATCACAAATTTAGATTGTTTATACATTTATACGTCATAAACCTTTTTATTTATGAGCATATATATATATTAATTGTATGCACCTACCTATAATTATTAATACAACAGTATGGTAAGAATTATAAAAGATACTTGTTACTGTTACAATTGTTTGCCCTGTAGTTTAAACATCTATGATTTTTACTGACTATACTTTCCGGTTACTACTTTCATCCCCCTGTAATAACTTAAAAAAAAGATAAATATAAGAACGACTCCTATCGATAATTATATTAAAATCTGATGTTAGAATATTAAATATAAGCTATTACCTTCCTCCAGGTGTTCGGAGGGCTCTCGAGATCGTGTATTCGAGAATTATATCAAATACACCGTACAATATAATTGTATGTAAAAAGCATGTATAATGTTATAACTGCAATCAATATAAAATATTATATTAAATGCCTTACTTGATTCGCAGTTGTTTGTGTATGATATTATAGGAGTTTTAGGTTTTTAAATGAAACAAAGTAATACATCAAATCCGCAAAATTTAATTAAAGAACGCACTGATTATTGCTCGCACTAGGAGTCTAGTTGTCACTCGTTGAAATCGGTTTTTGAGACTTGAGAGGTTGTCACTCGTTTAAGGGACGACACGGATATGCCGACCAGAGAGAAGTAGGCGGTTTTTATCAAAGGCTTTTGTATTTTCCCGAACTAGATTTCTCTTCGGCGGCAATGACCTTTTTGTCGGTGACAATGGTTTTATTAGGGATGTCCGATTTCTACAAGCGACAGTCTGGCCGTTATTTATTACTCTGTAAGATTTTAGTTAATTTATTATAATGGTGTGTGAGCATATCATTACACCCCCCTAGGTGTATTTTAGAAAAGGTTTAGTTTTTGTACGACGTTTCTGAAAATCGAGATTTATTTAGTTTGGAGGTTGGTGATCAAATTCGGGGTCTTGTGTCGAGACCATAGAATCCGTTTTTCTCCGTCTTCGAAAGTTCAAAATTTGAATTTTTCGGAGTTTTCGGCAAGGACACTTAGATTTTGGCCGCGGCGAGCCATTTTTGTATTTGGATGTTATAGAGCAGCGGTTCTTAACCTGTGGTCCGTGGCAGCCTTAACACATAACATACGTCAATAAGTGACATGAATGCATTATTATTACAATATTGTTAGATGATTATTATTATTTTTTCATATATATAATATGTAGATTCTACACCCACCAAATAATTGTATTATTAATATTTATTAAGTAAAATCAGTTTTTCTTGTTCATATGAAATGTATATGCGTACAGCACTGTAGGTTCGGAAGTCTTATATTTACTGTCACTATAAGTGCAGTTGATCGATCGTAGTCAACTATAGTTTTATACATATTATATTTTATAAAAAATTATTGTAATAAAATAAATAATTATAAATGTGTATGTTTTGTTATGTCTACTTATGTAATTTGTTTTACACCGAATGTTAGATAACGAATTAAACAAAGTTTGAGTCATATAGAATTAGTACACGCATAGAAATAATGGAGTTGATTTTACTTATGTTAAGGTATTGAATGCGTGAATATTAAATTAAGATACTAATGTGGTTTAAATAATGGAAATGAAGAGTTGAGTTAAATAATATTGTTTAACAACACCCACGTTTTAAATAACCAAAAATTAAAAACATTTCAAAAGTAAAATATATTTAAATCAACTTTGATTAAGTATTTAGTTTTAGTAATTTCCTTGTTAATTTTACTTAAATTGAGAAGTTGGATAAACAAATCTGAAATTCAGTTTTCTATAGCTTATAATAAATTATAAAAGTGTTAAACCAACATTTGTATACAAACAATAATAATCCATAGATAGTTAATTTGAAAGTTGACATAATTGTTAAATCAACACCATTTATAGTGTTAATCTGACTATCTAAATGTTAATGTGACGCTCGAGTAGTCTAAATTTAGATTTTACCACATGGAAATTATTTTTTTCAAATATAATGATTATGGACAGTTTTTACGTGGTTCGACGCGTTTTGTATTTTAAATTTTCATTTCATTTAAAACTACATCTAAGATTCATTACTATTACTCAAGGCTGGGCATTAACGAGTTTATAAGTTAAAGTTAAGTTAATAAGTTAAGTTAATTTTTTTTATGATTATTAACTTAAGGAATGTTTGAATTAACTTTAAATTAACTTGAGTTAATTTTACATTTAAACAAGTTAAGTTAATTTCAGTTTTAATTATTATGGAATATGTTTTCATATTCGTATAAAATATAAATACCTATAATATTATTAAATTACGAATATTATTAATGCCCGTTATTTTTCGCCATCGTCGCCAGTTATATTCCTATTATTATAAACTATTTTAGATATTATTATTATATTATACTTATTACGAATTAATAATTGTATAGAAGGTAGCGTGGACAGTCTACGGTTCTTAGTAATACCGCGTTTATTTTTGGATAATTTATTATTAATTCGACGTTTTCGCCGACAACCAGCATTCCGATTTCTGGCGGCGTGGACGCGCAAATTGATGGTACACATTTTAAAAGTATGCTAATAAATGTGTGGACTGTTACCTATTGCTTTTGTTACCTAATAT